>JAGXJF010002299.1:0-109503 GCA_019208055.1 Stipa capillata
TCCGAGTGCCAGCACAACAATTTGGCCTCTTTTGGGTTCGTGAACAAACGCTTCAGACGCGGTAATTACGGGCAGATACCACACCACCTTAGCGGGAACTCCTTTCTCGGCTCGATGAAAGACTCGCCGTCATCTGGTTGACTCTTACGCTTGTAACGAAATGCTTTGCACACTGGACATGAACGCAAGTTCGATAATTCATTACGGTACAAGATACAGTCGTTCGGACATGCATGTATCCTTTCTACTCCATCCCACAGTGGACAAAACCACCTGCTTTGCCTCGGTATGTGTTTTTGGGTAGCTCGTTACCATCCGGAGAGCATCTCGAGAGGAGACCTAGAGCGCCGTGAAACTCTTGTCTGACAAACCATAGCTTGCTTTCAATTTAAGCAGCTCGAGCACGGATGACAGCTTTGTGTAGTTCGTCTTGCAACCTGGAAACAAAGGTTTTTCTGAGTCCTCATCAAGTACATGAACTTGTTTAAGTCTCTCTCAGTATTAAAGTTCACGTCAGCATCGCGCAGCATCTGATCCAAACCTATCATCGTCCTCATGCGCCACCACAATCATCGTCTGCACCTACTTCCTCATGGCGGCCACAATCACCGTCTGCACCTACTTCATCGTCATCTTCTCTCCTTTCGTTGACTTCGGGTTCTTCGACGATGCCAACGTCTTCGTGTAACATGTTTCTGCTCTTCACCATGTTTGGTCAACACGTGTAGTCCGGTTTGAAGCCCCTAATATCAAATGCGCTTGGATCTGTAGGCCTGAGTTGTGTCCGAGAAATGATCTCATCATTTCTACAATCGCAACAAGGATAATATGTAATTCAACACCCTTCTTCAACCTATCCTCCTCGGCAACTCTAAGAAAATTCGTCACACCATCAAGGTACGCTTGGTTCGTACGAGAACCGTACATCCACACCCGATCCATCTGGCTACACGTGCTGCACAACAGAAAATTAGTGTTAAATTGACCTAATAAAAGAAACGCCACCTAGCTTCTCATCGAAAAAAAGGAGCTTATGTAGAAATCGTACTGCAATTTAGGGTTTAAGGGTATAAACATAAATATCAAAATGACACGAACATCGACATGAGATGAAATGCATGTTATGGAATAGAGGACATAAAATAAAGACTAATGCAATGTATCAATTAATCGGAGTCCGGACGCTCAAATATCGTGATCCGAATTTCTCCGGCGGTTCCGGAAACCCTAATTTGAGTTTTTAGTAAATTTTATTTTTTCTACAATGCAAACACAAATGAAAATGACATAATTGCATAGATCTTATTTTTTGAATATTTTGATATATTATTTGTATTTTTCTTACTAATAATAAATTTTCTATGATTTTTATAAGATTTAAATATTTAATACTCTTTTTGATCTTTTCCTCAGTAAAAATAAGAATAAATAAATTCAAAATAGTAGATCCTGACAGGTGGGTCCCACTAGTCATATTTTCATTTCTTTTTTTATTTTTTGGCTTAATTAGCCTGAGGTGCGGTCGGCCGGGACGCCGCCGAGCTCGATCGAGCACCGTGGGCGGCGGCAAGCGGCGGTGGCGCGGGACCGCGGTGGCGGACGGAGGTGGGAGCACGGAGCGCGGCGGCTTACCGGGAGGCGGCGGGGCGAGGCAGGCGGCGGCGAGGCGGAGGCCACCGGCGCGGGGAAGCTTCGGGGGCTGTGCGGCGGCGGCGGCTTGGGAGATCGTCGGCGGGTGGCGGCGGTGCTTGGGGAGGTCGCCGGCGGGCGGCACGAGCTTCGGTCGCGGCGGCGCTTGCGGTCGGCTCGAGATGCCGGAGGTCACTAAGCTCGGCTGGGAGTGGGAGTGTGGGAGTGAGCTTATGCATATTAGTACAGACGGCTCCAAGTAGGGAACCGTCTGTACAAATAACACAGACGGTTCCGGTAGGGAGCCGTCTGTACTGTATGGGTTAGTGCAGACGGCTCCTAACTGGGACCGTCTGTGGCATTAGTACAGACGGTACGGTTGGGAGCCGTCTGTACTGTATGGGTTAGTACAGACGGCTATCAACTGGGACCGTCTGTGGCATTAGTGCAGACGGTCCTTGTTGAGAGCCGTCTGTACTGTGATACCCAGTGCAGACGGCTGCAGTTGGAAACACGTCTGTATTATTGTACAGACGGTTTCCACGGGCGAACCGTCTGTATTGTGCCGTCCCGCTTGTTCGCCATCCTTGGTCGTCATTTTCTCAGACGGTTCGTGTTGGGAACCCATCTGTGATAAGCATTGTACAGACGTCTCCCGGTTGCCGTCTGTACAAGGGGTGTCCCGTTAAATGGTATCTATAGTAGTGAGACTTGCACACATGATGGCCAAAAACACTCATTTTACTTTTTCGTTGGTTCGCACATTGATCACATAACAAGATTAGAATTGTGTGCATCGTGTGATATAGAGTTCTTTTTCATTGTCTAAACAGATTTAATTGGATTGATATATCACGTTATTATCTTAATCTCTTCGTGTGGACCTTGCAAGCACGCTGTATACTTGCCTTCTATTTCATACTTGGACTTTTGCCGATGGTCGGTTCAATATTGCCGAGTGTTTTAAAGATGGATGGATGTGTGTCTGGTTTGCTAACCATTGTTTTCAGAACGTATGGGGTGTTGATCATGTGACCAGTTTCCTCCCCTAGACAGCTCGTAGATAGCGTTAGATGCCTCGTACCACACCTGCAAAGGTCTCACGAGTACCAGCTAGCTTTCTGTTTTGCCTTTATCCGTGGAGACAAATTCAACTTTGGTAGTCTCAAAGATTAAGACACTAGTAGTACACTACAACTTCTCTTTGGGTGTTTGCCGTACCATGAACTTTCGCTAGTTAAACTACCTAGCGGACAATGTCATGTCTAGTATTACTGAGTTAAATACTAGAATTTCTAAGAGTTTCACTAGTTCGGAAATGTTTAATGGTTGGCTATGTTCAATGTTATACTCAGATACCTTTCTTATGCACAACAGCTATCTATATCCAATCAGATTTTATAAGGTATGATATGCGTGTGTATGGTATCAAGATAAAGTCGATGAACCCATAGAGAATACCAAAACATTGATGACGAATAATCACGAAAAAGGAGAAAATATTTGACGAAACTGACCGTAAATTCTTGAAGAACGACCTCAAAAGAGTACCAGGGGTTTTCGCTCACTCACAACCCTCTCACACCTTTTAGAACCCTTGGATCCTTGCTATATACAAGAATCTAGTGCTAAAGAAACATATCCTCTAATTTTCTCTTGATTGCATCTTACTCCTGGATTGCTTGATTACTTGGGTTGAGTTCCTGTGACCACCCCTGCATGGCTTCTTCAAAAGTAAGGAGAACTTCGAATCCTTTTAAGTTTCCTTTAGAATTTCCTTCTAGCACACATGTTTGAATCCTAATAGGTTTAGGATATGAGTCACGCCATATTCAATAATCTCTACATTGACTCTTACCCTTTGAATTTATTGTGCTCCTCCAAGAATTTGCTCCAAGTCGACTCAGCCTTTTTTGCTCGCACCTTGGAGCACCCCCATCATAGGGGCTCATGCATATCATCATGATGTGCATGTTGGTGTCCAAGCTAGACTGTCCAAACCCTCCACCTAAGAGCTCCTTGTGTAGTTTGGATAATCACACCACCTATTCCTACAACCTTTCATGTCATAGGCTTGTACCACCTCTAAGCTCCACCTACTCGTTGGTACTGCGCGACTTCCTTCTTGCAATAGTTCGTACCTTCACCTCTGGTTATGTTAGAGTTTGCAACCCTTTGCAGCTCCACACATAATTGTAGCTATGATCTGAGTACCGACAGTTGATGACACAGTTTCCTTCTCCTCGCTAGGATTTGTATCAAACCTACTGTTGGTTGTGCCACCTTTGTGCCAGCAATCTATATCCACCTTTGTCCTAGAAACCTTTCATGATTACCTGTCCTTTGCAAGTAATTTTCTTAATTCCACCTCAAAGTGATACCTCACAACCACGAAGTTTAAGCGACCTCAAAGATATTCGATTCTTCTTCAAGCTAGGAACATACTGAACTCTTGTCAATGTGTGATGTGCTCCACTATACATCTCCAGTGTAACCGTTCCCACCTCAGTGACTACATATCCCTTGCTATTTGCTAAGTGTATAGTTCCATGCACCGGATGTAGAGACCATTTGTCAAACATCTCCCTCCTTGAACATATACGGAAGCAACTGCCTAAATCTAATATGTATCCATGAGAAGTATCTGATTGATTGACGACAACTATGCCTGAAACATCTTTCGCTACCACAACTGAGCATGCACTCCTCATCTACTTTAAATTTGGGACCGTCTATTATCATATAACCTTCCTCATCACATAGATAGCATAAACAATTTTCCTTGTTCTTACCCTTTTTCTTCCCGTGACTCTTGTTTTTGCTTGCAACACCTATGGCAGCCGATGCTTGATTACCTGAGGATGAAGACTCCGATAGATTTCTTAAGGAACCCACCTCCAAAAGATAAGCAACTGCCTCATCTAAGTTGAGAGTGCTCTTCCCAATGAGAATATTCATCACAAATTGCTCCCATGATGGTGGTAGAGATGAAGCCAATAGGATGACCTTGTCGTTCTCCTCGGTTTTCTCATTCACACAGTTAGCTATGTGACAAGCCCGTAGCCTAAACAGCTGCCGCTTTAGCACCCACTGGTTTGTCACCAACTTTGCAATGTACAATTCTTATAGGTCACTCCATAATTTCTTCCATGAATTATCCTTAATCAACGAGTACTTTACCTCATCGGAGAGATATAGTCGGATTGTACTAAAAGTCTTTGCTCCATCACCTTTCAGTGTCCATCAGACGTCCCAGCCAGTTTGTCCCCTTCAAGAGCATCAATTTGCCCTTGTTGGACAAGAACATCCTTCACCACACATTGTCATACAATGAAATTTTCACCGCCGTCAAATTTCTCTACTTGATTATGCATCATTGACATAGCTCCTGATTACGTGCCACCTTATACCTTGCCAACCTTCCACAAAATTGATTAATCTCGCCTTAGCTCTGATACCACTTGTTATGCTCTGTTACCCTTCTTATGCCCAGCAGCCCCTATGTCCAATCAGAGTTTGTGAGATACAACATGAGTGTGTGCGGTATAAAGATGAAGTCAATGAACCCCATAGGGAGTACCAAAATATTGACGACAAACAACCATGGCGAAAGAGAAAATATTTGGCAAAATCAATCACGAATTCTTTAAGCACGACCTTAAAAGAGTGCAAGAAATTGTTGTTCTATCAAAACCCTCTCACATCTTTTAGTACTCTCGGATTATTGCCCTATACAAGAATCTGTCGACGATTGGTAAACTGCCAATCTTATGGTAGTCATGAGATAAAGAGATTTGTTGAAGGGTAGGGACCCCTAGGACCGTTATCTAGCAGTATCAGAGGACACAGACCAGGATTGTTATACAGGCTCGGGCCTCCCGTGGGATAATAACCCTACGTCCTGTTGGTATATATTGAATCACGAGTAGCTTACAAAAGGGGGATGTTAGTGGCTATCGTAGATGGGATCTAAACCTAGTCGGGGTCTTCTCCGAGTAGATCTGGACGTCTTGGGGAGTCTTCTCGTGGGGGCTAGGGCTCAATCTCCAAAGGCTTCTGTCTCTAATCTGGCTTGTTTGCTCCGGTTGGATCTGATCTTCCTTGAGGGGTCCTCGGGTCCTTATATAGGGGGTGATCCGAGTCGTGGAGGTCATGGACTTATCTCTGATCGAGATTCTGCCATCCTTAAACATAGGGATTGACTTCCTAGTTAAATGGAGTATTCGTCCTTATTATGTGAGGACTCTTTATCTTCTAGATTCCTTGGCTACTGTCACGGACCCGGAATCCACATGTGATTAGGGGAACGCGAAGTCGCCAAGGACCGAAGGACTCGTCAGCCCGGTGGCACGGTACCTGCGCCGTACGCACCAAGGCGGAACGGTCCGACACCCGCCACGAGCGAGCCAGCCGGAAGCGACCAATCTTCCCCAAACCACATATAGATCCCTGATACCGGTGAAGACTCAGAGTCGTTCCCGAATCCTACCACGACAAACAAGGTCGGATGAGCCTGGCGATTCTACCCACACCCTAACCTAGCTCGGAAGCTAGTGGGTCGCTCGGAAGCCCGGTAGAACGCCCACACCCTGCCTGGCCGGCACAGCATCTCAGCCAGCGGGTCACTCAACCAACACCTGCTCGACTTAGTAGAAGAAGGTACGGCTTCGACTCTTCACGGCATACCCATACACTTCATATCATTCACGCACTGTGCAGGGGCAGCCTGAATTAAACAACTCGGATATCATCACAAAGCTCTACAATACGATATTACTAATAATTGTCCACGAGGGGACAACACATTACATCAGTCGGTTATCACCGGAAACATATCCGAGTACGGAGTAATTAAACAACAGCGGAAGAAAGTAGATGAGTCCCACAGCGGCACGATGACCGCTGACCAAAACCACAACTATCCCTGAATCGATAGCCAACTGGCTCACCTGCAATGATCTAGGAATATCCTAGGTGAGTACGAAGGTACTCGCAAGACTTATTCGTGCTTGATTAAATGTCCTACACATACTAATAATAACCGGAAGTAAATATGATGCAGTTCTAGTCAACAAGACATAATTATCTGAACAATTTACTGACAGGGGAAGACATATCATGGAAAACCACAACCAAATCCGATTCCAAGCAACTTAATGGAGGAATGTGATGGTACCACTAGTCACATGTGCTCCTCAAAATATAATTACATTGGCGCCTCTCACTTGCCATCTCCCAACTGCTAGGGACAAAACATATCTCCACATTGACAGTGTACCATCACCACACACATTCATTTAATCTCTCGGACCGTTACCGGCAATCGATCACCCTGAGTGTAAAGAGTGCCTTAACCCTGGAGTTTGCAAGGCTCCAAAAGTCTCAGTCATACCTCAACTACACCCCAGCCTCGATTCCGCTAACGTCCACGCGGTGAATAGGGAGATGCACGATTGACTCCGGTTGGTATCTCAGTAAATCCACCTATGAACGAGGTACTCATCCACCTCTCACGAGGTACTCAAATCATACCTAACCGTATTCATCGTGCAAAACCCTCGGCTCTCACATCTCACTTAACCAAATCCAATTTGATAGAGCATCATGATTAAGTTTGCAGCCACAGCAAACATGACACACACACCCTCACCTAGCCATGCTAGTTTCAGGGAGTTCCGACCCTCACATATAACGAACAATTCTACCGTAAGCATAGATAAGTAAGCACAAGAAATGATAACAATAAGATGCAACAAGCTCTGCTTGCCTTGGCCGTAGAATTCCTGATCTTGCGTGAGGTTGTGAGCCTGGTGGTCTCCCTCTTCGAGTCCTGTTGTGAACGATTCGAAGCGCCGGAAAGAAACGGCAAAAGAAGACCATAAGACTCAGCATGTATGCATGATGAATGGACAATGCTAGATGTAGGTGTCTAAGGTGGTGCGCGGATGTATATATATATAACTCTAGGTGGACTGACATGTTCCGGGTTCTAGGTTTAATTGACCTGTCGTTATCCTACCATGCATGCATGTTAAGTTATGGTGCAACAGGTGTTTAGGGCTCATTTGGTTGATTCGTTGTCGTAGGTGAGAACATGGAGTCGCGATTATTTACTGGCCGTTAGGCGAATTGTGACACTAGCTATTTTGATTTGTCGGTTAAGCTAGATGTTCTAGTATGCATGTATTAGGAGGTCGTTAACGTTCGTATGAGTTTCTACAGGTTAAATCAACTTTCGCATTTTCCTGTCTTCTTCTCAGTAAGGAACAAGGTACTGTATATCTTACTCCCAATATCATCACGTCATCTAAAAACAACAAGTGGGTTCATCTGGTCATCTTTATAGGTATGAGATTTTCTAGCTAATCAGGCGCTCGTTGCATGATCCCACATGACATAGAATTAAGTACTCTTTTCTTTTCATATAAACTTGTAGGCATAGGGTGAATGTGATTGCTCCTACGCAGCTAACCTAAGTAATACTAAATCTGCACCTATTTACTTGTTAGGCCATGATTGCAGTAGTCGGCATATTGGTGGGAGTAGGCTAATCATCCAAGTTTTTATGCTAGGCTAGTTTGATTAGGTATAACGTGGTGACCCCTTTTTAACTAATGATTTCCCGCATCACCTAGTTTATTGGTCTATTACTTGTATTGATAAGTGATTAGCCAATAGTTAGAGCGACCCACACATTAGTTAATCCAACATGTGTGCGTATGAAGCAGCTTCATTGATATCTTAGTAGGGTGATTAGCAGCTCATTAGAAGGCGTTCTTAATCCAATATACTTACCGAGGAGGGCATTAACAGCTTGGTCAATTCTAACTATTATTCACAAGAATTTAGGAGCTATGCTCAATTATAAATGATGGTTACACTCATTCAAAATTATAATCGAGTATACTGACCACGAACCACATATCAATATCCAACCACGCGGGTGGTGACTCAGACCATCCAAGTCTGACATCGGTGCAGTAGTTACACTAAGCATGCATGTTGATTATTAGTATATGTAAGTGAAAGCTTATACACCCATTACCTTTTTAATTGCGTTTAGTTGGTAGCAGTACCTAACAGATGATCACATCGCAATCGTAAGCAATAGGGGTTTTAGCTAATGGAGCCACTAGTTATGTTGTTGTTGGAGTTAACTTGACAGAATTAACTTATCATTAGATTTGATCCTTTAACCCGTCAGATCCGAACTTAGTAAGTTTCATGATGTCAAGGTTCAGCAGTTAACTAACCCTATATACTGATAAGGAATATGACAAAAGCATTATTACCGTATACTAACACGTTCCTGGTATAATGAAGATGAGGGCGATACCAATTAGCTAACCATCAATCAGGTTAACAACACTGCCAACAGAATCGGACCTTAACTAAGCAGTGCACCGCGGACGGGCAGCGCGAGCGACGGACGCGACGAGGTGCGTGGCGAAACTGCTGAGGTCGAAGCCGGGGTAAAAGGCGCTGCGGCAGGAGGTGCACGGCAAGCCAAGGATGGCGGGTGGCCTCGCTGGTCTTCGGCGGGGAACACCCAGTAGCCGACGGTGAGGGGCGCGGTCGGAGCTGTGGCAGAGGGAGGCCGCGGAGGAGCTTCGCAGGGGCGGCGTTGGCGCGTGGTGCAGGAGCGAGGCGGGGAGGCGGAGCAGGAGGAGCCGGGGCGGCCGGGGCAAGCGGCAGCTGCGGCGACATCCGGCGAGGAAAAGGGGAGAGCTCGGCAGGGTGAGGCGGGCTCCGGCAATGGGGAGCAAGGGCGGCAGGACCCGGCGTCTTGGGGAGGCGGAGCCGGCGGCCACGAGCTCGGGCGGGATTTGGGGGGAGATGCAGAAGAGTGGAGCGGGGAGGCGGCGGCGTTTCTTGGGGAAGCAAGGGCGGCCGGAGAGGAGCTGAGGGCGGCGGCGTGGATCTGGTGGGGGGGCTGGGCTCAGAGCAGAGCTCGGACAGGGCGAGCGGCGGCGGCCCTTGGGGAAGGCAGCGGCGGCGGGAGCAAGGCGGGCGACGGGTGGGTGAAGCGGCACAGGGGAGGTGGCGGTTGGAGAGGTGAGAGAGAAACCGGACAGAGGTAGAAGATGAGGAACAGTAGAGCTATGAAGAACTTGGATTGGAAAATAATTGGCAGGTTGCTCAAATCCCCTTGCATGTCAAAATTTCTTGGATGATTGAGATGCTCAGGAGGTGGGGAATCTGTTGGTATAACATGCAGAGCCTCATTCCTAGATTTTGGATGGGATTTGTAAGAGAGAAGAGGCTGGTTTTGTTGGTGTTTTGAGAAGAAGAAAGGGGAATGCCTGCTGTGCGTGGGGAAGAAGAGAGAGAGAGCAGTGGGGGAGGGAAATAAGAAAAGAGATGGGGAGAGGGAAGAAGGAGCTGCTGGGTGGGCCCCACGGTAGGAGAGAGGGAAGAACTTCCTCTTTTATTTTGATATCTGCTGCTCAAAGGCTAAATTAACTAGGGTTCCAACAAAATAAAATTTGAATTCTAGGGCTGGAACCATTTCTCCAAATATTTTTCAAAACATTAGGACTTGAAGTCAATAAGATGGTTAACTTTTAAAGGCAACATTTCATTTACCCCGGAGGAGAGGAAGTTAACGTAGTTAACTTCTTCCAACATTTGTCCGAGAAGGAAACTGCGGAAGATAACCTGATCTTGATATACAAGTGAGCTCCAATTAACTGGTAAAAGTTTTTGATAGCTGGGATGTTAGGAACATGCATGAATTTTTGGCGTCGTGAGTTTAGTGACATTAGTTTCGCTATTCGATTTTTGTGTTGATCTTGAGGGTACATGTTAGGGATTTTAATTGAAATCATTGTTGGACTGCCTATATGCATGCATGTAGGGAAGAACCCCAATTTATTCACGATGATCTTTACTATTTTCGTGTCGTAAAATTTGGATCATTACAGCTACTACGTCAGCTGCTCCGGATTTCCAGGGTATTCGTACATAGATACTACCCCCTATATGGTAGTAACATATTACTCATCATCTAGAATCAAGTGTTGAAGAAACCTAACTTTGAATCATCCCTTGCTTGCACCTTGCTCTTGGATTGGAGTTCCTATGGCCACCCTCTAAATGGGTTTATGTAGGTTCCCACATAGTCTCTTCCATAGCAACAAGATTTCGAACCCTGCTAGGTTTTCTTTAGAATTTCCTTCTAGCACATATGTTTGAATCCTAATAGGTTTAGCATATGATTCACACCATATTTGACATTTCAATTACCAAGCCGAAATAAATTTTGAGTTGAAAATATAACATCTGACTTGGAAGCCTCAAACTTCTAAAAGTTTGAAGTATATATCGAACAATAATAATATTTTTAGTTCAAGTTTCTCTAGTAGGAAATGTTCAATATTTAACCAATAAATATTCATTTGATATAGGCTCCCTATTCCCTAATTCAAACTAGTATCACATTCCTCCGAAAGGTTACTCATATCTAATAGGCCCTAGTACAGAAACGTCCATCCATGGCGACTTATCCGAGGTGGTTAGGCAAAAGTGCCATGAATAACCTATATCGGAGGCGGTCAGGACAAACAGACCGCCTCGGATAATGAAATATCTGAGGCAGTATAGACTAAGCAACTGCCTTGTGTAATATCTGAGGCAGTCTTCCAACCCAAACTGCCTTGGATAATGGTCATATCCGAGGCGGTTATACATTATCAACCACCACGGATATGTAAGTAGTATCGAAGGCGGTTGCTGATATATAACCACCTCCCTATAACGTATATCTGAGGTGGTTAAGTGGATCTAACCGCCACCAATATGTTACACGGTATTAAATGTGTTGCGCAAGCAGATAGGCAAACAGAGCAAGATATGTCTTAAATGTGGCAAATTGCTGGCAATTTTTTGAGTTATTTGGTGGCACTTTTTTAGTGGAGAGGTAGATTTGGAAGAGTGGTTGGAGATAATACTTATTGATTAGCAAAGGTTATTGATTTGTTTTACAAGCATTTTGTCCAATAATTTGGTGATTTTGCTTTGTTATTTGGACTTTGATAATATTGATTTATATGATTATAATTAGATGCATGGAGATGTTTGATTCATTGTATAATTGAATTAATAGCGATTATTTGTTAAGGTATGCAAAATTTTAAGGAATTTTGTGCCTAAATGGAAAAAGAAAAATAGTGGCCTTATTTATATATGCAAGAAATGGTACTTTGGTTAGTTATAGGTTACAAATTGAAGAGAGTCGATGCATATAAGTTAGTTATATTCATTAGTTTGTTCAGTTAGTAATTAGTTTTAGAATTCGGTTAGGTTAGTAATTGAAGAAATGTTAAACTCATGTCACGAAGTAGATGCACTTTATATTTGTAACTTCAATTTAAACTTTTTTATATGCACAGCATAGATGGATCGATCGTGAATGTATGGAGCTCACAACATAGAGACGTATAGAGATGGAGTGAGAGCCTTCCTAGTAGCTGCTGAGGCAGAAATGTTGAGAGAGGGGAGAGCAGACATGTATTGTCCATGCCTAGATTGGGGTAACATAAGGATTTTTGAGTTCCGTCATATCGAGTTCCACTTGTTTAAGAGAGGTTTTAGGAAAGGGTATTCAAGCTGGACCAAGCACGGTGAAGATCAAGCCGTAGTCTCAGATGATGATATTCTTGCTGATGAAGAAGCAACCGATATGTTTTTTGATATCAATCATGATTCACACTATCAGATGTCCGATGATGCCGACTTAATGCCTGACGTAGAACAAATATTGCGTTATTTTGAAGGGCATGAAACTAACAGAGATTACCAACAATTTATAGGCTTGGTGTTGCATGATTCAATATGGCATGCTTAAACTATTGAAGCTGAAGGCGAGCAACAGCTGGTCCGACAAGAGCTATAACGAGTTGTTGGCCTGTGCTTCTCAGTATGTACAACCTACCTCCTTGGCTTTGTATGAACGAAAGTATATTATGATGTCCATACTTATCGAAGGGCCTAAGTAACCTAGTAACGACATCGACGTGTATTTTCAATTATTGATGGATGATCTACAAACACTGTAGAACACAGGAGTGCATATATGGAGTGCAGGCAAAAGAGAATACTTCACTCTGCAGGCCATACTATCCTGCACAATCCAAGACTTTTCCTCTCTCGGAAACACCTTCAGTCAGATGGTGGAAAGACACAAAGGATGTGTCATATGCATGAAGAATACCATGAGCTTAAGTCTCAAGAATTACAGGAAAGCCATGGACATGGTTCACCAGAGGTTCCTGCCTATTAGGCACAATTACTGGAGGTGGAAGACATAGTTCAATAGGAGAACGGAGAATGGTGTGAAACCACGGCCATTCAGTGATGCAAAGATCTTCGAAAAGGTTAATGATGTTAATGTCGTGCTTGGAAAGGGTCGGAAAAAAAGCCGCAGATGAGTCTGCATACTGGAAGAAGAGATCGGTGTTCTAGGATTTACCATATTGGAAGGACCTAGATGTCTGGCATTGCATCGATGTAATGCATATAGAGAAGAATGTTTGTCACAATGTGCTGGGTCTATTGCTGAACATGAAGGACAAGACGAAGGATGGCGTTAAGGTGCAACTTGACATGGTTGATATCAGAATCAGACCCGAGTTGGCGCCAATACTTCTGCCTAACAGGAAGACATACATCCCCTTGCCTATTACACTTTATTCAAGGTGGAGAGAACCGAGTCTTGCAAGTTCTTGCATGGCATGAAAGTTCTATCGAGCTACTCTGCCAATATAAAGAGGTTTGTCTCGATGCAGGACTTGAAACTAATCGGTATGAAGTCTCATGACTGTCATGTTATGATGACACAGATGCTCCCAATTGCAATTAAAAATATTCTGCCACCTAATATCCAAGAAACAATCATGAACCTATGCTTCTTCTTTAACAAGATTTCGCAAAAGGTTATGGATGTGTTTAAACTAGATGATCTGGAGTTAGCGGTGGTGGAGACTGTATGACAGTTAGAGATGTATTTTCCACCATCTTTCTTTGATAAATGATCCATCTCATTGTCCACATTGTGCACAAGATCAAGATGTGCAGGCCAGTCTTCCTTCGGAGCATGTACCCCTTCGAAGCATTATGTGCAAAATAGCTATCGACTGGAGGTAAGTATTTTCGAAGATTACACTATAGAAGAGGTTGTCGAGTTCTGTGTTGATTACGTGGAGTCGAACCAACTAATTAGCATGCCACGATCTCGGCACGAAGACAGAGTAGATGGTGTTGGGACCATCGGAAACAAATCAATAACCGCCGATCAAGCTAGACCCGCTGTAGCCCATTTCACGGTGTTACAACACACGACCACTGCTGCCCCGTAAATGGATGAGCACAAGGCAAAGTTAAGGTAAGACCATCCAAATACAACTGATATGTGGAGGACGAGAGAGCATAACAAAGAATTCAACAAGTGGTTCAAGGAGCATTTCAGTTGAGGATCCCCCAGTGACATGCTTACATGGTATGCGAAGGGACCAACATTCAGAGTCGTCACTTGGCAAGGATATGACATCAACGTATACACATTCTACACGAGAGATCAAGATATTAAAAGCACATTTCAAAATAGTGGTGTCCTCATAGAGGCTTTTGACATGAGCGGGAAACGGAGCTAATACTATGGGTTCATTGAGGATATTTGGGAGTTGGACTATGTATACTTTAAATTTACTTTATTCTGGTGTTGTCAGGTCAATCTTCAAGTATGGCTTCACAACAGTAGACCTTAAATGGGTCAGCATCAAAGATAACCCATTCATTCTTGCCAATCAAGCTCACCAGGTCTTTTATGTAACCGACCTGGCGAAGAAGAATCTTCATTTTGCCATGCAGAGTAAAAGGAAGATTGTCGGAGTTCAGGATGTGGTAGATGAGGATGAACGCACAAGAAGGGAATGAGATGCAAATGCTAAACGATGTTGTCGGGTCTTTCGTTCAATGGACAAAGAAGGACATAGTCCTTGAACCAGCACCGAATGCGTCATCTGATTCTCCTTGTTCACCAGCCAGTGGGATGATGAGGTTTTCAACGGTGGTTGGTCAATCTCCACCAGAGATTTCCAATATGCTCATCCTCCCTCAACCAATGCTGACTTCTCATCATTCGCTACCCCTTCAACTCCCGGTAATACCAAATGTGGAGAGCTCACGGCCTCGTCGTGTTCAAACCAAGAGTCAAAGGGCCACATCGAAGATGAAAGTTTTTCGGAAGAAGAAGTCTGCTTTAAATTTGGCAGCAGACATTGAATATCCTATGGCAGAGCTTACCAATACGTGCCGGGAGAACCTATGGTGGATGGCAACATGAATCTAGGTGTAGCCTGCTGCTCGACATGTCCAATAGGTTGTTCCCACATAGACTAGTCAACCTTGTAGTCTACTTCAAGGAGGAACACTTCAAGCACAATCAATGCAGTATGTTCCCAGTGGAATTCACTGATTTGTTCAACATGTTCCACTTCTGTGACCTAGATGCCAGGCTCATGAGATGCTTCACGCTGTAAGTTCTTATAATACAACACAATTTTATTTTAGTACCACTAAGTGCATAATATAACCCAATGCTGTCCTATACTTAGATACATGATTGATCTAAGTGAGAAAAGAAAGCTCCACAGCTCTGTGGGGTTTGACGACCCACATCTGATCTCGGCACAAAGCATCGTGACAAATAGGAAACTCGTGCGGGTTTACGTTGTGCATTTACTCCATGAGTAGTCCGCATTAGATTACATCCAAATTGCCTATAACGTCAGGTAAACCATATGCTTTGCAAATTCTCATCATCCGACAGCTAAACATATCATTCTTTGTATCGTATACCCAAGGGCCATTGAATCCTCATCGTCATCGTGCCAAAAGCGAATAAGGTATATTACCTTGATTCCATGAGGCGTAGCCATGAGGAGCGCAAGGACACATACTTGGACATCATGGGTCTACCCGACGTGTGCATAACAAAACTCTCCTCTTCGTCCATGCCTATTATTTCTTCTTTTGAAATAAAATGACATCCTCAGGCTTATTGTTTTGAGTCATGTAGAGCATTTGATACGTACGTCAAATAAGGAGGGAGGCATAAGGAAGGAGTGCCCATCGAGTTACATCATGACTCCAAGTTTAAGGTATTCCCTAATGTCTTTGACTCTTCATACTAATGCCATCATACCTCTGCCTCTATAGTTAATCAATATTCCTTTTATAGTGCTGGCAACAACCCCAAGCATCTGCCCTCTGTGGGTACTACGTGTGCTTCCACATGCTAGCCCTTTGCAATAACCCAAAGTTCAGTGATCTAGCGGTATGAAACCATCCCCATTAATATGTAGTGTTTATTCATGCTATTCGCCCTGAGTGTAAGCTTCATATTTTCAGGAAGGGGTGATACTCATGCGAATCACACAGTTGGAGCATATGGACATTGCCCAAATCCGGTCGCACATAGCTGCATTCCTAAACAACGAGATCATCAGTGCCGAAGGACAGTTCAATCACCCACCGACACCCTAAAGCTAGGAACTTAGGATTGCGATTAGTTAGGTTTTGTGAGGGACCCGGTATTTTAATTCAATTCAAGGAATTCACAACTAGTGAAAACGGTGACCATAGCCGCTACCTGCGATGGACTATGGCCCACCCCCGCCCCGTGCGACCAACATACGACGCAATGCGTATGGATCACCACGGCCTGATTGAGGGATCACGATTCCAAACACATACGCCTTTCGCGTATGACTCACTTTGGCAATGGACCGTACATTCACTTTGCACTTCGCTTGAATCAAAAGAAAATAACGAGTTCCTACATATGCAACCAGCCACACTCCCCATTCAACATACGCGCATGACAGACGGGAGGTGGGGGTATATGTTGGACAGCAAGAAATATCATCACACAAACTCTACAATATGATAATAGGACTAGCTGTCCACTTAGTGAACTTTAAAGGTACATCAGTCGGCGATAACCGTAAATTTAGTCGAGTCTAGAATATTTACAATGCAGCGGATAAACGAAACAAAATCCCGTAGCGGTGCATCAACCGCTGCACAAAAGCCAAACCACTCCCATGAGTCGAACGCGGACCAAGGAAAACCATCGGATTAAGCATCATCATAAAACTCCGCAACGGTTGGCTCACTTGCAGATGTCTAGGAATACCCTAGGTGAGTACAAAGTACTCGCAAGACTTATTCGTGCTTGATTTCATGCCCTACACGTGCTCACTACAACAGTAATTAAACATGATGCGTTTCCATTGAATCAATACATGGTAAACACTATGACATTGTCCATGGCATAAGCATAAGTGGTAGAGTCAAAGCATGTGATGATGAATAGTACGGTATCCCGCATATTAGGGGTATCCGTGTACAGATCCCCGGGACTTTAGGAAGGTACAGACGTATCCGGTAAGGATCCCTGGACGACAAGGTAACCCCTCTCAAGAAGGGAAGACTCCCCTTAAACTAGGAAGTCAATCCCGACGTTTAAGGAGACCAGAGTCCTACTCGGGCGTAAGTCCACGTCCAGTACGACCCTGGGAACCCCCTATATAAGGATCAGCAATCCCATAGGGGAGGACAGGTCTTTCTAGTCGCAGCACAAGCAGCATAGGATCTCAGGAGGCGAAGCCCTAGAAGACCCGCTGCCTCGAAGGAGTCGAGCCCGGCGGTTTAGCTAGATTAGTCTACGATTAGGCCTAGGGTAGCCACTAACATACACCCCCTATTGTAAGCGTGTTCTCCATCAATATATAGCAACAGGACGTAGGGTTATTATCCTGAGGGAGGCCCGAACCTGTATAAAAACGGCTGTCCCCTGCTGTCAGAGCTCCTGGCACTTGGGCCCTAGAGGTCCCTACCCCCCAGTAATCATCACTCCACGAATACCGTAAGATCGCCGATTCACCGATCGTCGACAGATGGCGCCGACCGTGGGGACCTCTCCGGACCAAGCCGTCCAGGAAGAATCAGAGTCGGCAGGACGCGCAACTAAGCGCGATCAGATCCCAGCGCCGGTTGCACAGCCCTCACCGGTTTCGACCGAGGAGGAAGAAGCAAACCCGGCAGGAAAACCGATCGCAATCTCGCCCCGTACTGGGTACTCGGACCAGGGTTTCTACGACAACTTTGGCCCTATGGACCCGTACCCGGTTACGGATCGAGTGGATTTCGAGAGTACGCCCCTGGAGAGGACTCGGATGGCGAAGCAGATCACTTCAGAACCGAGTGCGCCAGGGCCTTCAGCGGGAAGTTGGTCTTGAACGACGACTTCCCGACAGGAACGACCAGCCCCATGGTTGGAATTTCTCCTGCAAACTCTGATCGTGAGAACGATCAAGATCGTACCCACGTCGCGTCCGATGAGGACAACGTGATGGAATACGAGTACACATCGTCCAGCCAAGGACCTCGAATGGTACTCGCGATCGACGATGGTCGAGAAGACCTCGAAGATCAGAATCTGCCCGGGGGCTCGCAGCAGCACAATGCAATGGCTGCCTCCCACATGAACGGGGGCTTACCCGCCGCCGGGGAAAGAACTCCTCGCCGGAACGGAGACCCTGCCTGCCGCTGTGGAGAGATCCCCCCCGGGAACAAGGGAGTACGTGTCCCGAACTGCTCGAAGACTTGCGGAAGTGCGCAATCTGCTGTCACAGCCTCCCGTGGCGGATTTATCGACACCCGCGGGTGTGCAGTGGCTGCAACGGCTGGGGGCTGACCTCCAAGAGGCTCAGAACCAGGCCGAGTCTTCTCGAGCCCAATCGGTGACCCGTAGCTCTACTCGGGTGAACACCCCTCCTCCGCTAGAAGAACGCGATCGGGAGGGACGACACCCCAGGAACAGGTCTCCTCAGGAGGAGCCACTGGTTGACCTCCGAGAACAGCTCGACAAACGCCGCCGCCAAAGGCGCCAACAGGAGCAACAGCCTTCTCGGAGAGACCACGTACAAAACGCCAGTGCTCGGGGCCGAACCTCGACCTCGAATAGCGGCGAGAATGCACCTTATCGGGGGGCCTTCAGTGGATGCCAGGCGCTATCCCAGGAACTCCGTCAGGTACGCTGGCCTTCTCGTTTCAAGCCCGGCTCGCTAGAATCGTACGACGGAACCACGAATCCCGTGGAATTCCTTCAGATCTACACCACCGCGATCGAGGCAGCCGGCGGGGACGAGAAGGTTATGGCCAACTATCTTCCTACCGCTCTCAGAGGAGCCGCTAGGACGTGGTTGACGAATCTACCCCCAGGAACTATCCGTTCGTGGGGACAGCTATGCGACATGCTACTCGGGAACTTCCAAGGTACCTTCCCAAGACCTGGTCGGGTCGACGATCTATTCCTTGTCGTCCAGCGACCAGACGAGACCTTCCGAGAGTTTACCAAGAGGTTTAGTGCTGTCCGCAACACTATCCCTGAGATAACGGACTCGGATGTCATCCGCGCCTTCACTCGGGGCAGCAGAAACGAGATGTGCACGCACGACCTGATCATGCGGCCACCGAAAACCACCAGGCAACTCATGGATCTGGCCGAGAAGGCCGCTTGTGCGGAGGAAACCCTGCGCTATATCAAACAACAGCGGGGTGAGTCGACCAGTTCTCCCCTCCGGTCAAGGGGCGATTCGCGCAAGACTAAGCGCAAGAAGAAACCCTCCGGAGGGAACAAGGAGAAAAGGATCAGAGCCGACGAGGTAATGGCCGAGATCTCCGAGAAGCGCACCTGGCGACCACGCCCCAAGGATAAACCTACCACATCCTCCGACAAGTCGTCCAAGCCCTGGTGCGATTTTCATCAAACCGACTCACATGATCTGCGACAGTGTCGCATCTTCAAGAAGTATCTTCGGGAAGAAAGAGAGAAGTTCCGCGAGGAGAATCCTCAGGTCGCTAACAACAGTCGGGAAACGACCTCCGACGACGATGACTCCACCCCTGAGCCTTTCCAGGGGCACGTCAGAGCAATCGAGCACATATTCGGGGGCTCAACCTCTTACGAATCTAAGAGGCAATACAAGGCGATCGCCCGAGAAGTTCTCGCGAGTGTACCGCGAGTTCCTCGAGCGGTCAAGTGGTCCGAGGTCACGATCTCTTTCGACCAGACCGATTGCCCCGAAAATTGCGCTCGGCCGGGACGGTACCCAATCGTGGTCGAGCCAACGATCAACAACTGCCGAGTGGGTCGCGTATTAATAGATGGAGGGAGCTCCCTCAATATCCTATTCGCCAACGCCCTCGACGCAATGCAAGTGCCACGATCGTCTGTTCAGACGGTAACGCACGCTTTTCACGGTATCGTCCCGGGCTCGTCGGCCACGCCGATCGGGCAAGTCACGCTCCCGGTTACCTTCGGTACGCCGGAGAACTTCCGAACAGAGAAAATCCTGTTCGATGTAGTCGATTTCGAAACAGCATACAACGCTATCTTGGGACGCCCTACTCTGGCCAAGTTTATGGCGGCCACGCACTACGCCTACCAGTGCGTAAAGATGCCAGGCCCGAAGGGAGTCCTTGCGGTGAGATGTTCCCCCAGAGAAGCGCTCCTCTGCGATAAGCGCAGCCTCGACCACGTACGAGCACTCCTGGGGGACGGGGAGCATATGCCCTCGAAAACCAGCACGGCCGTGAAAACCCACGGCGAGGTAAAAGTAATTCCTCTGGATCCAGCAGAGCCCTCCAAGACAGTCCGGATCGGGTCAACGCTTGATCCAGACTTGGAATCGTCGCTCATCGTTTTTCTCCGGGGCAATTCGGACGTTTTCGCGTGGCAACCATCCGACATGCCTGGAATCCCCAGGGAAGTGATTGAGCACAGGCTAGCTGTCCGTCAGGACGCCGTACCAGTGAAACAAAAACTACGGCGATTCGCCCCAGATCGGAAAGAAGCCATCAAGGTGGAAATCGAAAAACTCCTGAAAGCCGGGTTTATCCGAGAAGTCGAGCACCCTGAATGGCTCGCCAATCCAGTTATGGTTAAGAAAGCCAACGGGAAGTGGCGGATGTGCGTCGATTTCACGGATCTCAACAAGGCCTGCCCAAAGGACGCTTTCCCCTTACCCAGAATAGATCAGATAGTGGACTCGACATCAGGGTGCGACTATCTAAGCCTTCTCGACGCCTATTCGGGCTATCACCAAATAAGCATGTGTCGGGAGGATGAGGAGAAAACTTCCTTTGTAACTCCGTTCGGGGTATTCTGCTATTCAAAGATGCCTTTCGGACTAAAAAACGCGGGAGCAACGTATCAACGCGGAATGCAGCTTGCCCTCCACAGCCAAATTGGTCGAAATGTTGAAGCATATGTCGACGACCTCGTCGTGAAAACAAAGAAGAAAGAAGACCTGCTCTCGGACCTACTGGAAACATTCACCAACCTCCGGAGAAACAGAATAATGTTGAACCCGGAGAAATGTACCTTCGGAGTCAGCGCCGGAAAGCTACTCGGTTTCTTGGTATCGCACCGGGGAATTGAGGCAAATCCCGATAAAATACGGGCGATCGCGGAGATGAGGTCCCCAAAAACGGTCCGAGACGTCCAAAGACTCACGGGTTGCATGGCGGCCATGAGCCGATTCATATCCCGACTAGGAGACCGTGGAATTCCTTTCTTCAAACATCTGCGACAACACGACGGCTTCGAGTGGACAGCGGAGTCTGAAGCGGCATTCCAAGAGCTCAAAGAATACTTAACCACCCCCCCGGTGCTGGTCGTGTTGGAAATATGCCCTAGAGGCAATAATAAAGTTGTTATTATTCTATTTTCATGTTCATGATTAAGTTTATGTTCTATGCTAAAATTGCATTGGTTCTTGAATATGAGATTCAGAGGAAAACCTAATTGCATGTGTGGAATAATAAACACCATTCAGATCCCTAGTCAGGCCTCTGGACTAGCTCATGTATTGTTGATGATCTTGTTTTCCTGATCATGGGCATTGTTAATGTAACAAGGATGCCGGCAATAATGGGAACACATTGTTAGGGTAACAATGGTGTTGGATAGACCCCTTATGAGATACTGCGAGATCACTTCGTCAATATGTTGTCAGTATCTTCTCATGATGTGTTAACGTTTACTTGCGTCCTTAGACCATGAGAATATCATAGACCCGGATACCGGATGGTTGCTTTGGGGTCATCAAACGTTACGCCGTAACTGGGTAATTATAAAGGTGACTTCCAGGTACACCAGAAAGTATATCGTGGTTCTAGATATGTCAAGACTGGGATTTGCCCATCCGGCGATGGAGAGATACACTCTGGGCCCACTCGGTATTACGGTGTCCAGCATCGCCTGGCCAGGTATTGTGACTAAAAGGTTAGTCACGGGGATACCGGAATACGGAAACGAGAAAAGAGTACAAACCGGTAACGAGGATAACTAGGTATGGTGATCAAGGAGTTGATCACAGGGATACCGTCAAAGTCTCGCCTCGGGTTGTGTAATGTATCGTGAGGCAAAAGGAATTGTATGCGACAATACAAGGTTTGCTCGATAAAGATCTTCGATGATATGTGGGAGTCGTTATGGGTGTCCAGATCCCGCTGACGATTATTGACCGGAATGTATTCCGGACATGTCCACATATACTCGAACCTATAGGGTCACACGCTTAACGTTTTAGCGACATTTAGGAATGCTACGATTTATGGAGAACGAGAGAGAAGGGTTCCGAAAGTGTTTCGGATGATCTCGAAAGTGTTCCGGGAGGTCCCGGATGGTTCCGGTGATGTCCGGAAGTGTTCCGGAAAGTATTGGAAGGTTCTAGAAGGTTCTAGAAGGTTCTGGAAGGTTCTAGAAATTCTAGAAGGTTCTGGAAGGTTCTAGAAACTAGGTTCTAGAAGGTTCTAGTGGAGTTGGACTCCAACTCCAACAGGGTGTCCCTGCTGGAGTAGGACTCCACCTGCCTAGGGAGAGCTGCCCCAACCCCTATAAATAGAGGGGCAGGGCACCTCAAAGGGTATCCCAAGCAGCCCCAGAGGCAGCCCTAGTCCCTTGGACTAAACCCTAGGCCGGCCATCTCTAGATTGGCCACAGCCTTCTTTTTCTCTCTCTTCTAGATTGGATCTAGTACAGCTGCCGGCGCGCTGCTGCTTCTCCTTCTCGTAGATCCCCGCTGTTCTTGTGTGCTGGTCCACACATTACCGCGGTGTCGCTGATCCGGTACGCGTGGATACCTCGGAGACGTCGTATACTTCGGCGTTTGATCGGGCGAACTATTCACGAGGAGATCGCTCTCGCGGCTGGGAGGTATAACCTAGCTGCGGGAGTCTGCGGACTTCATCGACATCGGTCAACTTCTCCGCTGCATTGACGTGATCGTCGAAGGTATGATATCGTTACCTACACCTCGATAGTGTTTCTTGGTTTGGTTCGTGCGCGGAAAAATTTTGTTTTGCGTAGCGCGTTCCCCAACAGTGGTATCAGAGCGGTTCTATGCGTAGTTGTAGGTACGACTAGAGCATATGTGATATGCGGCATTGCACATATGATGTGCGGGGTGTTAGATGAGATCTACCACCAGATTTTCTTGTTGTTTCCCTCTCATTGCAAAATTTTGATCTCGGCGGCATCGTGAAATTTTCAGAGGTCCGGCGAACCTTACGATCTTCGGATCGAGACATGCTAAGGATGACTTTGGTTTCACTTTAGTTGAGAAAGATAAATTTGCAATGAGCGGGCTTGTAGATGTGATCTACACGGGGGTCATGCGTATGACGAAGTTTAGTATGGGGTTCGAGATTTCCGAGTCTCCAATTCCAGACACCCCGACAGTTAAATAACTGCAAGAGCAATCATGCTTATGGTAACGTAGGTAGCAAACGGTTTGCAACGTAGCCATAAAGCCACGTATTGTAGCATAAACGTTAGAGGCGTCTAACTTGTTTTTGCAGGGTATGCATGTGATGTGGTATAGCCTATGTGATGCAATGTGATTGTATGAGATGCAAAGTGTTTGTAATTTTAATTTTGTCATGACCTGCGTGTCATGAGTACGGCAATCGGCAGGAGCCAATACGATTGTCATTATTTATTATATTGACCTACGCGTCAACTAGAAAGCCATGTAATGCATTTATTTTATTAGCTATGTGATAGCAAATAGTTGTAATTGCAAGGACATGGTGGTGACAATCTTACATCGATGGACCTCGACGCTACGTCGTACGCGAAGAAGGAGTTCTCCGCCAAAAGATGTTGAAGAAGTCTTCTTCAACAAAAGGGGCTATACCATATCACAATAATTTAATTGCATGTGATGTTAATCCCTTTTATGCACCTTGTTTGATGCGTGGTAGACGTTGTTAAATAGGGTGATCCCTCACACAAATATCAAAGTAGTTAGTGTTCTTCCAAGTGTAGCACCGTCTGGAGTATTTGCCATTCTGAGGTGCGCCATGTCACATGGGTACGATAGGTTTGACATATATGAGGCGGGCGCGAACCGTTCGCGCAGCAGAGCACTCGGTTGTCTTGACGAGCTTTGCAAGATCGTCTTGGGCTCGGAACACACCCATCGAAAGATGAACAAGAGTCATATGGGATATGATTGGCATGTTGACCTACCGGTCTCGTTATTCCATCATCAGTGATGTCACATCAATGGTGGAGTAAGTGAGTCGTGGATCTTGAATCACTAATAATCAATTATGAGGGATATTGGTTTTAGTGGGAGCTTACTCTAATTAAGTGTTAATTTGAGTTGCTTTAATCATGAACAATGTCTAAAGTGTATTTGTTTTTAAGTTGTAGATCTATGGCACCCGTAACCACCTTTCCACTATGCGCGTTGCTTGAGAAAGAAAAACTGAATTCATCTGGGAACAACTTTACGGACTGGTACCGTAATGTGAGGATTGTCCTCAAGAGTGCCAAGAAGGACTATGTCCTATCGCAAACTCTCGGTGAACTCCCCGCTAACGCTACGGATGATGAGACTCGTATCTATCAATCTAAGAGCGATGATTCCATTGCAGTACAGTGTATCATGCTTGCCTCCATGGAACCTGATCTTCAAAAGCGTTTTGAGAATTGGGCTGCTTATGAGTTAATCCAGGAGCTGAAAGCTTTGTTTCAGAAGCAAGCAAGGACTGAAAGATATGAGATATCCAAAGCCTTGTTTGAATGCAAGATGGCTGAGGGCAGCTCAGTGAGTCAGCACGTACTTAGATTGTCTGGGTACGCGCAAAGGTTGGATGCGCTAGGTTTTCCAATCTCCCAAGAGTTGGGCACTGATCTTGTTCTTGCTTCCCTCCCTCCGAGCTATAGTAGCTTCATCATGAACTACAACATGAATGGGATGGAAAAGAGTATGGGTGAATTATTCACTATGCTTAAAACTGCTGAGAGTGGAATCCAGAAGGACGCCAATCATGTGATGATGGTGAATAAAACAACCAACTTCAAGAAGAAGGGCAAGTCTAAGAAAAAGGGCAAATCCAAGGGTGCTAGTATGACTGACACGCCTAAGAAGTCCAAGACTGGCGCCACTTCTGATGTTGAGTGCTTCTTCTGTAAAGAGAAGGGACACTGGAAGAGGAACTGCAAGAAATATCTGGCAGAAAAGAAGAAGTCTGGAAAGTCCAGCTCAGGTATGAGTGTCATACATGTTATTGATGTATTCCTTGCTGGTCCGCAATGTAATTCTTGGGTATTGGATACCGGATCGGTTGCTCATATTTGCAACTCGATGCAGGAACTACAGAGGCCTAAGCGACTGGCAAAGGATGAGGTGACGATGCGCGTCGGGAACGGAGTAAAAGTTGCTGTGCTCGCCGTCGGTGTCCTACCTCTACATTTATCTTCAGGATTTATATTAGAGCTTAGTAATTGTTACTATGTTCCGGCCTTGAGCAAAAACATTATTTCTGGATCATGTTTGTTGCAAGACGGTTATTCGTTTAAGTCTGAGAACAATGGTTGTTCGATTTATATGGATAATATGTTTTATGGCCATGCTCCCGTTGTGAATGGGTTATTTATTATGAATCTTGATGGTAATACACACATCCATAACACTGACGCTAAACGTCGCAAGATAATCGATTCGAATTCCACTTATTTGTGGCACTGCCGTTTGGGTCATATTGGAAAGAAGCGCATGAAGAAACTCCATTGTGATGGACTTTTGGAGTCATTTGATTATGAATCATTTGACACTTGCGAGCCTTGTCTAATGGGTAAAATGACTAAAACGCCGTTCACAGGCCACGTAGAACGGGCGACTGACTTATTGGAGATCATACATACGGATGTATGTGGTCCAATGAGTATAGCTGCACGCGGTGGATTCCTCTACTTCATTACCTTCACGGATGATTTGAGTAGATATGGGTATATCTATTTGATGAGACATAAGTCTGAAACCTTTGAAAAGTTCAAAGAATTTCAGCATGAAGTAGAAAATCATCGTAACAAGAAAATCAAGTTTCTGCGATCAGATCGCGGAGGGGAGTATTTGAGTTACGAGTTTAGCGAACATCTGAAGAGCTGCGGAATTGTTCCACAGCTTACACCTCCCGGAACGCCACAGAGGAATGGAGTGTCCGAGAGACGTAATCGAACCTTGTTGGACATGGTAAGATCGATGATGTCATTAACTGAACTGCCATTGTCTTTTTGGGGTTATGCTTTAGAGACTGCCGCTTTTACACTAAATAGAGCACCATCTAAATCCGTTGAAACGACACCATATGAGATATGGCATGGGAAGAAACCCAACTTGTCTTTTCTTAAAATTTGGGGATGCGATGCATATGTAAAGCGTTTACAACCAAATAAGCTCGATCCCAAATCGGATAAATGCTTCTTTGTTGGTTATCCCAAAGGAACTGTTGGGTATTCCTTCTATCACCGCACCGAAGGCAAAGTGTTTGTCGCAAAGAACGGTGTGTTTCTCGAGAAAGAGTTTCTTGCGAAAGGGGTGAGTGGGAGGATAGTGCAACTCGACGAGATTGGTGAATCTTCGTCATTAGGTCAAAGTGATGCAACGCCGGAAGTGGTTCCGGAGTTTCCCACAATGACTGATACGGAAGCCCCTACATGTGATGTAGAGACTTCAGTCGAGCCAGCAGCTGAACCACGAAGGTCTGGTAGGATTCGCACGAAACCACAGTGGTTTTCGGACGAGGTATTGTTGTTAGACAACGATGAGCCTACGACCTATACGGAAGCAATGATGGGCCCTGACTCCGTTAAATGGCTAGACGCCATGAAATCCGAGATAGAATCCATGTACGAGAACCAAGTTTGGAGCTTGGTGGACCCTCCTGAAGGCGTGAGGCCTATCGAATGTAAATGGATCTATAAAAAGAAAACAGACGCGGATGGGAATGTATACATCTATAAAGCTCGACTTGTCGCAAAGGGTTTCCGACAAGTTCAAGGAGTTGACTACGACGAGACATTCTCTCCCGTAGCGATGCTTAAGTCTGTTCGGATTCTTCTAGCGATTGCTGCATATTTCGATTACGAGATATGGCAAATGGATGTCAAAACAGCGTTCCTGAATGGGAAGCTAACCGAGGACGTGTATATGATACAGCCCGAGGGTTTTGTCAATCCAAAGGATGCTGGAAAGGTATGCAAACTTCAGAGATCCATCTATGGACTGAAGCAAGCATCACGGAGTTGGAATCTTCGCTTTGATGAAGTGGTCAAAGGGTTTGGCTTCATCAGGAACTGCGAAGAGGCTTGTGTTTACAAGAAAGTAAGTGGGAGCGCAATAGCATTTCTAATACTCTATGTGGATGACATATTGTTGATTGGGAATGATGTATCTTTTCTTGACAATATTAAGACTTCGTTGAAAAATAGTTTTTCAATGAAAGATTTAGGCGAGGCAGCATACATATTAGGTATAAAGATCTATAGAGATAGATCAAAGCGCCTAATAGGGCTAAGCCAGAGTACATATATAGATAAAGTACTGAAGAGGTTCAGTATGGAAAACGCCAAGAAGGGGTTCTTGCCGATGTCGCATGGGAAAAGTTTGAGCAAGAATCAGTGTCCTTCGACAACTGATGAGCGAGAACGCATGAGTAAGATTCCATACGCATCCGCGATTGGGTCAATCATGTACGCCATGATATGTACACGACCAGATGTGTCCTATGCTCTAAGTGTTACGAGCAGATACCAGAGTGATCCAGGTCATGATCATTGGACAGCAGTGAAGAATATCCTAAAGTACCTGAAGAGGACTAAGGATATGTTTCTCGTATACGGTGGTGACGAAGAGCTCGTTGTAAAGGGTTACACCGACGCCAGCTTTGTCACAGATCCGGACGATTTTCGATCTCAATCAGGCTTAGTGTATACACTGAACGGTGGCGCAGTGAGCTGGAAGAGTTCCAAGCAGGACACTGTGGCGGATTCTACAACGGAGGCTGAGTATATCGCCGCTTCAGAAGCGGCAAAGGAGGGCGTTTGGATTAAGAAGTTCGTCACCGAGCTTGGTGTGGTTCCGAGCGCGCTGGATCCTATGGAGCTCTATTGTGACAATAGTGGCGCCATAGCTCAGGCCAAGGAGCCAAGGTCCCACCAGAAGTCCAAACATATACAACGCCGATTCCACATCATTCGTGAATTGGTGGAGCGTGGAGACGTAAAGATATGCAAAATACACACGGATCTGAATGTGTCAGATCCGCTGACGAAGCCTCTACCACAAGCAAAGCATGAGCAACACCGGAATGCCATAGGTGTTAGGAGCTTAAGCATTGGCTAGATTATTGACTCTAGTACAAGTGGGAGACTGTTGGAAATATGCCCTAGAGGCAATAATAAAGTTGTTATTATTCTATTTTCATGTTCATGATTAAGTTTATGTTCTATGCTAAAATTGCATTGGTTCTTGAATATGAGATTCAGAGGAAAACCTAATTGCATGTGTGGAATAATAAACACCATTCAGATCCCTAGTCAGGCCTCTGGACTAGCTCATGTATTGTTGATGATCTTGTTTTCCTGATCATGGGCATTGTTAATGTAACAAGGATGCCGGCAATAATGGGAACACATTGTTAGGGTAACAATGGTGTTGGATAGACCCCTTATGAGATACTGCGAGATCACTTCGTCAATATGTTGTCAGTATCTTCTCATGATGTGTTAACGTTTACTTGCGTCCTTAGACCATGAGAATATCATAGACCCGGATACCGGATGGTTGCTTTGGGGTCATCAAACGTTACGCCGTAACTGGGTAATTATAAAGGTGACTTTCAGGTACACCAGAAAGTATATCGTGGTTCTAGATATGTCAAGACTGGGATTTGCCCATCCGGCGATGGAGAGATACACTCTGGGCCCACTCGGTATTACGGTGTCCAGCATCGCCTGGCCAGGTATTGTGACTAAAAGGTTAGTCACGGGGATACCGGAATACGGAAACGAGAAAAGAGTACAAACCGGTAACGAGGATAACTAGGTATGGTGATCAAGGAGTTGATCACAGGGATACCGTCAAAGTCTCGCCTCGGGTTGTGTAATGTATCGTGAGGCAAAAGGAATTGTATGCGACAATACAAGGTTTGCTCGATAAAGATCTTCGATGATATGTGGGAGTCGTTATGGGTGTCCAGATCCCGCTGACGATTATTGACCGGAAGGTATTCCGGACATGTCCACATATACTCGAACCTATAGGGTCACACGCTTAACGTTTTAGCGACATTTAGGAATGCTACGATTTATAGAGAACGAGAGAGAAGGGTTCCGAAAGTGTTTCGGATGATCTCGAAAGTGTTCCGGGAGGTCCCGGATGGTTCCGGTGATGTCCGGAAGTGTTCCGAAAAGTAGTGGAAGGTTCTAGAAATTCTAGAAGGTTCTGGAAGGTTCTAGAAATTCTAGAAGGTTCTAGTGAGAGTTGGACTCCAACTCCAACAGGGTGTCCCTGCTGGAGTAGGACTCCACCTGCCTAGGGAGAGCTGCCCCAACCCCTATAAATAGAGGGGCAGGGCACCTCAAAGGGTATCCCAAGCAGCCCCAGAGGCAGCCCTAGTCCCTTGGACTAATCCCTAGGCCGGCCATCTCTAGATTGGCCACAGCCTTCTTTTTCTCTCTCTTCTAGATTGGATCTAGTACAGCTGCCGGCGCGCTGCTGCTTCTCCTTCTCGTAGATCCCCGCTGTTCTTGTGTGCTGGTCCACACATTACCGCGGTGTCGCTGATCCGGTACGCGTGGATACCTCGGAGACGTCGTATACTTCGGCGTTTGATCGGGCGAACTATTCACGAGGAGATCGCTCTCGCGGCTGGGAGGTATAACCTAGCTGCGGGAGTCTGCGGACTTCATCGACATCGGTCAACTTCTCCGCTGCATTGACGTGATCGTCGAAGGTATGATATCGTTACCTACACCTCGATAGTGTTTCTTGGTTTGGTTCGTGCGCGGAAAAATTTTGTTTTTCGTAGCGCGTTCCCCAACAGGTCGCGCCTAATCCCGAGGAAGGGTTACTGCTTTACGTCGCAGCCGGGCCGTCCGCGGTCAGCGGAGTGTTGACGGTGGAACGCGGAACTTCCGAGCACCGTGATAAGGCCCAGAAACCAGTGTACTACATCAGCGAGATCTTGCATGGACCCAAGGAGCGTTATCCTCAAGTTCAAAAGCTCCTGTACGCGGTCCTCACCACATCTCGCAAGCTTCAACACTATTTCCAAGCTCACACGGTCACGGTCCCGACCACCTACCCTTTGGGAGAAATCCTCCGCAATCGCGAGGCCATCGGTCGAATCGCCAAGTGGGCTGTTGAGGTCGGAGAGTTCGACATCCACTTCGTTCGGCGCACGGCGGTCAAGTCGCAAGTCCTCGCTGATTTTGTCACTGAATGGACGGAGCCCGACTATTCAGTGTCAACAGCAGTAAAGGATGACATTTGGACACTACACTTTGACGGTTCTCTAACCATCGAAGGCGCGGGGGCTGGGATAATCTTGACCTCCCCGACTGGAGAACGCCTGCAGTATATACTACAGATTGACTTTCCGGCCACGAATAACGTAGCTGAGTACAAAGGGTTGCTAACCAGTCTCAGGGTCACTTCAGCACTCGGTATTCGCTGCCTTCTCGTGAACGGAGACTCGCAGTTGGTGGCAAGACAAGTGTCCAAGGAGTACCAGACCACAGACCCGAATATGGCGGCTTACCTTGCGGAGGTGAGAAAGCTAGAGAAGAAGTCGTCGGTTTTGAAGTATGGTATATCCCTCGAAAGGATAACTGCCAAGCCGACAGTCTTGCCCGCCTAGCTTCCTCACGGTCTCCATGCCCACTCGGGGCCTTTGTAGAAAGGATCTCGACGCTGTCCGTGGCTTCTCTCGAACCCGGGGATGAAGGAGCGATGGTTAAGCACCACTCAAGGGTGTCACCAGGTATTGATGCTCCGAGGGGAGTGGCGGGGTGTCTCGTCACTCCCCTCGATCTTGAAGATTTGTGGATAGAGCCCATCCGCAGGTATCTTCTCGATCGAACTACGCTTGAGGACGATACGCTTTCCGACCAAATTGCCCGGCGCGCCAGGATGTATTCCCTGGTCGATGAGGCTCTCTACCGATGAGGAGCTCACGGAGTGCTCATGCGGTGTATCCCTCAGACGCAGGGTATAAGATTACTCGAAGAGATCCATGGAGGGGTGTGCGTGGCACATGCATCTTTTCGAACCCTGGCCGGAAAGGCCTTTAGACAAGGATTCTATTGGCCGACAGCCCTACATGACGCGAGCGAGTTAGTGAAGCGATGCCGTCAGTGTCAATTTCACCGCAGACGCGTTCACCAGCCCGCCCAGGCATTACAGACAATTCCCCTGTCATGGCCATTCACCGCATGGGGTCTCGATATCCTAGGGCTGTTCCCGGTGGCACCCGGGGCTATAAGTTCCTCTTCGTCGCGATCGATACATTCACCAAATGGATCGAAGCCGAACCTGTCTCACAGATCACGTCGGAAGCAGCCAAGTGGTTCATAATGCGAAACGTTATGACCAGGTTTGGCGTCCTGAGCAGAATCATAACCGACAACGGTACTCAATTCTCCAGCTCCGACTTCATCGAGTACTGCACCGAGCTCGGCACCACGATATGCTATGCCTCGGTTGCACACCCACAGAGCAACGGACAGGTCGAACGCGCCAACGGACTTATACTCCAGGGGATGAAAACTCGCGTCTTCGATAAACTCTCCGCCCACGCCAAGGCTTGGGTACGTGAGTTGCCCTCCATCCTCTAGGCTTTACGGACAACCTCCAATCGGGCCACCGGAGAAACACCATTCGGCTTGGTATATGGAGCCGAGGCCATGCTGCCATGCGAACTTATCCTAAAATCACCACGGGTAGAATTGTACACCGACAAGGAAGAAATCCCTCGAAGAGAGGATGACCTCAACTTCATTGAGGAAAAACGGACCCAGGCTCTGCTCCAGGCCACCCGCTACCAGTAGAACCTCCGTCGTTACTATGACAGACATGTTCGACAACGCTCATTGCAAGTCGGAGACCAAGTCCTACGACTCGTACAGAATAAAAGCAATAGCAATAAGCTTTCTCCCAAATGGGAAGGTCCTTACACGATAGTCGAAGTTACTCGACCGGGATCTTTCCGACTAGCGATGGAAGACGGCCGAGTCCTAACAAATTCTTGGAACATCGATCAGCTCCAGAAGTTTTACGTTTGAGGCTAATCGACTGTCCGCTCGAGAGCATCCCTCGAGTGGACAGTCGGGGGCTGGTCTAAAGACTTAAGACACAGAAGTCATTCATCAGAAAAAACAGAAATTCCATACATGTCTGGCGTACATACGAAGGCTATGCATTTACAAGTCGGGTAGGCGCAAACGCCCAGAAAAATCTTGAGTGACTCGATCCAATTCTGCCAGACGATCAGGAAAGCTCTCTGTGGCTCGGATAGACGCACCGACCGTGGTAAGCACCAGCTCTAGGCGGTCCGCCATTTTCAACAGATTCCCCTCGACGGACGAGGCTCGCGTTTTCTCCCGAGAAAGGGCATCGGAAAGCCGAGCCGATTGATCTCGGAGTGTCTGGACCTCGCCACGAAGTGACCGGACCTCGCCGCGAACGGAGTTCCACCTATCATGAGCACGCTGGGAAGAAAACGCCAAGGTCAGATAGGCTGACAATATTATCTAACGAAACCAATGACGAGCAGGAACCTTTCCTACCTCCACCAAGGGTCCGAGTAGCGCTATGGGATCATCTTCGACCGAGGCTTCCCCGCCCTGGTGACCTGGCGCCGGCTGGTCCTTGATAGATGAAGGGAGGGATACCACGCGCAACCGGGCTCTGACTAGGAAGCAATCTGATAGACAACTTCCTCCGCGGAGCAGCAAGAGGGGCGGGTTTCGGTGGAGAAGTTTCCCTGCAGGTCGCATTCAGAACCCGGAACTAGGAGCGTAGGCTCGACAAAGCAAGAAGCGGGAGGATGGTACCTTGCCCTCTTCAACGAAATAAAGCGTCTTCGTCGGACCGAGGGATCTCCCGCTCCACGAAGGCAGGGCGGCGGTATGGATCTCAATTCACCCCGCGCAGCCTCTTCCACCTTCTTGGTGGGCTTGGTGTCCCCGTCGCGCTGGTCCTCAGCCGCGGTCGGTCGTCGGCTAGGAATAGAGGGCCCAGCTTCGGGATTCTCTATTCCACATCCTTCTCTCTGTAGAGAGGGTCCATCCCACAAAACCAGTGTGAGGTGGGCTTGAAGGATCTGAGGCCCTAAAAAAGAAAGGATTACCACTAGAACCTCTTCCCGCTCGTGCAGAGGCCGAAGAGGTAGCGACGTGGGGACAACCTGGCGATTGGGTGGAGGTACACGCTTGAAGAGAGTCTTTACCTTCTCAGACACCTCCGCTTCTGAGAGGGCTATTCGAAACAAAGAAAGTGTTAGGACACCCTGACAAGTCCTTCTTACTAGGTTGTGAAGGAAAAGGCTTACCCTTTTTCTCTGCCGTTGGTATGGATCGTTTGTCGAGTCCCAAGCGCCTATTTCCCTGAACCGTAAGGGGCAAATTCCGTGCCTGACGAAGTCAGCGACAACATCGGCCGAGGACAGACCTCGGGTTCGGAGAACCTTAACTTCCCCGACCAGGTGTTGGAGACGGGAGTCGAGCAGGGTCTCGTCGGTCCAAGTGGATGCCACGTCGGGCGGAGTTCCCCAGTACCTTATGCTCAAGGGGATTGATGGACGGCAGTAGCACCACTCATGCTCCTATCCGGGGAAGGATCAGATTCCGGTGGCGTCAATGTACTCCGCGGCCCTATCTTCTCGAAGACGGACGCTCGCGCCTCCCACTACCTTCTTCTTGGTCCTCTCCATCTTGTGATAGTATCTGAATAAATCCAATGATGGCCGAACTCCGAGGAAAGCTCAACACAGATGGGCGAACACACTCAGGAGATTGTACGATGCCGGGTCAAGGTTCACCACCTCAACCCGATAGAACAGGAAGATCGAATGTAGGAAGGTGGAAGGAGGCAAGAAGAACCCGCACCGGAAAAAGTCGGGGAAGACAACCAGCCAGCCGGATTCGGGTTCAGGAACTCTCTCGCCCCGGACATGGCGGAACTCGGCTTGGCGGGTTGATTGGATAAGAGTTAGTTCTAGGGAAGACACAAGTTTCGCCTCGGTCATCTCCGAGCGCGGCCATGGGTCGTCAACCAACGGGCTCCCGGCCATGGCGCGAAGAGGAGGAAGAAGGAATCAAGAAACCTAGGAGGCAGAGAACAATGCGGGCAAAACCCCAATTCTTGGACTCCTAAAGATTTAAACATTCGCCAGAACCGAGCGCGGTTTACGGCACGATCAGTTCCATTGCATTTAATGCGGACAGTTACTTTTTCCGCCTACAGGGCACTTCGCGGGAAAAAGAGGGTCTGACAACCCACGACCCAAACGAGCGTGCCGTGGTTCAACACACGTTAGCGGCACAATGGCGCAGAGAGAGAAAAGATTCTTCATCACCACGCGAAATTTCCGCCACGATGGTTCCGTTTCCTAGAAATATGCCAGGCGGATGCGTGTCCGTGATCAACAGATCGGATCAGATCGAAAAGTATTCTGGGTTTTCCCAAGGATTATTCCGATAAGGCTTTCACGACTACTCGGTAGGGATTGAGCCTACTCGGAAAAGTCGCCGACAAGGAGTACTCGGATCGCCTACTCGGAGTTTCCTCCCCGATAAGGGCAGATTTCCAACAGAACCATCATGACCTCACTTCACGTATTGATGGGGGGCTTGATGATGAATAGTACGGTATCCCACATATTAGGGGTATCCGTGTGCAGATCCCCGGGACTTTAGAAGGGTACGACGTATCCGGTAAGGATCCCTGGACGACAAGGTAACCCCTCTCAAGAAGGGAAGGCTCCCCTTAAACTAGGAAGTCAATCCCGACGTTTAAGGAGACCAGAGTCCTACTCGGGCGTAAGTCCATGTCCAGTACGACCCCTGGGAACCCCCTATATAAGGATCAGCAATCCCATAGGGGAGGACAGGTCTTTCTAGTCGCAGCGCAAGCAGCATAGGATCTCAGGAGGCGAAGCCCTAGAAGACCCGCTGCCTCGAAGGAGTCGAGCCCGGCGGTTTAGCTAGATTAGTCTACGATTAGGCCTAGGGTAGCCACTAACATACACCCCCTATTGTAAGCGTGTTCTCCATCAATATATAGCAACAGGACGTAGGGTTATTATCCTGAGGGAGGCCCGAGCCTGTATAAAAACGGTTGTCCCCTGCTGTCAGAGCTCCTGGCACTTGGGCCCTAGAGGTCCCTACCCCCCAGTAATCATCACTCCACGAATACCGTAAGATCGCCGATTCACCGATCCTCGACAGCATGCTTCAAGTTTCACATGAATACAAGGATGACCACGATAATTAGAATATCACATTTTCTCAAATCACGCAGGGGGAGCCCACACCCCATTTAAATTACAGGTTCATCACAGCATCAATTTCAGACATTCTCTCGAACCGTTACCGACAATGCAACTACCCTGAGTATAATGAGTGCATTATCCCTGGAGTTTGCAAGGCTTCAGGGCCTGAGACTTACCTCAAATACACTCCGGTATCGATTCTCGGTAACGTCCACGCGTTAAAAAGGGAAGTAACACGGGAAGTAACCTCAGGTTGGTATGGCAACAAAACTCTACTTACTCCTAGATTGCCCTCACCTCCAATCAATACCAACCTTATTCACCGTGCACCCCCTCGGCTCTCACATCTCACCTTAACAGGTTGAGTTAATCTGGCAACAATTAAAGTTCTCAACATCAGGATACACCCTACGCATGCTAGTGTGCTCAAATCCAACATACGACTCAAACAAGCATTCACGCATATACACAAATGAGCAGGGCATATACATAATTACGGAGAATAAAAGAATGCAACAAGCTCTGCTTGCCTTGGTCGTAGGATTCGGAGACTTGGGTGAGCTCAACAGTTTGGGGTTCTTCCTCTTCGGGCTCTGTCGCAAGCAACACGAGACACCGGAAAGGAAACGACAAAAGAAAATGAGTTCCAGCATGTATGCATGATGGAAAATGCTAGACATGAGATGCTAAGATATTTCACAGATGCTAGGGGTTTATAATAAGAAACATACCTCACTTTGAACTTATAGAATTAAAGTAATTATCCTAGCAATTATATGCATGGCTTATTTAAGTTAAACTTTAGTTAGGGTTAAACATTGATATGCACGACAAATGGTTATACCTAGGGTAATGCTTTGGAGACGATAATCCGAGAAGCAACTACTAAAGTAGGAATTAGGTATTTTAAATTTACATAAAGTTAGGTACAAATTTGGAAATCAGTGCAAATGAGGAATCATCTTTATACAATGAAATATTGGTTACATGTACTTGTCAATTGGGACATTGTGGTTGAACCAAATAATAGAAATTCTACAAGGATTTGGAAATATAAATTTGTTCAAATTTGAACTATATACCTCTTTAGAAATTTCACCCAAAGATTGGAAACAACTAAACAGCTATCCCTGCCCCAAACCCCAAATGCTAGGCACACCCACAACTTGCCCCACTTCTGCCCTTGCTTCACTGAGGAAGAGCAGCCCGGAGGAGCTCCGGATGGACCGGAGGTGGTAGCTGAGGTCTTCGGCCAGACCTGAAGAAGGAGAGGAAAAAGGGGATGAGGGGAGAGGAGGAAGAGGAATGCGGGAAGGAGGAGGGAGGGAAGAGGAGCTGGCTCACCGGAGCGGCCGCTCAAGCTCGCCGGAGCTGCGGTCGGACCCGAGGAAGATGGCGACGCGGCCTGGAGGAGGTGCGCTCGGGAAGAAGAAAAAGAGAAGGGGATTTGGCCGGGGAGGAGAAAAGGAGGAAGAGGGGGTCCTGGCGGTGTTACAGGTTTCTAGTTTGAAAGCGATCAAGCTTTGTATTTACATTATTATGTCTTTCAAACTTGTGGTTTCAAATGAGAAGTGCACTTGTGGTTTCAAAATGTTATGTTTACTTTTTCTCTCGATGCTAACACATATGTGAGTATGAAACTATAACTTTTTCTTATGAATTTTGTTCAGGCTTACTTGTTTATGAACAGATCAATCATATATGGAGGTTGTGGCGAGTGGTTCTTTGTCATGTGAAGAACTTTGCAGTTTTTTTAATTGATAAAAAACTTAGCTGTCAATTGAGTATATGTCACAAGTGAATAACTTGTGTAATATTATTTTTGTATGTGTATGCATGTGAATATGAGTAGTTGATGTGTTGTGATCGATGCAAGAATGAATATATATATATATATATATATCTGTTGTTATAGTGTTGTGCTTTTGATCTGTTATATGAGAAGAATTTAAGATGCACATTGAAGAGTTATTGAAATTAGGAGCAATAAGAGAAAGTAGAAGCCCGCATAGATCAGCAGCCTTTATAGTTAGAAATCATTCTAAAATAGTTAGATGAAAGTCTAGAATGGTTATTAATTACAAAAGGCTTAATAACAATACCATAGATGATGCGTACAATATCCCAAATAAGTAAAAATGGATCAATAGAATACAAGGAAGCAAATATTTCTCAAAATTTGATTTAAAGGCTGGTTTTTGGCAAGTAAAAATGGTAGAAGAATCTATAGAATGGACAGCATTCACGTGTCCCCAAGGACATTTTGAATGGCTTGTAATGCCCTTAGGACTAAAAAATGCCCCTGCTTTATTTCAAAGAAAAATGTAAAATATATTTAATGAAAACCAGGACTTCATACTAGTCTATATAGATGATTTGCTAATATTTTCAAAATCTTATAAAGAGCATATTGCCCACTTAGAAGTAGTTTTTAGAAAGGTAGAACAGAATGGGTTAATATTATCTAAAAAGAAAATGGAAATTTGTAAGGAAAAAATTAATTTCCTTGGTCATGAAATAGGAGAAGGCAAGATCTATTTACAAGAGCATATTGCAAAAAAGATCTTGCAATTTCCTAACACTATGAAGGACAAGAAGGTCTTACAACAATTTTTAGGAATTGTGAATTATGCTAGGAATTACATAGAAAACTTAGCAAAGCTTGCTGGGCCATTATATGCAAAGTTAAGAAAGAATGGGCAAAGATATTTTAATTCTAAAGATATTAAATTAGTAAGGCTAATAAAAGACAAGGTTAAAGAATTAAAGCCACTAGAATTGCCACTAGAAGATTGCTATTTAATTGTCGAAACAGACGCTTCTCAATTAGGATGGGGAGCAATACTAAAGCAAAAACCAAATAAATATTCAGCAAGGTCAGAAGAAAAGATTTGTAGATATGCCTCTGGAAGCCATAAATTAAAGACTGTGAATAATACTGATAGAGAAATATTAGCAATTATTCATGCTATAAATTCCTTTCGCTTATATCTAGGATTTAAAGAATTCACAGTACGAACAGACTGTGAAGCCATATGTAGATATTATAATCAAGTCAATAGCAAGAAAAGTTCAACTAGAAGATGGGTCTTATTTGAAGATATTATTACTGGAAATGGTTATAAAGTTATATTTGAGCATATAAAGGGCAAAGAGAATATATTACCAGACTTATTCTCTCGTTCATCTATTTTGCAGGAATGAAGAGAATGATGGGATTTAATGGAGTTGAATCATTCAGCTTTGGAGCTGAGAATAAGCTAAGAATTTTTCCACCGAACTCATATAAATTCAAACCGAAAGATCATATTGTGCTAGATGATATTCAAGAAGGCATATTAGATAATTTCTGGTACCAATATAATAATAGGCGTGAAGACAAAGGTTATATGCTATCAATATTGAATAGCCTTGCTGAATACTTCAATAAACTAAATACTTCAATGCCTATGTCAAAAAATCCAGAAGTTATAGAATATATAGAGCAAAAAACCATTATATTTGGTATTTGAAGGCCAATTATCAGGTATATACATATCATTTGAAGAAATAGTATCCCAGAAAATAGACGCGAAAATATCTGGGGGAATTTCATGGAAGAAATATACTAACATTGATGAAGCTCTTTCTCAAGCTAGAAAAATATTGGGTATAAATTATTTTATGGAACCTGCCGCAAAAGAATATATTCAAAAATTTAAGAAAGCAAAAAGTAAGAAAGCTCCAGTAACACCATATACTGAGGTTCTAAAAAAAAGATGATACCCCAAAATTTCCGTCATATAAAGAATGTCTAATAAAAGGAGTAGATCCCTTAGATGGATCATATATAGACTGGAAAATAGATGAGAAATTTGAAAATATAGCTCCAGAATGGAAAAGAGATATCAAGGAAGACATCCTGAAAGAATTGAAAAAAGAAATGGATGAAAAGTTTGAGAATATGAAGAAAATATATGAAGAAAAATATGATATATCATTCTCAGACGAAGATATTATGGATATTGCCGGGCATGGGCAAAATCCGAAGCCAGAAACAAATTAAAATATTAAGGCCTATGCATAGGACGAATCCTGAAGAATATAAGATAAATCTAAAAGTATCCCTATAAAGGCATACCAATATTGATAGGGTACTATCAAATATTCGGGCGTGGAAGACCCATACAAACAATTGTACCAAAGAAGACGGGAATAAAGCTAAAGATAGACACGAAGCATCTAGGCGCCAGTTGCACCCGTGAAGATAAAAGAATCCAGAAGGACAGCCACGCATGAAGTCTACAAAGGCTACTAAGCCTAGGCATCCAGGTGGACGGTCATGCGTGAAGCATACAAAAAGCTACTAAGCCTATAATTATTAAATAATGGAGAGGAGCTCTTCGCGCGCGGCTATAAAAGGAGGTTGCGGCCAGGCTCAACGATCATCAGAAAAATCATCTGCGAAGGCAACTAGATAGAGCTAGAGCGAGAGAGAGAGCACTCCACTCCACTCCCTCTTTAGTTCCCATAGTAGCCACTTTTCCCCTGTAATATAATCGCTACTCAAGGTTTGTAATATTAAGAAGGTAACTTCCTTTTCTGTTTGTAAGCTATTTGGGGGTTCCCGAAAGGGAAAACCATATGTAAACTAGTTTATGGAAATGAAATAGTTCTGCTTTGAAAAGCCCTTGATGTTTTTAGCTTCAGTTCTATGAGACGGGTTTTTATGCTAGGGACCCTATAGGAGAAACATCTGCGGTAGCTCTCAGTTAAAGCCCTGCGTACTGTATAGGGTATGGAGAACTCAGCGTCCGTGTGAGAAGTGTTCCCTTCGGGTGGAACTGCCTGGGGAGACGATAAGAAACCCATCCCGTATGATTGCAGCTAGAGGTATCCGGGGAAAGCTTAGCTACTTCTGAAGTAAATTAGTGATAAATATGGTGAGTACCGAGTAGAATTGTTACAACTGGTAATACACATCCGGCTGTCTTGTTGGTCTCGCCAACCCACAAGATCCTGCAAAATCGCTAGCGCAGAATTAATAAGAATAGTGATAAGAATTAAGCGTGCAGAATAAGAATAGTGCCATAGTACTGGAATAGTGTCACGCGTCTGAATAGTACCTAAATAGTGTCTGAACAGTACTTGAACAGTGCTGAATAGTGCCAAATAGTACCCAAATACTGTTTGAATAGTGTCATAGTACTCGAATACTGTTTGAATAGTATTAAATTCTTTTCACGCTGAATCCTGTCTACTAATCAAGGTCTACAATGTTTTATTCTGCATCATTTTAAAAGGTTGTTATATGTGTTGTGCTTTTGATCTGTTATATGAATTGCTATCTTCTATTTCAGAGAGGCTAGTAAATCAGAAAAAACTATACTTGTGGAAAAATATATACGAGGCGGTTGTAACTTAGAAACCGCCTCCAAAATTTGGACAAATCACGTCTGATATTGCACTTATGGAGGCCGTTAGGCTTTATTAACCACCTCGGATAAAAGTTATCTTAGACGGTTGTCCTACATCAACCGCCTCTGATAACTAAATATCCGAGGTGATTAAATGGTCTCAACCACTTGGTTATCGGAGGTGCTTGCTTAACCGCCTCCGATACATGCCCCATATCCACAATCACTCTTTCGAGGCGACGGATATAACCATCTCGGGTGTTATATTTGAACCGCCTCTGATAACCTTTTCTGTATTAGTGAGGTCATGAATCTTTTAGAACTTTAAGGTGTGACTTGAATATTCCTATATGAATCAACCCATATACGGAGTTCTACTTATGTTGGCATGTAGGTAGCTATATAATGTCATGAGGTGTGTCTGTACAGAGAACCCAAGAAAAAAAAAGCAAGCTAAGGGCATCTAGAGGCGCTTGAGATGATGATCAGGGAAAAAATCCAAGGGTAGAGAGCTTTGCCATTTTGCAGATAAACGTTGAAAATTGTTTGGCACATGTCTAAATCAAAAACTAGAAAGGATTATCCTAATTGACATGTTTTGACTCTTATAAATCTACCACTTGAGCTTGTGTTCATCTTGGGCCGACCCGCTTTTTTCTTCTTCCTTAGAACTATCCATCGGTTTAGATTGATTATCCATGAGCAAAATACCAGTACTACAAACTCTTATTCTCGAAACCATCAATGATGATGTACATCACAGACAGTTCCATTTGGTTGACCAATCTATGATGAGTTGACCAGTAAGAATCATCCGTGATGAAATGTTATCACAGATGGTACCATCTACTTGCATCACAGATGGTTCCGTAGACGAACCGTATGTGACATGTTGTGGCCTAGCCCACTCAGATTGACTCCTCTTTATAAATGTCTTAATCCTAGCCCTCAGAGGCAATCGCCACCTTCTCCTAGATCCATCTGAAAGGACCAAGGGTGCCGACTAGAGGGGGGGTGAATAGGAGGCTAATTAAAATTACTTAGATTTAAACTTTTTAACCAGTTGTTGACTTAGCAGATCATCAGATTTAGTTGGCTGTGTGACAGGTTCCTAACACAGGTGAAATATCACAAGTAAAATAGCACGTCGCTGTCACACAGGTGGGTCACACAGGTGATCTAATAACCTAGCACAAGTAAGCTAGTAATGTGGCTGCGACACAGGTGACTAAGACAGGTATAAAAGATGATACAACTATAACACCTGAGACACAGCTAGAACAAGCAGGCAGAAAGCTGATTAAGCAGGTATAAAGCAGATCTGAATAAGGTGAACAAGAAAGTCTCAGATCATATAAGCATGCAATGAATATAACTGCTAGACGAAATAGACTAAGCACTCAGAGAAAGACAAGTGGATTTATCCTGAAGTTCCCTACTCTTTTCAGAGAAGTACGTCTCCGTTGGAGAGACTACTTCGAAGAGATAGTCAGCACTGAATCATGCTTGTCCTCCGAGTACCTGACGTTCAGGCCTCTTCCTTGCTTGTGGAGGTCCTTTTGCCTTGCAACAGGATGACCTCGATGCTCCTTCACAAACTTACTGATTCAGCCCACACAAGCTTGGGTGATATCAGCAACTCCTACACCCGTCTAGGAGCAGACACTCCAAGAGTAACAGATGATGCAGCAGCAATCTCTTGGAGGAACCTTTGCTCGTGCTCAAAGCTCACAAACTCACTCGGACTGACCCTTAGGCTTTTAGCTCTTGTTGAGTGGTTGGAGGCTTTGCAACGGTCGTATGTGATTCACTGGTTTGAGCAAGGTTTAGAACGAAGTCCTCCCCTGGTCCCCTATATATAGGGTCCTCAGGCACCTAACCGTTACCCTGTTGCCACATAGGATTAAGTGAGCCACCGGTGTCAGCCACCGGTGACACAGCTACACACTACGCCCAACTATACCCGGTTCAGGCAGACCGACACCTGTGTCACCAGCAGCACACACAGGTGAACCCTTAGCTGATAGCCGCACTACTCAGCCCGGTCTTGGCACATGACATGCCCTCAACATACGTCAAACTCTAATACCTATAAGGAGAGAACCTCCGACAGACTTCTGACACATCAAACCGCCTATCGCAGTGCAGGTACCTTAGCATTTTCAAGCTCTCCCCTGGTACAGAGATGTACCTGAGTCATAGAGCGGAAGACCACCTGTGACACAGCTGTGTCACACAGGTGCCTAAAGCTCTAGGGTTTTCACTGTTAGTACTGCAGAGCACTAACACAAAACAGCTTCATACTTTGTGCAAAGCTATTGACACAGGGCAATTGACCTCAAAAGATCAATCCCCTTGACCAACACTCTGAGCAATGAGCAAGGTTCCCTTAGACAACTGCTACTGTTTCATCCCTCTTGATAGTACGGGTGATTCCTATGGACTCAAAGAAACTAGCAAATCTAGGCTTTACCTGCCACCAACTGAAGTCACGGCCCTTGACGCATCAAGCCACCATCACCTTGCTTGCAGCTCCCTGCACAGCACTGGCTTCTTCTCAGCTGTGACACAGCTGCCTAGCACAGCCATCTCTTTGTCCTTGAAACACCTTGTACCCTTTTTGGTGACCATCCTTCACTGGATAATCCTTCTTCATGGAACCTGTAAACTCTGCTTACACTCATTGTAAACATTAGATTCCAGTTTAAGTTGCCATTAACCATCAAAACCATATTAGGGCCTAGATGATCTTTCAATCTCCCCCTTTTTGGTGGTTAGTGGCAACCCAAACTTTACACATTCAAAAATATAGGATTGAAAAATGATACATGTGTATGTTGATAGAATATACTCCCCCTGAATCTGTGCATAAGAGATTCATTTTTAATAAGAGATGCACAGTTTACAAGTTTTAAGCATGGGAAGTATTTTCTGATGGCTTGCATTCTTATCAGTTTAGATATGTTGGATGAATGATCAGAGCATTATCTAACTGAAGCAGATACTGATATAGATGCTCAGATTAAAATATGAAGATTCATGTCAGAGCATATTAACATAATTAATCAGAGCAAGCATATCAAACAAATGTATATCAGAGCAAAACATGTACGCAATGCATCAGAGCATAAGAAATCAGAGCATAAGAATGCATAAGAGATACAATGTTATCAAGACATAAGATACAGGAGAAGAACCAAGTCTTGATACATCATTTTGAAAATAGTTTACCCTTCCCATTAAAAGCATGCAAAAACTCTCCCCCTTACACCACTTCCCCCTTTACACCATTCTCTCCCCCTTTGACACTAAAACACCCAAAAAGGAAACAAGGGAAAGAGAGGCTTCAAGAAGACTTGGACTTGAGCAGCTGAAGCACTTCTGAAAGCTGGTTGGAGACATCAGATAGCTGAGCTTGAACTTGACCCACATTTTCTTTCAGATGAGCAACCTCTTCTCGAAGCTGGCGATTCTCTCGACGCAGAGCAGCAAACTGAACGGGCATGACCTTGTTCTGATAGGCGCTGGCAGCATCTGGCGAGGGGGTGCCATCATCAGCTTCCTGTAACACAGGCGGAAACTCAGCTGTGTCTGACACAGGAGCAGCAGCTGTGACACCGGTGGGGGACTTGGCAAGGAACAGGAGAGGTCCTTTGAGCATCAGGTTGATCAGCTGTGTAACTGGGCGCTGGCACAGCTGGTTCAGGAGATTCTCCAAAAAGAGCAGGAACTGCCACCTCATCTGGATTATCATATGCTGAGGTCTAAGCTGGGTTTTGGTAGTCTTCACAGAGAAATCAAAGTTGGAATCCAGAAGACCTGTTCTTTGAAGGATCATGTACATGATGTACGATCCATACCTCAGCTTAGCCTTTTTGTCCTTAGATACAGCATCTATCTCATGAAATATGTATCTGGCTATATCAAAGTGCTGATTCTTGGCTATGTGCACCAATATTTGCCAAGTTGCATTATAGACTGCATCTGTGTTTCCCCCTTTGGGTTGAAGAGTGACATTGAGTATTTTAATCAGATGCTTTGCTGTAATGGTTATCCCTTTGAAATAAACATGATCTGAAGGGGCTTTGGCAGGGAATCTGAAGTTCCTTGGGTAGAATTTTCTTCTCACTTCATTTGGAACTGGTGCAAGCTTGAACAGATTTGGCATTCCTGGTTCAAGAGGGGCATGCATCAAACTGTTGAACTCTGGAGCAGTGATAGAAAGCAGTTGACCTCTTGTCTTCCAGAGCATAACATCCTGATTTTCTTGTTCTATCCATACTGTGGCATAGAACTCCTTTATGATCTCAGGATCATAATCTTGCTGGAGATTGCATAAGAAGTCAAGACCTGAGGCTTGAATCAGAGATGGAACTGCCCTCAGCCTTGAATCTGTCATAGCTGACCAATCTATGGCCTTGCAATCTACAAATCCTTTTGATGCAAGAATCTCATGATATACACCCCTTTGATGTTCATTATGAAATCTGGAGTCTGAGCAGACTGGATCTATGAACTCCTGATCTTCAGAGAAGTATGGATTAGTTGACCTCATCCTTATGAATGAGCTTGGTCTCATAGAGGCAACTTTGCATTTTGACTTCTTTGGATCACTCTTGGGCAACTTCTTAGCAGCAGCTTTTGAGATGAATTGCATTTGATTTGCCTCTGTTCTTAGAGCATAGGAGAATATGAAATGGTACTTTGTCTCTAAGTCCTCTGATCCAACTGAGTGACTAGGAGAGCTGTCCTCATGCTCCTCTTCTTCTTCTGCATCTTCAGCTGATTTGGCACTTGGAGATGAGCTCTCCGCCTGATAATCTTCATCTGAGTCAGCTCTGGCTGCTCTTGGCCTTGGAGGAGTTACAGACACTCCTCTACCATCATCAGATGAGCTCTCAGAGCTTTCCTCTTGTTCAGCTGACTTACTTGCCTGTGCCACAGGTGATGACACAGGTTCCTGAACTGACTGAGCTGGGTCAGCTGGCGGTGGCACAGGTGATGGAGACCGGTGAGATTCTGAAGCTGGAGCTTCTTGTGCCTGTGAGACAGCTGGTTGACACAGCTGCGGACTTGATGCTTTGGTAGGCTCTGTGGAAGGCGATGCAGATCTAGCCTTCTTTTGAGGAACAGGCACTAGGGCCTCTGTAGCTGCTTGCTCTTCAGTCTCAGACACAAGAAAACGTGAAGGAGACATTGATATGTTAACATCCAACGAAGAGAGAGTGTCTACACTGGTAGAACTTGAAGATTTTCTGCTCTTCTTCCTCTGGTAGGTCTGCAAGCAGGATTTGGCTGGGCTAGCCACCTGTGACACAGGTGGTGCCATCTCCTTCTTAATCTCTTTGATGGCAGCCTGTTGCTGAGCAAATTGAACCTTGAGAGCAGGCTTGTCACTCTGGGTTGTTTCTGAGATTATTTCCACATCTGGTTCTTGTTCAGGCTGCTTCTCTGCAGGAGGCTCCTCAGTGATTTCCACTGTATCAGACCTTTTTCTCTTTGGAGCAGATGGAGCTGACATTATTGCTAGGGGAACAGTAGCTCGAGGGATAGGAATGGCACCAGAGAGCATCCCCTGTTTGGTCTTGAGCTCAGCACGCAAGGCTTGTTTCTCAGCACCTAGTGGCATCATTCTGATCTTAGCACTCAGCTGAATTATCTCCTGAGCAAGAATTCTTTCAACATCAGCCCTACTGAGTCCTGGTTTCAGAATACTTTCTGCTGGACCTGAAGAAATAGGCTTTCTGAAATCTGGAGATAATTGACCTCTCTTGAGTCTGATTTCAGCCAATAGATATTGTTTATCAAGACCTCTGGGCAGAGAATTTGCTTTCTTCTGCAGCTCTTCTATCTGATGAATTAGATGACTATCTCTGGCATCAGTGTGAGATAGACTCCTCTGATCCTTAGATCCTTCTAACAAGCATTTTGTTGAGAGATTGTCCTGTTTTTCAATGATTTTCTTTCTGATCTCTACTGCAGCAGAATGAGAAGATGTTGACTGTAGCTGCTTGTGCAGGTCTGCAATGTCCCTTAAGATTGCTTTATCTTGTTCTGTAGGAACAGGAATGCCCATTGAAACAGGCATTGCAGCCTCTGAAAGCTCGAAGCTTTTGGCAGTGTAGATAGTGGTCAGCTTCTTCTTGGTCTCTTCATCTGTTGCTTCATTCATCTGAGCTGCCAGCTCATCCAAATCATTGAGAATCATCTGATCATGCTCAAGATCTTCTTGAGACACTTTAGGCTCTGGGATTGGTTCCCTGATTGTGAGTGTGCCTCTTGGCAACACTACATCTTCAATGGATGGCTTTGAGGTTTTCTTTGCTATCTTCTTTCCTTTCTTAGCAGCCTCTTTTCCCAGAGATGTATGCTCAACAGTAGCTGAGGATCTTGTCCTTTTGGATGGAGCACGCTGAGGTCCAGTCTTAGAAGCAGCTGCTTTCTTCCCAGCAGCTACTCTCTGCCTGTAAGCCCTTTGGCTTGCCTTTCTTTTCTCTGCAGCCTCCTCTTTCTGTCTCAGCCTCTCTCTTTCCTGATCTGAATCTGAAATGACTATTTCTTTAGAAGATTCCTCTGGATCAGACCACTTCATACCACTATCAGCTCTTTCAGAATCTGAAGACATCTGAGAAACGAGATAGATAAGATAGAAGTAGGTAAGAGGTGTTCATTTGATGCATAGAAGCAGCTGTGTTAGACACCTGTGTCAGGATTGGAGGACACAGGTGAAGACTTAAGGCTTTACCGAGGTCTTAGCCTGTTGAATAGGCACACCTGTGTGACAGGTGAGACTCTAGCGGTGACACAGCTATGTGCGGGGGCGGACAGCAAATTCATGGAATTTTGAGTTTGACAAGGATTTGCTGGTTGTTCTCAAACTAGATGAGTTCTAATGACAGCACAAGAGTAAGACCAACCCTAATAGAGAACAATGCGCTACTGGATTGACTATCAAGACCAAGAACATGAACTGAGCGCAAAGTAGGGTTTTGCAGAGGCTTACTTTGATTGAGATTGCGCTTTTCTGCGGAAGAATCAGCGTTAGAGATCCACGGAATGCTTCCTCCAACTTGTTGAAAAGATTTCGAGAGCGAAATTGGCGAGAACGTTGAGAACTCGTAAATTTGGCGCACGGCGGAAGTTCGAAGGTTTTGAGTTGGAAGCGGTTTCTGTGGGAACGCAGCAACTCTTTATATAGGCCGGAGGGTTATAAAGTGGCTGTGTCACAGCTGACATAAGGACCTGTGACACAGGTGGAAGAGATGAATACCCTGGCCTATGGAATTTGAAAGCATTCACCTGAGACACAGCTGGGAGACTCAGGTGACAAGTATTTCATCTAGTGAACACCATGATAGATTGATTTAGATAAGAGAGAAAGCATTAGCACTATCAGAGGGTCCTTAAATGATCTTCTCAGTGTCAGCTTGCCAGAAAATCAATCAAGCAAAGCTAAAACTGACATGAGTTGATCTAGACAAAAACTTGTACACATAAGAGTGTACTTTACAGACCACAAGATATGATTTCAGCATGATGCAATGCACACACCTGTGAGACAGGTGGGTGACACAGGTATAATGATGCAAATGATTAAGATGAAATCACAACAGCTGGACACCAAGCCAAAACCTTTTACTGCAGGTTAGAGACATCAATGATATTCAATTCACTCCTCAGGGCACAGAACCTAGTCTCATCTAAGGGCTTGGTGAATATATCAGCTAATTGTTTTTCAGTCCTTACATGGCACAGCTGTATATCTCCTTTTTCTACATGGTCTCTAAGGAAGTGGTGCCTCACTTCTATGTGTTTGGATCTTTGGTGGTGTACTGGGTTGTTGGCTAACTTGATTGCACTTTCATTATCACAGAAGAGGGGTACTTGATTAAAAGATATGCTGAAATCTTTCAAGGTCTGCCTCATCCATAATAATTGAGCACAACAACTACCAGCAGCTATATACTCAGCTTCTGCAGTGGAAAGGGCTACTGAGTTTTGTTTCTTGGATGACCAGGACACTAATGAGTGCCCTAGAAATTGACAGGTACCTGAGGTGCTTTTTCGGTCAACCTTACACCCTGCATAGTCACTATCAGAATAGCCAACTAGCTCAAAGTTTGCACCTTTAGGGTACCACAAGCCAAACCCTGAAGTGTGAATTAAATATCTCAGAATCCTGCGGACTGCCACTCTGTGACAGTCCTTAGGGTTAGCTTGGAATCTAGCACACATGCAAACACTAAGCATAATATCAGGCCTAGATGCACACAGGTAAAGCAAAGAGCCTATCATGGATCTAAATTCCTTCTGATCAGCAGACTTACCTTCAGTGTTTAGATCTAGATGGCCATTAGTTTGCATGGGAGTGTGTATACCTTTTGCATCCTTCATGCCAAACTTAGTGATGATGTCTTTGGTGAACTTTTCTTGTGAGATGAAAGTCCCTTCCTTTAGTTGATGGATCTGAAGTCCTAGGAAGTACTTGAGTTCTCCATCCAAAGACATCTCAAATCTCTTGGTCATCAGCTTGCTAAACTCTTCACTCATAGAATGGTTAGTACTGCCAAATATTATGTCATCGACATAAATTTGGCACACAAATAATTCTTTTCCATTTCTTTTAGTGAATAGAGTTGTATCAACTAAGCCCATTTTAAATCCATTGCTGATTAGAAATTCTTTCAATGTATCATACCATGCTCTTGGTGCTTGTTTTAAACCATAGAGTGCTTTGTGCAGTTTATAGACATGGTATGGTTTCTTGTCATTTTCAAAACCAGGTGGCTGCTCAACATATACAAGTTCAGAAAGTTTACCATTCAGAAATGCTGACTTGACGTCCATTTGGTAAAGCTTGATATTGTGATGAGCAGCATATGCTAACAGGATTCTGATGGCTTCAAGTCTTGCTACTGGAGCAAATGTTTCCCCAAAGTCCAGACCTTCTACTTGTGTGAACCCTTGAGCCACAAGTCTGGCTTTGTTTCTTACCACCAGTCCATTAGTGTCTTGCTTGTTCCTGAAGACCCATTTGGTTCCAATCACATTATGATCTTCAGGTCTTTCCACCAGTGACCATACTTCATTTCTTTCAAACTGATTGAGCTCTTCATGCATGGCATTGATCCAGTCAGCATCCTTTAGAGCTTCACCTATGGTCCTGGGTTCAACATTTGAGACAAAGGAGTAATGCTCACAAAAATTAGCAATTCGAGATCGAGTGGTCACTCCCCTATTAATGGCACCGATGATGTTGTCCACAGGGTGATCCTTCTGCAGCCGGCTGATCACAGGGGATCTGGGTTAACTGCCTGTGTCACAGCTGATGGAGTTGCCTGTGACACCGGTAGTTCTTCCTGTGACACAGCTGGGTGCATGGAGGCTTCTGAGTCCAGCTGATCATTGGCTGGGTTGCACTCGAACTCTATATCTTGAAATCCAGTGTCTTCAAGAATTGATGAAGAAGAGGGTTCTTGATCACTTGGTGAGGCAGGCTCCTCCTTGATGGTGGGTCTGATCTCACCAGTGGACTTCTTTAGAATATCCTCATTTCCTACATCAATAGCAACTTGCTCTCCTTGAGAGCCATAAGACTCATCAAAATCCACATCTATAGATTCTTCAACAACCTTAGAGGAAGTGTTAAAGACTCTATAGGCATGGGAGTTAGTGGAATAACCAAGGAATATACCAACATCAGATTTAGCTTCAAACTTAGTTAGGCGTTTGCCTTTCCTAAGAATGTAGCACTTACAACCGAATACTCTGAAGTATGATATGTTAGGTTTGCTGTTGGTGAGCAGTTCATAAGGAGTCTTCTTGAGTAGTGGATGTAAATATATCCTGTTGATAGAGTGACAGGCAGTATTGACAGCTTCAGCCCAAAATCTTGGTGGAGTCTTGTACTCATCCAGTAGGTCCTTGCCATCTCTATCAAGGTTCTGTTCTTCCTTTCCACTACTCCATTTTGTTGTGGAGCATATGGACCTGAGAATTCATGCTTGATTCCATGCTTGTCCAGAAATGCTTCCACCTTGGAGTTCTTGAATTCACTCCCATTGTCACTCCTGACCTTCACTAGGTTTACCTTCCACTCATTTTGTACTCTGACAATGAGATGCTTGAATTCTTGTACACTGTGTCTTCTCCTTCAAAAAGAACACCCAAGTATAGCTAGAGAAATCATCTACAATGACAAAGCCATATTTGTTACCTCCTAAGCTCTCATAGGTTGTTGGACCAAAGAGGTCAATATGAATGAGCTCGAAGGAAGTGGAAGTAGTCATGATGTTCTTCGGTCGATGAGCAGCTCCAACTTGTTTGCCGGCTTGACATGCACTGCAGGGCTTGTCTTTTTCAAACTTTACCTTCTCCAAGCCTATAACATAGTCATGTTTGCTCAGCTTGTTTAGAAGCTTCATCCCAGCATGTCCTAGCCGCCTGTGCCACAGCCATCCGGCACTGGTCTTTGCCATTAGACACCATGGAGCTGCTGCAGGCTGTTCATTGAAATTCACAGTGTATAGCTTACCAGACCTGCATCCTTCAAACACTTGAGAATCATCAGATAGTTTGGAAGCTATAACCTTATCAGGATAGAAAGTAACTTTCATGCCTGTGTCACACAGCTGTGACACAGACATCAGACTATAGCCTATCTGATCAACAAGCATTACATTTGATAAGGAGTGATTCTCAGATATGGCAACTTTACCAATGCCATTTACCTTTCCTTTAGAGTTGTCTGCATAGATCACATATTTGCTTGGAAGATTTTCACTAGTGATCTCTACAAACTCCTCCCTGCCTCCAGTCATATGTTGTGTACATCCACTGTCCACAACCCAATCAGTCCCACTGGAGACAGTTCCCTGCAAGATTAGTGATGAGACTTAGGGACCCAAACATGTTTGGTTCCCTTGGCAGTTTTATCATAAGCAGAAGTAGCAGAAGTATAGATAGCATATTTGTGTTTAAGGTTAGCAGCATCAGCAACAGATGATATGACTTTGATCCTCTTTGGCTGGCAATCACCTGCAACCTTAGACACATGAGTTAGTGACCTGTCAGATCTACCTGTGACACTGGTGGGTACACAGCTGTGTAAACCACCGGTGACACCGGCAAGTGTAGCCTTTGGCACCCAGATGGCAGGTAACCATTTTGCCAAGTGCTTGCGACCTACATACTTGGCCACTATTCTTCCTTTCATGTTCTTCTGCAGAACATAGCCTGGGTTAGAGGGAATGATTGCTTCATTCCTCTTTCTCTGCACATGAGCAACACTTTTGTTGTCATTAGTTCCTGCCTGTTTCACAAATTTTGCTGCAAGACAGGTGTTAGTGACAGCAGGCAATTTATCTTTAGCAGTAGAGCAGAGTAACCCAAGCCTCTTCGGCCTTCATTTTTCTTTAACATTTCAGCTCTTATAAGCTGGTAGTTCTTCATGCCAATGTTGGCACTGCACAGGCCTTTTCTCATGAGCCTCTTAAGCTCTTCTAGCTCCTCCTTGAGCTTGTTGTGCTCAGCTGCATCCACAGAGTTAGTAACATTAGAGGTTGAGGCCTCTTTAGAGTTATCTACTACTCCACCTGTAGATGTTAGGATATTTATTTTGCTGGCACAGTTTAAACATGATTCTATGACAGTGGGAGCAGGTAAAGGCATAGCTTCAGCAATATTATCAGAAATATCAATGCATGTGGCATGCTTTGCCTTTAACTCTTCATGCTCCTTGAGGAGAAGCTCATGTGCTGATCTGAGCTTCTCATGAGCTATTTCCAGGTTCTCATGATCCAACCTGAGATTCTCCCTGTCATCTGTGACTTCATCACAGGTCTCTCTTAGCTCCCTCAGTTTATCCCTAAGGGATATGTTCTCCTTCCTCTCCCTGCAGTAACCCTTCTCTGTTCTCTCTAAGATATCCATTAGTTCAGCATAATCAGGAAAATCATCTTCAGTTAATACCTTAGAGTCCTTAGCCATGAGGCATAAGGGAGCAGGAGTGGATGGAGCTTGATCAGCCTTGAAGTTCAGCATGGAGCTGTGTGACCTGGCTGTGTCACAGCTGGGTCCATCAGGCAGGCTGATAGCAATCCCAGCTACCTGTTCTTCGTCCTCTGACTCTTCCTCTGAGCCAGAGTCATCTGATACCCAAGCTTGTCCCACATAGGCTCTGGCAGTGGCCTTGTTCTTGAGATGAGCTGGGTGCTTGTTGTTGAAGGTTTTCTTCTTGCCATTGAAGTCCTTCTTCTTCTTGAAATGGCTGTTGTCCTTCTTCTTTGCTGGACAATCAGCTGCAAAGTGGCCTTCCTTGCCACACTCAAAGCATTTGTTGTCTCTGGATGGTTTCTTTCCTCTGAACCTCTCAGTAGACCCAAACTGCTTCTTCTTCCTATAAAATTTCCTGAAATTCCTTGTGAGAAGGATTAGCTCACTTTCCTCTCCACTGGTCATCTCATCATTCAGCTCTTCACTGCTATCACTCTCAGGATGAGAAGCAGAAGCAGTGGTCTTCAGTGCAATGTTCTTCTTGGCAGTGGCTGAGGAGGTGTGCTTTCCTTCTTGCTTGATTTCCATTTCATGTGTTAGGATCCTTCCTAACACCTCAGTTGGCTTCATTCTCTCAAATCCATCTTTCTCTTTTAGCATGAGAACAAGAGTTCTATATTGCTTGGGAAGCACAGATAAGAACTTCTTGATCACATCTTCATCCTCAACTCTGTTGGAGCCCAAAGCCTTCAGCTGGTTGGTGATGAGAGTCAATCTTGAGTATAGAGAATTTATATCTTCACCAGGCTCATGCTCGAATCTCTCCAGAGTTGATTCCAGCAGTCCTTTCTTGGACTTTTTCAGGGTGTCACTGCCCTCATATATCTGCTGTAAGGTATCCCAAATCTCCTTAGCAGACTCCATTGTGCTGACTCTGTTAAAGTCATGTTCTTGCAAGCCCATGAAGATGGCAGTGGCAGCTCTGGCATTATTCTGGATATTCTTCTTGTCGTTGACTGTGAAAGTTGTAGCATTCTCCAAGTCATAACCTGTATGAACAACATCCCACACATCTGGATCGATAGCGGTAAGATGCATCTGCATCTTCCTTTTCCAGAAAGCATAATTAGATCCAGTAAAGACAGGTATTTTACCCTCATAGCCCGACATCCTTTACTCTGGCTGTTAAGCCAATTCAAAGAGCAACCTGCTCTGATACCAATTGAAAGGACCAAGGGTGCCGACTAGAGGGGGGTGAATAGGAGGCTAATTAAAATTACTTCGTTTTAATCTTGTTAACTGGATATTGACTTAGCAGATCATCAGATTAATTGGCTGTGTGACAGGTTCCTAGCACAGGTGAAATATGACAAGTAAAATAGCACGTGGCTGTCACACAGGTGGGTCACACAGGTGATCTAATAACCTAGCACAGGTAAGCTAGTAAATGTGCTGTGACACAGGTGACTAAGACAGGTAGCAAAAGATGATATACTATAACACCTGAAACACAGCTAGTACAAGCAGGCACAAAGCAGATTAAGCAGGTATAAAGTAAATCTGAATCAGATGAACAAGAAGTATCTCAGATCATATAAGCATGCAATGAATATAACTGCTAGAGGAAATAGGCTAAGCACTCAGAGAGAGACAAGTGGATTTATCCCGAAGTTCCCTACTCTTTTCAGAGAGGTACGTCTCCGTTGGAGAGACTACTCCGAAGAGATAGTCAGCACTGAATCGTGCTTGTCCTCCGAGTACCTGACGTTCAGGCCTCTTCCTTGCTTGTGGAGGTCCTTTTGCCTTGCAGCAGGATGACCTCGATGCTCCTTCACAAACTTACTGATTCAGCCCACACAAGCTTGGGTGATATCAGCAACTCCTACACCCGTCTAGGAGTAGACACTCCAAGAGTAACAGATGATGCAGCAGCAATCTCTTGGAGGAACCTTTGCTCGTGCTCAAAGCTCACAAACTCACTCGGACTGACCCTTAGGCTTTTAGCTCTTGTTGAGTGGTTGGAGGCTTTGCAACGGTCGTATGTGATTCACTGGTTTGAGCAAGGTTGAGGACGAAGTCCTCCCCTGGTCCCCTATATATAGGGTCCTCAGGCACCTGACCGTTACCCTGTTGCCACGTAGGATTAAGTGAACCACCGGTGTCAGCCACCGGTGACACAGCTACACACTACGCCCAACTGTACCCGGCTCAGGCAGACCGACACCTGTGTCACCGGTGGCACACACAGGTGAACCCTTAGCTGATAGCCGCACTACTCAGCCCGGTCCTGGCACATGACATGCCCTCAGCATACGTCAAACTCTAATACCTATAAGGAGAGAACCTCCGACAGACTTCTGACACATCAGACCGCCTATCGCAGTGCAGGTACCTTAGCATTTTCAAGCTCTCCCCTGGTACAGAGATGTACCTGAGTCATAGAGCGGAAGACCACCTGTGACACAGCTGTGTCACACAGGTGCCTAAAGCTCTAGGGTTTTCACTGTTAGTACTGCAGAGCACTAACACAAAACAGCTTCATACTTTGTGCAAAGCTATTGACACAGGGCAATTGACCTCAAAGCATCAATCCCCTTGACCAACACTCTGAGCAATGAGCAAGGTTCCCTTAGACAACTGCTACTGTTTCATCCCTCTTGATAGTACGGGTGATTCCTATGGACTCAAAGAAACTAGCAAATCTAGGCTTTACCTGCCACCAACTGAAGTCACGGCCCTTGACGCATCAAGCCACCATCACCTTGCTTGCAGCTCCCTGCACAGCACCGGCTTCTTCTCAGCTGTGACACAGCTGCCTAGCACAGCCATCTCTTTGTCCTTGAAACCACCTTGTACCCTTTTTGGTGACCATCCTTCACTGGATAATCCTTCTTCATGGAACCTGTAAACTCTGCTTACACTCATTGTAAACATTAGATTCAGTTTAAGTTGCCATTAACCATCAAAACCATATTAGGGCCTAGATTATCTTTCAACCGGACGACCTCTTTGTTCTTGCAGCGGACAAGGATATGCCCTGGGTCGTGGTGAGCTTCGAGGACGAAATGGTGTAGCTGCGGAAACTTCTTCCGCAGCATACACCTAATGACGTAGGCGCCAGAGTACTACACAGGGCCAGGAAGGGCAAGGAGGAGGATGTCCTCGGTGTCCCCAAAGTTAGAGAACTCTAGTGCATCCATCGTGTCGAGAGAGAGCGTCAGGTTGATGCACACTTGTCCTCATAGATAGGCAAAACAAGAGGCATCAGTGACACATCCCTCTTTCGCATCCCAGAAGAGCTACCTACGGCAGCCATTGCACGATCAGTGCGAGAGAGCGGCTGGCTTTTGGGGGAAGGAAGAGGAAGACGAGAGAGCACGCAGTTATGTGGAGGGGTCGCATATCACGTGGTTATATGGGTAGCGCTTCGTCTCATCTATCACACAACTTCCGAGGAGCATCCCAATGATGGGTCAAGATGAAAGCCGTCATTAATGACTCTCACTAACGGGTGGCCCAGCTGCCCATCGCTGATGATCACAGTAATCAACCACGGGTATTGAAGTAGGCCATCATTAAGAGTCATTAATGACAGGTTCTACTTCTAGCTCGTCATTTACAGTTGCAGTGGGAAGGCCCGTATGCACCTCGTGAAGTTATCAATGACGGGTTCTTCCTCTGACTCATCATTTATACTGAGTTTCATTAATGGAACAAGGATACCCGTGGTTGATAAGAATCATGGATGTGGGCTTTTGTAGTAGTGATGGTTCCCACCAATCCCGAAAGACATAGTCGTATGGTCCTGGCCGCCTTAATCTTTAGTTCTATCCCGAAGTCCTCGGACCCATCAATTTGTCGCCACCTCGAATCTGAAAAACATCGACTTTCGTCGACCCCGATCAGACCATTCCTTATGGCCAGTCGGGTCACTCTACCAGGCTGATCAGACCGCTGTGCACCTCCGTGCACCAGTAGCTGCACGCCTTGCCACAATATGCCCACGTCTAGCCTCCGCAATCCTGGCCGATGTATTCCTGGGTAGCGATCCCACACCTCCTCATCTCCCATTGTTTCTACTCCACCAATTTTTCCACAATTGATGCTGAGCCCCACGCCTCACCTCTAAACCACCGAGCGCTCTTCTCCTCGGATCACGTGTTTCCTACCGTGGTTGAACTAGGCTACGATTCTCCATGCATTTACACTCCCTCAACTCATGCCTTTAAACACCATCGATGTCCTCTCCTCCAATTCACCCACTCGAACTAAACAATTATTGGAACCAAATAGGATTATGGTCTATCCCAATCCAAAGTAGAATCCCTCCATGTACCACCTTCAACATGACTCCCTTTAGCTATCCACGCCACCCCGCAACCATGTACTCGAGTTCTCCTTCTTTCATGTGCACACTGTGTTGAATCAACCCATGCCATCATCGTGTTGCAGCCCATGGACAACCCTGGTACATTAGTACACCCTTGGTACTACGCCGACATACTCCCAAATGCAAAAACCTCATCCCTGAATAGCACTCCTAAATCTAGGCTATTTTTCAAGACATACCTCACTCTTGGCTAAAAAGGGCCTAAATCTGGCTTGGCCCACTGCCTAGTTGCGCCGCTCGTCCTGCTTCCGCCCTGGTGCTCAGCCTGGGCTGGTCGCCCCGCCTAGTTCGCCAGCCTACTCCTGGGTCGCACTGGCGTCCCGCCAAAGCCGTTGGCCGACCGCCTTTGGGCCGCCTTCAGCCACGTCACGCCGTGCCTGCGCCATGGCCTGCTGCTGTTGCCGTGCGCCGTGCCGCCTGCTGCACCTCGTGTCCGATAGATGCACGCCTTGCATGACACCCTCTAGGCTCCTCCGAGTCTTATACGCACGTCACCGCCTTCGTCACGCACGCTCCAAGCCCCTTGACCAGGCTTTGTACACAGCAGTCGGTCTCCGTCAAAATCTTCTACACTACCTTTAGATCCAATCCAAACCTGATGCTCTGATATCACTTGTTATGAAATGAGCCTCCATGGTGTTGAGCCACTGCTAACTTCCACGACCAATATCATGGCTGTTTGGTTCCATTAGTCGCAATACCGAAGTCGTGTAGTGCAAGATCTACCGAGGATGCATACAAGAAGAAGACGACACTGATATTTGTTGACGAGGTTCAGCCGAAGCCTACTGTAGGTGCTCCTCCCCTCATATATTAGACATATATGTACATCACCGCCGGCTACCGGCAATCCACTTAGTATCCACGACGGTCCCGAGGTTTCTGCCGGTTTGCCTATTCAAGCCAGTCGGACCGTCCTTCTGACCGCTTTTTAGACCGACCCTCCACCACACTTGGATTTTGGCTTGGTACAACAATCTGATTTTTACTATATCCATACTCTACTAGGATATTTTCTTATGTCTAACTTATAACTTATTCGTGTACATATTGGACATAATCTAAACAAACAGCAACGGATCCAACCAGGAGCTTGGGTTGCGTAATGCAAAGTCTGCAACTTAGTTGCTTGAGTCTGCGTGCCATTCAAAAAATATAATCTTCGCATCTTATATTTAATATAAAAAATAAGTACTTCATTGTTGTAAATACTCCCTCCAGTGTCAGAAAACGTGATATTTTGAACATAGTTTTAGTTAAAATTTTAAAACTTTGACTACTAATAACATTTTAAATATTTAGATTAGGCACTTGAAAATCATATGCATAGATTTGTCTCGAAAAATATTTTCAAAATATCATAATTTGTTGGGTTCTATACATATATTACAATAGAAACTAGTGGTCAAAATTGTATTTTGAAGACTATATTAATATTTAAAACGTCAAGTTTTTTGACACTAAAGAGAGTAGATTCTAAGATATACATGTGCAGAAAATCCATAAAAATAGGGCCACACGTGGACAACGCAAAAGAAAAGTAGTGCACAGTTCAGCTCTCGAACTAGTATTCTCATGTAGCACGCTACCATATCTGCTTTTTCTCCGCAACCACTATACGTGCAGAATCACTACTACAGATAGCATTTAACGGGACGCCCCTTGTACAGACGGCAACCGGGAGATGTCTGTACAATTCTTATCACAGACGGCTCCCAACACCAACCGTCTGCACAAATCACGACCAAGGATGGGAAAAACGCGGGACGGCACAATACAGACAGTTCCCACACGAAACCGTCTGCACAAATAGTACAGACGGTCCCAGTTGGGAGCCGTCTGCACTAACCCGTATAGTACAGACAGCTCCCACACGGAACCGTCTGCACAAATAGTACAGACGGTCCCACACTACTGCAGAAAGGGACACCAGTGACGGGCCTAAAATGCCCATTAGTGACGAGCGGGCAGGCCCGTCACTGGTAATCCGTCACTGGTAAGTGGTTACCAGTGACGGGCTATCCGCTCGTCACTGGTAATTATGTTACCAGTGACGGGCGAGCATGAGAGCTCGTCACTGGTAAGATAATTACCAGTGACGTGCTACATTTTATGCCCGTCACTGGTAAGATATACAGCAGTGACGAGCTCTCCAGTCCGCACGTCACTGCTGTTATGAGAGGACCAGGCACGTTGCTGCCGCGGCAGCCACAGCCATTTCGCTGGCGCGACAGCAAAAGCAGCCATTTTCGCTGCCGCCGCAGCCATTTTCGCTGCCGCGGCAGGATCGCGTGAACTGTGGCGCTCTCCAGCCCCTGTGTACTGCAGGGGTCCTGGAGGGGGTGTACCCCTTCGGTCGCCGTTCTCCTAGGGAGTGCCGTTGTGGCCTAATAGCGCTTGCGGCGTTGCCTCGTTGTGTCGGCATGCTACGTGCCCGGTATGCTTCGAAGGCCACCTCACTCGCGCTCTCGGATGTCGCACACGATAAGTACATATGTCAAACCGACTACGAAAGTAACAAGTGCCAATACGTAAATATGTCCAGAAACGTACAAAGTAGACCAGTTCGGGAATACACGACCACAAACACAATACATATACAATGTTTTTCCGTTTCGAAGGGCCTATCTTGACGCTTTTTTCCCTCCTCTAGGGCCTAGCTGCATGTTGGCGCGCGAATGGGTCTTCGGTCGGGATTTGGCGAACTCGCTGCTCTGTGCGAGCGGCGTGTTCCTCCCTTGGGTCAGTGCCGGCGTAGAAAAGCCCTGTATCGGAGACGACGTCCTTGTTGATGATATTCGCAAACGCATTCTGGAGGCGTGCAAACTCTTGCTTCCAGTCATATGGCTTGTGCTCGAGGTTATTACTCCACTTGCGTACGTCGTCATGTTTGCAAAACGTGTTCCGCGCCCGTACAAAGTCGTCCATGTGGCAGCAGACGTAGTAGCCACACGTCACACTACCCTCCGGCTGCTGTCTGCAACAGAAATCGGTCACGTGTTTAAAGCGTGGAGCGCCACTTCTTTTTACCATAGTTGCTCCTCCTCCCTTCTATGCAAAGTCAAAGAGAGCATCATCCAGAACTTTCTTGAGCAGGGTGTAGTCTTTCTTCACCCTCTTCATGGAATCATAGTAATAAGCCTTGCTTTCCTTCGGCGTTAGCACTAAGAGGATCCAGTGGTCGCTGCCCAGACATGTGAACAAACCAATATTAACCCACGAAGTTAGCTAGGTGCACAAGCCAAAGAGAAATTTAAGAAAGCACAAAGTAGAGAATGACTTACAAGGGATTGTAGGGCACGAGTAGGTATTCCTTGCCCTTATGCGCTATCATCGCACTCACAAGGTATTCTTTCATAATCTCCCTACCTTCTTGGGAGTGAACGTTGTTCTCGTGCATGTGAAATGGATCTGCTATTGCAACATCGAGAATCTTCAGGCGTCTGATCTCTCTGGTTAGGTGAAGCGCCCATAGCCTGACGAAGGATGCTTCGAGCCTATAAAGGTTGAACATGCCGAAGATCTCCGCAAAGTCTAGATAGAACTTGTCCACGGGATACTGCTCGACGAAATGGAAACCCTCTGGCACCTCCGCCGTGTAATACGAGACATTTGTTTCATCGGGTCCTAATTCAATGTCTCGAATGTTCTCATGCAGAATCTTCATTTCGTTCGGGAGGACGCCGAACTCATCCTTTGGTACCATCGAGTGACCCGGGACGTGATAGGGCCTCCATTGACGACCCGTTGCTCGCTGTCCTGATTGGGAAGATGCTGCGTACGTTAAGGATTTCTTCAAGCTTGCCCCACCCTGTCTATCGTAAGTACCGGTGCTAGCATGTGCCTTCTTCGCCCCTTTTTTGCTCGTGCGCTGCGTATCCAGGGATACGGCCCTCTGACCGGCCATCGCTTCTTTGGCTGCGCCCACGAGTGTTTTAGGAGTCAACTTCGTGTGGGCTTGCTCGTCATGCTTGGGTGGCGGCGTATCTACAAATTCTCGTGCCTCTTCGTCACGAGGCATGCCATGCTCCCCACCATGCTCCGCGGCCTCCTCGGCATCCTCCATCTCAAGATCCCTGTAGGATAGAGGTGCGGAAATACCCAAAGGAGATGGTCTTGCTGATGGACTGTGGGTGTGGCTCGGCGAAGGTGCTGGACGATTGGAGGTCTCAATCACTTAATCGCGTCCTTCGGCCACCTAAGAAAAAACCCCTTGCAGGCTCCTAGCTTCTCGTATCCCTCTTCAGGGGGGTCATTCAGAACCAAGTCCTCAAAGGTGCCGACCACCTTAGTCAACTCCACCCTCGCCATGTTTGGTGGTAAATCCACACAGTGCATCCTGTTCTCTGGCGTTATTGGGTGGACTCGACCGTACGTGACCGTCACCATCGAGCTGAGTACTTGGGTCTACAGATGGCACGGAGTTATCACCTGCGGAACATACGTACGGGTCATCGATGTTAGAGTCCAAACAACGAAATCTGTACGACACCCTTACGATTTGTTGAGCCGACGACGCTTACCGTTAGGCCGTCGATTGTATTTGGCGACCCGGGGCCAACGCCCGAGACAGAGGGGCTACTACTCCTTGCAGCAGTGAAGGGCGGCGGCTGCGTATCCAGATTATAGGGCGGCGGCTGCGTATCAGGATGCATGGGTGGGCGTCGTAGTTGATCGTATAGAGGCCCTAACAGACGTTTCACAGCCGCCTCCACTCGCGCATCGAATTCTTCATCTTGCTTGGCTTTCCTCCTCTCGCGGGCAGCCTCGCGGGTTTGGGGACAGTAATCAGCCCATCGAGCCCCATACCCGACGCCCATCACGTGGCCACGAGTCTCTGGCTTCCTGAGAGCCTTGTTGATAGGGTCTTGCCACCTCTCGGTACTGACAGAGTCCTGGGAGCTCTCAGGTTGCTGGCTCAGCTTTCTCTGCAAGCAACATGAACCGTTCAGAACGTAATCTTTAGGAAATTAATCTACGTAGGACAAATAAAGTAAAATGGGTTCAGAGATTACCAGTTCTTCGTGCACGTCCTTCATTTTCTCATGCGTGAAGATCGGTTCCCCCGTTGCAGGGTCAAATTTTGCACGGGCCCTCACAAAATCCTTTCCGCACCCTTCCTGGATGTCCGAGAAAGGGGGTTCTTTCCTGGCCGCAATCAACCTTGCGTCCTCCTTCTCCCATTTAGGCCTCTTCCCTTGGTAACCACGGCTGCCGAGTTTGTGGTCACCCATGATCTTCCCCCGCATGTCCTTCCTCAATCACTCTTCCTCCTGAATTCATCGCCAGAGCGAGTTTGAATGAACTCGGTCCAGTCCGCCTCATCTATCGTAGGCCATTTCGGCTTTATCACGGTCTCAAAATCTTGATCCTTCATTTTATTGGCATGGTATCGCCAGGTATTCAAGGATTTGGTCATCATGCTCAGGGCTTTCGTCGCGACTCTGTTTTTGTCGGCCTCCGGGATGGAGTACCTGCTGAATAGCCTGTCCAGGAGGAGAGTTCGAAGATGCTCGGTTTCTCTCGTCCTTATGTCGGGGGTTGTGATCTTCACGGTTTCACGCAGGATGCAGCCTACGGCGTTTGAGTACCCCTGTGCAGCTTTTACAGGACTGGCTGGTTTACCCAGATCGTCCACTCGAGTGACCACGAAGGTGTCCGTGCTCAACTTGTTAGGTCTCCTAGGCGCGAGCCGCCTTTTTCTTTTGGCTGGTGGAGCCCCGTCTGCCTATTCTTCTTCAATAGCGGTCTCGTATTCACGGCCGGTCCCTTCGTCACGATCGGTCGCGTCTTCAGCACCGCCGGACTCTTCGTGGGACGACTCGTACTCATTGTTATCCCCGGCAGCAGGGTCATCGACGATGGCGGCCCCCTTAGATATTTGTTCGACGGCCAGGTCCCGGGGAGCTTCCGCACGCCCCTCGATATCTCGGGACGATGCCGGGACATCCATTGGTGTCCGCGATGAAGAGGGGGTACTTCCAGCCATTTTCTAACGTATTGGAAACTTATTGAACAAAAAAAATGGAAACTAGACTTATGAAAGCTTTCATGATAGTAACAACAATATGAAAAGGTTTGCTTATGTATTTCTAATATCCATTCATTATAGCAAACAAGGGTGCGAATTAAAATTTTCTTTGCAATTGAGATTATGAAATCTTGTTAAACAAATGCGTATACCGTACGTACAATGAAAATTGAAAATTTCGGCATGACCTTTGCTAAAATTATGCAAAATTGAGTATCGAACGTTGACAAAATGTTGACGAAGCAACATTTCGCCAAAACGTTGAACTCAGTTTCCCTGAAAAAATAAACAAAGCAACAAATGTTGCCTCGGCTCGACGGCCGGTACCACAACCATATCTCACATTCACATATATCTCACATCTCACATCACCACAGATATAAGCCTTCAATATTTGCGAATGAGTTTCCAAAGAAGGAACAAAAAATTTGTTATCTACACAACATCTAACATCTACTCAGTAATTGACTAGACTAATCTGCAAGAAAACAGGACTCAAGAGGCTGTGTCAAAATCAATCCAAAGACAATTAGCATAACAACAGTTATTAACTCTTCCTTAACTAAAAGAGCTACTGTAGCATAAACAATCATCACACAAAGATGCAACTGAGTTTAACAATTACAAAAGGTAAAATCCAAACAGGAATATAATGTCATTTACATGCAATCTAGCACCACCTTGACACTAACATCATACAAGCTTAACCCATGATACAATATAATGGTAATCATAGCATCGAACAGAAAAATGAATCACCCGAGAACAGGACTACAGGAGGACGGTTCTTGCCTACAAGGTTCTTGCAAATGGTAAAGTAAAATAAGATGGGGACTTGGGAGGAGCAACCGAGCAAATGGTTTTTACCAGAGGCCGGAGGAGAGCGGTGCCTGCACGCTGCAGCGATGAGGCCGGGAAGGGGAGGAGCAGGCTATAGCGAGAGGCCGAGAGGGGAGCTGGCGACGAGCTGCAGCGGGAGGGCCGGAGGGAGATGAGCGGTGACGGCGCGGCGCCCGGTGAGGGAGGCGGCGAGGGCAGCGTCCGGCGAGGAGCGGCGTCCGGCGAGGGCGGCGTCCGGCGAGGAGCGGCGGCGGCCTGGCGGCGTCGGGTCGCGCACGAGGGCGTCGATTTGGAGAATTAGGGCGGCCGGGCGGGATTTGGGGAGTTTTTCTCCAAGTCCCGCGGGGGCGCGCGTATTTATTTCAGCGTTAGCAGTGACGGGCGGATAAGTGGCTCGTCACTGGTAAATAATTTACCAGTGACGTGTATACATAACTGCTCGTCACTGATAAGTTATTTACCACTGACGCTCGCACAGAAATGCTCGTCACTGATAAGTTAGTTAGTTAGGGTTAGTACTTCTAGGGTTAGTACTTAGGGTTAGTTAGTTAGGGTTAGTACTTCTAAGGTTAGTACTTAGGGTTAGTTAGTTAGGGTTAGTACTTCTAGGGTTAGTACTTAGGGTTAGTTAGTTAGGGTTAGTACTTAGTGTTAGTACTTCTAGGGTTAGTACTTAGGGTTAGTACTTAGGGTTAGTTAGTTAGGGTTAGTACTTAGGGTTAGTACTTAGGGTTAGTACTTAGGGTTAGTTAGTTAGGGTTAGCACTTAGGGTTAGTACTTAGGGTTAGCAATCTTTTCGTATATCGATATAACTATCTTAAAGAATTATTTACGAGACCGTTTGTTTATTATTTGCGCGGGCAATGATTAGTTTATGCGTATATATAGAATTAACATAAATACCATTATTGTTATACCGTCCTTCAGTGAGGCCGAGTCGGAGGAGGCCAGACAGGACGCTCTCGACTAGCTCGAGGAAGTCCGCGAGGTGGCACTCCTTCGTTCTGCCAAGTACCAGCAGAGCCTACGGCGATACCACAGCAGACATGTACGCGGCCGCTCCTTCATGTCGGCGACCTGGTTCTGCGCCGAGTCCAATCAAGCAAGGATCAGCACAAACTCTCGCCGCCATGGGAGGGTCCGTACATAGTCGCCGAGGTGCTACGCCCGGGGGCTTACTGACTGAAGGACGGCGACGGCAACATCCTCACCAACGCATGGAACATCGAACAGCTACGTCGTTTCTATGCTTTAGTGTTTTATGGATTTGAATACATGAATAAAGAGTTTCCTTTTTTCATCCCAAAGCAAGTCTTCCTTTCTCCCGACTGCGCCTGCCATGCCCGCCCGTAGCAGGCACTCGGCACATACACGGCTCTGTCCGCACGGAATGCTTAAGTACTGTGTATAAGGTCCAACGTTAACTCTTCGACTCCAGTCGCCGGTTTATGCCACACCCTTGCGCTACTCGGGACACACGCCACCGGCTAATCCCTACGCCAAGGAGGCTGCAACGGATTGGCGAAGAGCACAAACGAACAAGCTAACATACACAGGAACACAAGTCCTTTCCTGAACAGAGCAAAACTTGTTAACAACAGCAAGCACTTAATTTATTCGGCATCCCCGAGTCCTTTACTTAATTTACTCGGCATCCCCGAGTCCTTTACAAATTTACTCGGCACCCCCGAGTACGTTACAGAATTTACTCGGCTAACCCGAGCAGTTTACAACTAATCCTACCTTCTACAGGCCAGACCGCTTCAGAAGGGTGTCGGCGGTAGACTCGACGGACTGCACCAGCCCCGGAATGTCTTCATCCGGCAGATCCGCGGCATACCCCTCCCCGATCGCCTCCATGTCCAGCGACGGGTAGTGGGACCGCGTCACTGCCAAGACTAGGCTGGCCCCCGTCCGCGCACCCTCCGCCTCGATGGACGCCACCCGGTCGGGGACCTGGCGCAACCGCTCGGCCACCGCCGCTACAGAGTCAGGCGCCGTGTCGTCCGGCCAGGCGGCGCCACACGCCGCCTGCCCGGCCTTCATCAGCGACTCGATCATCCCCCGGGACTTCTCGAGACTCGCCTTCGACCCTACAGCAAAAGGCAACGCCTGAGCAATGACGGCTAAAAGGACAGAAAAAGCCAAAGTCCACAGGGGCACTTACCGGACTCCGCCGCTGCGGCTGCCTTCTTTGCGGCTTCGGCGGCCGCCTCCGCTTCAGTGGCCCTCTGGGCCGCCGACTCGGCATCGCGCCCGAGCTGCGCCTCCATCCTCTCCGCCAAGTCCGCTCGGGCCTTCTCCGCCGTGAGCGCCTCTTCGAGCTTGCGGATCCGCTCCTCGGCGTCATCAAGGTCTCGGGCACGGGCTTGCGCTAACTCGGCCTCACGCCCGAGCCGCTCCGCCTGGGCCTTTTCCGCTGCGAGCGCATCTTCGAGCTCCCGGGCTTGCTCCTTGGCGACGTCGAGGTCCCGGGCGCGGGCCGTCATCGTGTCAAGCTCCGTCCCCAGCCGGGCAATCTCCTCTTCGGCGGCTGCAAGCGCCAGCATGTCAGTGCCGACAAACACATAAAAGCGGCAGGAGCGACGCAACGGGTGAATTAGCTTACTCACCCCGGGACTTGGCCATCTCCTGCGACAGCGCTACCTGCAGGCCATTGATTTCCACCCCGCGCTTGCGGGCCGCGTCCTCTGCCGACTGCCGGTCTGCGGTGAGCTTGTCCCACTCGGACTTCCGCAGCTCCAGCCGCTCAATCACCGGTAGCCGGTCTTGGAGAAACGCGGTCTTGTCCTGCGACCGCTTGTTCAGATCCTGCAAAAGGGAACGAACATTCATTATAGTCACCCGGGAAGATTGTTATAACCCTCCACTCGGTCCCAAGGACCCAGCGGAGGCTCGGGGGCTACACCCTCTGGGTGCACTGTTCGTGCACCCAGAGTCAGACTGAAAGCAAAAAGAAAAACTACACCCTCCGCCCGACTACTCCTAGTCGACCGTAGGCTCGGGGGCTACACCCTCTGGGTGCACTATTCGTGCACCCAGAGTAAGGACTACAAGGAAAAGGCAAAGGGCCCTCCGCCTGACTAACCTAGTCGGGCAGAGGCCCGGGGGGCTACTCCCTACGGTGATACTCCTACAAAGGGAGACAGTCGGCTTACCTCCATCAAAGGACGCAGCCTGCCGTTCAGCAGGTTGGCGCCCTCCTTCGCCGCCTTCAGCAGGGCCAGGAGGATCTCTCCGATCTGGGCCGCGGCGTCCGCGGCCGCCTGCCACACCTTCTCCTCCTCGACGTCGTCGACCTTGATAGTCGGCGACTCTGAGCTCCCCTCCCCGATTCGGAGCGGCCGGCGCACCAGCTCGGAGCACGGCTTCGTGGGCAGAGCCGCGCTGAACTCCAGCATCGGCGAGGGCACGCCGGGCTTGTCCTCCGCCATCTCCGCGTCCCGGCTGACGCCCGCAGACCCCACCGGCACCAAGGCTCCCGGGGAGGCTTCCTCCTGAGGGGCGACCGGCGAGGTGGGCTGCGCACCGGGTTGCCCGGCGGAAGGCGGGGGAGTGCTTGCAGGCGGAGGCGATGGCGACCGGCGGATCGGAGAAGTCGCCGTAGCCGGAGGAGACGGGGCTCGGGCGTCCGACGCCGGGAGATCCACGCCCTGGCTCGACGCCGGGCCACTCGGGGGCGCTTTGGGGAGATCCCCCACCTTCCGAGCCCTACAGAAGCGCATTCAACCATGTCAGCACGCACAGAATTAAAAGACCAGCAGACCACCGCCAAGGCTACTTACTTGGAAAATCGGGGAACTTGGAGCCGCCTCTTGGCCCCCGCGCCTTGCCCCCCGGGTGCATTGGCGGTCGGGGTCGCCGAGTCCTCCGGCCCACCTTGCGGCCCGAAAGCGGTGTCGGCATCTCTCTTCTCCCCCCGACTAGGGGGAGCGTCGTCTTCGGCCACCCGAGAAACTTCACTCGGGGCGGCAACCGGCGCTATTGGATCAGCGCCGGTGGCGGAGCCCTCCTGCTCCGTCACCGCAGCTCCCGTGGCGGCCAGCGCCACGGGACTTTCACCAGCAGCGGAGCCCTCCTGCTCCGCCGAAGCAGACTCCGTGGCAGCTGGAGCCACGGGATCGGCGCCAAGGGCGGCGTCCTCCTCCTCCGCCCGCGCGGCTCCCGCGGTGGCCGGCGCCACCGGGCTAGCGCCCGCGGCGAAGCCCTCCTGCGCCGCCGCAGGGGGCTCGGCGACAATCGGCGCCACCGGGTCGGCGTCAGCGGCGACGCCCTCCTGCTCCACCGGCGTACTCCCCAACGGAGCCGTCGGGCTGGCAGGGGAAGCAGAGCCGTCCCGCTCGGGCGAGGCGGCGCCCCTCACGATGACAGTTGGCCCCCCTCCTGGGCGGTGCTCGCCGGCCACCTTCGCCTCCTCATCAGGAAGGCGCTGATGTCGTCCGAGTCTTCCTCGTCTTCCTCCTGGGTGGGCGTGCTCGGCGGAGGAGGACGGGGCGGAGCGACCGGCGGGACCCTCGAGGACCCGGCGCCCTTGGACGACCCGGCACCCTTCGAGGACCCGGCGCCCTTGGAAGAGCCGGTGGCCTTCGAGGACCCGGAGCCTTTGGAGGGTCCGGTGCCTTTGGAAGACCCGGCGCCCCTTGAAGAACGGGCGCCGGAGGTGGAAGACCTGGTGCCCACCAGAAGGCGAGTGCCGGAAGCCGAAGACCCGGCGCCTCCCGAGTGCCCGACGCCGGAAGGAGGAGCCCCGACTGCTCCTGACGGTGGCGCCCCGCCGCTCGGGACGTCGGCGTATCGCGGCTGGTTCCAAATCTCGTCCTCCGGGAGGGGAGCCTTGGAGTTGAAGCCGAACAGCACCTGCCGAAAAACAAAGGCAAACACGGAGTAAGATTCAGTGACAAAATAAGGGAAGAATCAAAAGGATACGCCTCGGATACTTACGTCACTCGGGGGGTTCGCCCGGCAGAAGGGGGCCGGCCGCCCGGAGAAATCCAGGCTCGTTCCTTGAGCCAGGATCTTCTCGAGCCGGCTCTGGACCTCGCCTTCCGTGAGCTCCTCCGCGGCCTCCCGAGTCGGGTCACCTGAGCCGGTGTACTCAATCATCGAGTGCGCCCGCAGCTTGGCCGGCTGCACGCGCCACCGAACGAAGGTTGCGGCGACGACTGCCCCGGTGACCCCGGACTTCATTGCCTCCGCGAGCTGCGCCGTCACGACGGCGACGCTATCCTGCTCCCTCTTGAGTGGCAGATCCGTCCAGCTCGGTCTGACCACCGGCGGCTGCCCCGAGAAGGTTGGCAGCGATGGCTCCGGGTTGGCGCAGTAGAACCAAAAGGCATGCCAGCCCTTGTTCGACGTCGGCATCGGCGGGGCCGGATAGTTCGCCGCCGTCCCCGACCTCAGTTGGAACCCAGCGCCGCCTACCACGGCCGGGTGGTCTCTGCTGGGCTGAGGCTTCACCATGAAGAAATGCTTCCACAGCGCGAAGTGTGGCTGGATCCCCAGGAAGCATTCGCAGAGTGTGATGAAGCAGGACACATGGAGGATGCTGTTCGGGTTGAGATTGTGGAGTTCCAACCCGTAGTAGTGCAGCAATCCCCGCAGGAACGGGTGCGCCGGCACGAAAAACCCCCGCTCGAAGAAGGGGCCATGGACCACCAACTCGCCAGTGTTCGGGGTCGGGATGGTGTCCCCCTCGGCGGAGCGCCACTCGACCAACTCCTTTGGCGGCAGCACCCCGACTCGCACGTAGAGCGACAGCCGGATGTTCGTCGCCGACGACTTCACCCACGGACCCAACGGCTCGGCGGACGGCTCCTCTCCGCTCAACAACTTCCAGACTAGGGCGTCCTCTTCGGCTTCCGTCGGATCGGCTTCCCAAGGCGGGGATTGCATCCGAGGTGGCTGGGGAGGGAGTTAGGGTTTTTGGGAAGGAGCAGTGCGCGCGGGCGGATTCGGGAAGACGAAGGGTTTTTGAGCGTCGGAGAATGAAAAAGGCGAATGGAACGTGGGCCAGACCCGCGGCCTCTTGTGGAATTTAAAGGGGCGGGCGGACGGTTCGGCTTCCCCACGTCGGCACGTGTCCGGATCTGCCGCACCCCACTCCGCACCTCTACGGATTCCCGCGTGCATCCCGCGGGCCACGTCGCGCTGATTCCGCGCCCACGACCCAGCGGCGCCGTGATTCGTGCGGCTGATTAAAGGAGATCCAGCGGTTGACCTTCCAGGCTTTATAACCCAACGGATTACGTCTCCGCTAAGTGGTGGCTAAAGCGCATTCTCCGTGAATCTCTAGCTGGCTGCTGAGAGGGACTCGGCGCCGGGCGTTTTGGCCACAGAGGGTATCAGAGGCTGGCCTCCAGCGAGGAATGCAGTCGTCTGAGTACACCCGAGTGAGGGACAGTCATGGCGTGCCCTCTGCGGGCCACAAGTCGGACGCTGAGCAACTCGGAGCTACTGGATTCTCCACCCGGACCTGACGAGCACTTAAGTCTCGGAGGCCCTGGTAACCGGGATCCCCGGTTTCAGTGGAATGACCCGGTATAAGACTTCGGAACTCGGGAACCTATACGCCATGGCTGGTTTTTCTGGTTCGGACAAGGATTTCAGAGGCATTCCTTCAGGGGACCCTAGCCGGCCTCAGCCAACTCGGGAAGCCCGGGTGCTACTCGGGAATTCAGTCGGGATTTATGGCAAGCCCCACGCTGGGTTATCAGTCGGTCCTTGCCCCCAGGGGTGGACCGGATGCCACCAGAAACTACCCGTTGGAAGCTCAATAGCCTTAGCATTCCTGCCTTACGGGTGAATGTTGTTTGGCTTTAATTGTCTTGTTTGCAGGAGTTCTAGTCAGCCCTTCGCAATCTCCCAGTCAGCCGAAGTCAGTCGGGAAGATCACCCAGAGGCAAAGACCGGCAGCGGTGAGATCGTGAAGGACTCGGGGGCTACTGATGGTGACATGGCACCCGGGTATCACCAAGGAGGACGAATCCGGCCTCCCGGCCACGGGATGGGCCGGGCCGACTACTCGGAGTCCGACTACAACACGGGGGCGCCTCACCGATGTGGAGTACAAGACAAGGACTAATACCTGTCCGGCTTACCCGGAATTAGTCGTAGCCGAATAGGAAACATATCTGTTAACCCGATCCGGACTCTGTAACCCTACCCCAGCCGACTATATGAGGCCCGGTAGGGGACCTCCGATGGAGGGAACATCTCATCTGACTTAATCTCCATTGTTTCATAGCTCAAGCCCCCTCGAGATCGATTCTCTAGGGCTTGTGGCACTCGGGATACTTGCAATACCAGCCACCAAACACAGGACGTAGGGTATTACCTCTCCGAGAGGGTCTGAACCTGTCTAAACCTTGTCTCCCGTGTGCACCCATCCAGATTTGCTGTGCTCACGCCGCCCCATAAGTAGTATTGCCGGAATAATACTCCAACACAACTCTTTCGCTGAGAGCTTGTGAACTATATCACTCTACTCTAGCCATGCATCAGTTAGCTGGAACAGGTTCAGAGTTGATGTTTCGGCTTAGTAATAAAGGAGTGAGGAGACTATATTACTCTACTCAAGATGATGCATTCAATTACCGGCTTTCAGGTTGCAGCTGATGTCTCTGTCTATCCGAACCTATCACTACTCCTATCGAGGTATTTATATCTCGATGGTTGAGGTCGGGGTTGACATCTTGATTTATGTGATGATTCCATTTGAAGTTCTATATTGTAGAATTCGGGCCCGATAATGTCCAATTAAACAAGGAGAGTATATAGATATTTTTAGAGGATATCAAAGGATTAGTTTTAGCATTAGAAACATGACATAAACTTATAAAAACTAAAACAGAGACTGTAATAGTACGAGAAAAGTATGAAAATTTTATATTCATAAATAATGAAGCATAAAAGAGAGCTACGAAAAATTGGTGTATCACAGGATGCCTAGAGCCTCCCACCTGGCTCTACCACCTGGCGTTTGTAGGCTAGAGCTAGCTCCTAGCATTTTACAATTATGATTTTCCACATTTATTAGGCAATCCAGAACATTAAAAAGATAACAGAGAGGTTATTGCAGCAATAATAATGCAATTATAAGCAATAGAATTTGATAGTACTTATCCAAAACTAGAAACTAATAATCAACATAAAATAAAAGGATTCTAAAGTTTCGGGCTGCATCTCAGGAAGCGCTTTGGTTTAAGTCAATAGCTTGACTTTTGACCTTGAGGTGTATATGTTCGTTCTTTAATTTTTTTAATCACAGTGGAGAGTACCTATAAGCAAAATGGTCAAAGACGTACGCTCTTCTTATGCATTGGCATTTTGTGTACAAATAATTTCATGCACATTAAAGAGATGCACCAATGCGAGGTTTTTAATAGAGAAATCACCAAAAACATTAATTATGAAGCATTATTATTCTCTGGAGGAAGTGCAAGAGAATCATAGTTAATTTTCTTCCTTATCATATTTATATGGCAAGTCAAACTTCAAACTTCACTTCGTAGCTTTCATTCATAGCATCAAGAACCATATTCTCATCAATAGCATTCATAGTAGCATCACCATCAATAGCAAGAATATTGGTAGAATCAATCGTGTCGAGAGTAATTTCTATAGCATCAGTGGTGGTATCCATGACATCATCATAATAGCATCATCATTTGCGGCAATAGTGGTAGCGGTATCATTATGTTGCATAGCAGCCATGAGCTGCTCGTCATGACTCATCACTAAATCATTATCACAAAAAAATTCTCCACTAAAAGCAATATATTTGGTACACCTCTCTATAGGCGTCAACAAGCAAGTCATTAGATAATTTATATTTTGCAAACCAAGCAATTTGATCAATGGCTTGATGGCTTCCTTAAAAAAGAATGAGTTCTTCTATTTGTCGAAGAATATCTTTATCATGGTCTAGTCTATTATAAGATGCAATAAAAGGATCTCCATGATGCTCACATTCGAAATCAAAATGTCCAACCATGCCACATCATACACACCACAAATTTGTGAGGCGTAATGATTCAGTGTTTCTACCCATCTTTTTATTTGAGTATCTATTCTTAATAAAGTACTAACTAATTTTTGTGTTTTTAAATAAGATGAATCTACCATGCAAATAAAACTAAAAACTACAAAAGTAAAGGAGAGTGCAAAATCAAATTTAGAGTGAAACCAATGTTGCTTCCCTGGAAACGGTGCTAGAAAATGCTTGATGATCCACACGTGTACAAGATCGATTATAGCGTTTTCGATGAGAAACTGTATCGAACCCACAAGAAACCGGTGTTTGATCTCACTTAGTCCAAATCTGAAGTCACACTTAAAAATAATATAAGTGAAGGTTGAGATGCACAACTACCTTTCTCAAATAGTTGTGAATCTGCGCGGCGCAATAGATAATTGCAATTTCTATTTTTAGAATAAATAGAAAACAACAAACTAACTACTACTAAAATTGCTATGGAAGGTATTGTAATGGTGGAAAATGAGACATGAGGTATATAGGTTTATACCTTTCACTTATATCTAGAATCCCAATAACAATAAGGATGTTGGGAATCTAAATATAAGTGAAACGTATAAAATAAATGTCTAACTAATGGAGAAACTATTTCATCAGGATAAATAGTATGTACCTTTAACATTAATCCAAGTTTATGTACTGTCACTTGCATCGGTTATGAAATAAAGTATTAGTCTTTGTACGTTCTCCTCGTACACTAGATCTTATAGCTTTAATTCACAGATTTCTTTCACTCATCCACCAAGTGTCATATCCTCTCCACCAATGTCGCCATGTCTAGCAAAGGGGTTCGACAGGATAAAAAACAACTACTATGATCCCTTTTGGGGTGTTAGACAAATATTTATAATCAGTCCCAATGAATAAACTAATAGCACCAATGATGAGTCACAATCATAATAATGCAATTGATGGCGCCTAAAATGGATGGCCATCACAAACATAGAGAATGCTACATAGTTACTATGACAACTTCATAACCTTGATGAACTACTGATGCATCATGCAGATCAACAAGAACGAATAAAAGTTTGAATTCATATATTGATGAATACCAAAATACATACCAATCTCGAAGGTCTTGATGATGTAGATGAATTACAATGATTTTTTAGCTATGGAGGCTTGCTGGAAGGGATGATCTATGGGTGGCATTCGTGGTGGTGATGAAGATGTAAAACTAGGGCTTCCGGCAGGAGCCCCTGGTTCTTTCCCGCCATCTCTTCCATTCTTCACGATGCAAACACGCTTCTATATATGTAGGAAAAACTCCCAGGGGATTATTCAGGGAGGCAATGGATTTAGTCGCAAAGGGATGTGTGGCGTACCCAGTTTTGAGGACCGGATAACCCTTGTGACTCCTGTACTGGTCCCATGATCAGTAGCCCGCACACACAAGTTAGCTTGGTGATCATTGTCATACGTGTGCATATCAAAATATGTTGTATAAATAGATTGTCGAGATCAAGTAAGTCTTCATTCAAATATGCGAGTAATAGATTTCAAAGCATTTTCGCAATCAAAATCATCCTCGACGAGCAATGCCTTCCACAATGGCAGCATCTACTAATGTCTTATACTTCAACGTGCCGACCACGACGGGTAACGGCTCATCACCACGTCAAACCTTCCTTCTTATCTCGACGACCCCCGTCCTACACTGAAGCTAAAAAAATATTTGTAAGCACATCATGCTTATGTCCTTAAACCCATGTTCCACATTTTAAAACCAAAAGCAAAGTCTAACCAGGGTGTGGCTTAACGAAGTTGTGTCCATGACCGTGGACATAGCTATTCGAATAGATTTTGAAACACTGCAAAGGTTGTACGGCTCCATAAGATTTAAGTGACCCTTGTTGCCGAGTACTAATCGTACACTTCACGAGGTGTACTGGCAGGGTTATTACAATAAGAATAAAAACTCTTCTTCTACTTAGCCCTAACGACGAACCCATCAGATGAGCCACTCCCGCAAAGCCTGTTAAACCACGACACGATGCAGACCCACCTTTATGTTGAGCAACTTCCTACATTAAATCACGAGAAGGCTCTCTGGGGTTAAACCACTCTTTTGCACTTTCCACCTATTGCCTACGGGTTCGTATGCTAGCACTAAATAGAATACTAGGTCAAGCCCTTCCCATTAGGGCATATGGACGTACGAAAATGAAGTTGGGTGAGCGGCACTTAGATTCGGTCCTTAATTGATCCGAGCAAGAATCCATTTCAACTCCAAGCCACAAAGGGTTTGGGCTCTAACCATGCCACATAAGGCACCACCACTCCAACAACCTTTCCTCTCGAACACCAACTTATATCTCCCAGTCGGATCCAAATCAACTATGTTTTGTTTTAGGGTCTTGTCATAAATCATTTTCACCAAAAACTTTCCCTTGGATAATGGATACCTCCCGAGGATCCATCTCACACATGAACAAGTAATTCCTAACATTTGTCAAAAATGTGTCTTTCCCTACTGTGGGTCTAAGCATAGAGTTTTATATACTTCACCTAAGTTCCTGCTGGTGTTACCATACAATTAGGGGAATTATTCTTAAGGCGACAATAAGTGGTATGCCGATCAGATGCAATAATAGGATGTAACTACGACTAACATAAAATAGTATTCTTATCCACGTAGCATGCATGGTTCGCAAACAACCTAAGTAAGTTTTCAACATATGGGTTCAACATGATGAAGGCAGGGATGCTTACTTGGCAAGTCGGGGTACTGGCCTTGCCCTTGAAGTTGATACGGCAAAAACTCGAGATCCTCGTGAAGAGAACCCGGTACGTTGTCAACTATACGTTTTAAAAGAGCGACAAATAAACCACCACATAAGTGAATTCCAAATAAGAATCAAATGATGCAACATGGTACGAGTTTGGTTAGGTCCTGGTCCTTGAGAGTTTAGAACTTTAGAAAGTACGGTTTGTTATATCACATGAAGTAAGGATTTTAGCGATAAGAAATCAAGTGAGGCTTCATTATTCATACTCAGCACTCATTATACTCAAATACTAGATGGGGTACAAAGCATACTAAGGTTCTTGATTACTTTGAATACCCAGCTAAGGTCCTCTGGAATTATATTCAAAACTTAGATAGAATTGTTTGGCATGAAATACCGGGTATTGCACGTAAGGAAAAACAATTGAAAGCCATTAAGTTTTATTCAAAAATTAAATGGATTATATAGCTCCCTTAGGTTATCGAGGTAATATCATGGTTGGAAAATGTTTATAAACCACTTTAGGGCTCTGAAAATACTTTTGAGCACATTTGCTATTTGAAGAAAATCAAATTCTTAAATAACTATGAGTTCTTCTCTGTTCCTATTCAAATAGGGTTTAAATTTGAAAATGTGTTTAGATGGAAATATGGGGAATAATTTTGGGATCTCAGAACCGGAAAAATATCTGAGAGAACTGGTCAGAAACTAGCTAAAACACCGAGATCAGTGAAGAAATGGCTCTGGAAATGAATGACAGGAGAAAACAGGAGTAAATACGCTTCCGACATGTGACTTTATGCTTTAACTACAGGGTGAAAGAAATTCCGTTGGGGTACCGCCACTTATTCTAAAAAGTGGGCCTGGGACGACTAGACCTTTACGCTTTAAAACATAACGGTCGAGCCCATTGTCACCGGAACCTTGCCGATGTGTTTTGCACGCACTGGCGAGGCGGGCTATGCCCGACAGGGGTGAGCTTAGGAAGAGCTCTAGTGAGCTCGTGTCGCCATTCTAGAGCATGGGAGCAACCGTGGCTTGTACCTGGAGAGTCAGGGAAACTAGAGGAATGCGATGGAGTGATTCCTTGCCACCAGAGACCATCGGAACTCTGCTAGCAATGAGGTCTGAGAGCTTAACTCTAAAAAGCTCCAGCTTCTGTTCCTGGACACGGGGAGCGTGGAAAAAGGAGGAGGAGAGTTATGAATGTCTAGAGAAGAGTTTAGGGAGAAAAGGAGGCGAGGGAGGCACTGCATTAGCTGCGGACCAAAGGTAGACCTAGAGGGTCTAACCGACTGTTGAGGATGATTTCAAGCTCCTCTGGCACTAGGGCTTACTTGAGATGTCTAAGAAAAGAGTGTGAGGTGGAGTGGGTGCAGGAGACAGGCTCAGGGTAGCTTTGTATAGCAAGGGAGAGTGGAAGGGCATAAGGGAGGCCTCAGGCACTCGTGCAACAGCGAGGACACATGTCCACGTGGGCAGGCATGTAGCGCAGGGTCCTAGAAAGGATAGATGGGGCTCCTAATGCGTGGGACGTAGCGGCATTGGTGTGAAGCAATGAGCGGCACAGGAAAACACACGTCACACGTGGTGCATATCTAGAGCGTGGCCATAGCTCGTACGCAGTGGCATTGTCATGTCCTGGCTTGCACAGGTGCACCCAAGTGTGCGCATCTGTGTCACGGGGTAGGGGCCAACCTAGAGAGAGAAGGAGAAGCCCTATACCTCGAAAAGTCAGAGAGAAAATAGGAGAGGAGAGCATGCCACATATGGCAAGGGGTAGGGTTAATCTTGGTATGAATATCATTATTTTATTGTATATTTAGGTTCATATCGGTTTCATGTAGTTTATATAATTTTTCCAAATTTTTTGGAGGGATAAAATCACATAAAATCATAAGGTTAGTGTTTCTCCTTAAAGAAAAAGAAAATAGAAAAAAGGGTAAATGCTAGGGTTTTAGAGTGTGGATCCCCCTTTATGAAATGTGGGCCCTGAGATGTGCAGGCTACACTTACTTAAGATGTCTGGGTCATTTTTAGATTTTTAAGGTTTTTGCTTTTTGGTCAAGAGGAACTAGGGTTGGGGTTTATTTGTTTTCTGAGGGGAAGAAGAATTAGGGTTCCCTATACATATATGTATATACCTATGTTCCTACTTTTGGGAGAGGTACGGGTGCTTATGACCTGAAAATCAAATTAGGGTTTGGGGCATACATATATACATGTGATCTCACATCCTAGCTATATGACATGGAACTATGCAGGAAAAACATAAGATCCAAATGTGGGGAAAGTATCAAAGAGCTTATCGAGGTTTTGGACATGTCTAGGACATGTTTTGCCTAATAATAAAAAAAGGGTTGTCATAAAAGCGTATATAAGATTGAATAGCCCGAGGAAAACAGAAGGCGTCGAGGCATAATTTTTGGCACCCGATGGATTTAGACAAAGGAGATGGGGAAAAAGAGGATGGGCACATGATCCCAACATTAGATAATCACGCATGTAGGAAGGGAAGGGTTGCTGAGGGCATTCGAGTGATAACTAGGGTACGCAGGACATGCAGGGGAGAGAAAAAGGTGTAGCTATACATATATAACCATATATATATAGAGGGATGCATTCTTAGATTGGCGGATAGATCAATAGATGACAGACGGAACCAGGGAGAAAATAAAGTTCCTAGGGTTGGATGTAAGGCTACAACCATGGTAGAAATGTAAGGCCGAGGGGCCGTGCATGAAGGCATAAGTATAGAGATTGGTAGGTAAGGTGCACATGCTTTGTTGGCTAGGGTTCCGGGAGGAGATTAGGGTGACGGAACCCCGAGAGTTGAGGGGGAAAAGGAAGAAGGCAGGAATAGGGAATTACCAACTTGCCGGTGAGATGGGGGAAACTAGGTCAAGATTTTTAAGCTGTATTAGTTTTATGATTTGGCACCCATAACATTTTGTCAAAAAAATTAATTAGGTTCACTTAAGTTAAATTTATTAGCACCAAAGTTTTTGTAAACCCTGGTTTTCGGGTTATTAGAAATCAAGGTGTTACAGGACGCTACCAGCGGAGGCCTATTGGCCCCAAATAATAGAGGAGGTGGCAGGGGGTGCATCTCCTTCAACCGAGACCTCCTCCAGACGCTTTTGTTGACGATCGAGATTCTCGTCCCAGAGATCGATCCGAGAAAACTTGTTAGCTGTGTGGAGAATATTGCTCGTCTATTAGAATCGCTCCGAATGATGTGAAGGGGATCAACTTTGTATTGATCAATATGAATTGTGTACAGGAGATGAAGTTACAAGTTGTTTCATATAGGGAAAATCTATGTGAATATTCGTTGTGTTTGGTGATTGTGTCCTCATCCTCCCTCTCATGACGTGAAGGCCATACTTCTGTACTAAAACAACTAGCGGTTGTTTGTCTCTTGGCACTAACTGCCATCGAGTCAGGAACCATCGACATGTCTCCAATCATCAAGTTAGTCTGAGATAGCACCACATGTCGTTGTCCTTATCTAGAGGTGGTTGTTCTCCATGCACGTGGGTAACTTCTCCTATGATCTCCTAGAGGTTGTGGACAGGGAATGACTCATGTGTTGGTCCTATCTAAACCAAGCCTAGTAAGAGGTCTTAGGCCTTACAATAGAACCTAATCAATGACCTAGTTAACAATCATCGTTAGCAAGGCCCCAAGACTTAAGAGGACAAAGGATTTCCCTTAAGGCTTAAGTAAGCCAAGGATATCATCTAGGGGAGGTCTCCTTGGATGTATAATCTTTTAACGATCTCTTCAATGGAACGGTCATTTGCAGAACATGGAACGGTGGTCACTCCACACGGCTGCCTCGTTAAAAACTTCATTTCAGCGGGAAAAAACCAAAATGAAGGAAAAAGAGTACATTGCCATGTGAGAGTGAACAAAGTATCTTGTCCAAGTACTTGACACCTAGAGTCAAAAGATGCCCTACTACCACACTGGACTAGTGTCAGTATAGCCTTAGAAGAGTAACACACTAGTAATGATAACTTAGTGTTAAAGAATCCTGGAATAGTGATACACATGGTGACTTCATGTATCAGGCGCGTGCGGGTTTAGGAATCGAGCTCTGTAACATAGTGATTAGTCATGTCACAGAAAAAGAGAGATAAAATGCGATGTGGGAGATGAGGGAAAAGTGGGGTTTCACTAGCCACGGTTTCTTCCTTCCAGAGGCGCACGTCGTCTCCTTATTGGCTATAAAAAGCAATAGGGGGAGAGAGACTTTTCATCCCATCTTCACAACATTCAGTTTCTTCTTCTCCATCATCTCCACTTACACCGTGATGTCAAGCGAGGGATCTTCTTCCTCCGGTGAACAAGGCGATGGAGTCATAGGACGAGGTCACGTGTGGAAAGCTCCCAAGCTAAGAGCAGGCAGAGAAGAGATCAATCAAGACATATTGAACAAGAGTCTTTGGCATAAGTTGTACCGCTTCAAGTGGGATATGCGCAGTAAGTCATCTGCTCACAAGAAATCTCTTGGTTTCACTTTCGACTTCCCACCATCTTATTGTTCTTTATTTCCAACGTCTTTTACTTTATTCAGTCCTAAAGGAACAAGAGGATTTGGCAAAGAAGGACACCCAACCTAGCACAATAGATCGAGAGGATGAACGATATCCTCAAGCACTTGGTGGGTTCTTTGTGCAATGAGGTCTAGAAAACTAGGACCATCATGCAAAGCTTTGGAACGAGATGCTTGGGTTAGTTCTCTAGATCTCTTTATCAAAAATCACCCGTTCATCAGCGAAGAACATATTGACTCCGTGACGTGTGTTTTGCACAACAGGACATCAAGAGATCAAAGTTCACGATCATCTTCTGCAAAGAAGCTGATCACTAGGATTCCAGACTCACCAACCACACTACTAAGAGGGCCTTCTTGATAGCTCGAGAGCTAGTTAGGGAAGATGCTACCAGCATTTTCTTCCTTGACCTCTTGCATGGAGAGGTGTGGAACTTGGTAGAGTTTTTGGAGGTGTTCAAGCATTTGCTTTTCCACACCACTGAGCTCTCAACCAAAGGCCTGGTCATGGACTACGGCCAACTCATGAGGAGGATGAGGTAGAAGTAAAAGCTAGTTGTTTACTTCGGCCGGCTGACCCGTTGAGCCACTTAGGACCTCCTCCTACTTAGTTATCTTAATTTCTCCCACTATATCTTCTTTTATGTAAAAATGATTATGCTCAAGAAATCGAATTGTGACCATCTTTATTTTTAATTGCACATCATAATTTGTCATGACATGTTAATTAAATCAGCCAAATTTAATTGCACTTCATAATGTCATGCCATTTGATGGATCTAGTTGGGCGGTTATTGTTAGATGAAATGACCGCACAACTGGCCCACTTCCCCAGACTTGGGTACTGGGAGGTGACTCATATGTGTCTTTAAGAGAGATAGCAGTGAACTCAGTTATGCTACTTCTCTCATTCCCTCTTTCACGCCCTTCTCTCGAGAATATGGATATGCAGAAGGAGGAGGAAGTGGTCGATCACCTGATCGCCCCTCTGAGGATGACCACTGATAGAGTAGTGAAGCAAGCGAGGAAGGAGATCACCAGTAAGATAATTTTGGTTTCTCGATGTTCTTTCTAGACCTCTTTGCACATCGTCCTGTTCAAGCCCTTTCTTCATCTCATCTCTCCCTCTTTCTTATTTTTAGACAAGGAGAAAGGGACCAACAAGATCAAGGAAACTCAAACAGAGTTGTTTCAGAAAGTTAAGGATCTTGAGTTTGAGTACTCGGAACTTCTTTAGGGACAAGGAGATAAGGAGATCAAGCTGTCTCTAGAGTGATCCGCTGATGAACACGAGGGAGATAGGGAGATCGAGCTAACTCCAAAGGAACAAGAAGTAGTAGAAAAGATCAACCCAACCTACTAAGGATGGTCTCACCAGTTGGTGCATTTCTTTCAACTTCTTCAAGTACCACATCTATCCTCCACAGGCTTGAGGAGAGCTTGCTTGCCAGCTTACTTCCTGGTGGATGGGGAAAGCTTGCGCATAGTAGGTACTCATCTGTTTTCCCATTTTTGCCTACTCTAAACAGTTGACTTTGATTAGGCTGACATGCTGAACTTCTTGCTTCAGTGATGACGAACACAGAGGCTTACACCCTTGCATCTAGCAGGCTAAGGGACCTAATTACCCTCAAAGCATTAAAGTACAATCTTTCAGTCTAATCTCTGCCAACTTTGAGCAAGCTCGGGATTGATTACAAGCAATCAAAATATGACCCTAGACCTCTCCTTCATCCTTGAGCTTTGGCATGTTTTGTGAAAAATTCCCCTGTGTAGAAGAAGCAGTCTGACGAGGGCAATGACTTCTCACTAGCCATCTATCCACCCAGGAAAATCCGCAAGACAACATCCAAGATTTATGCCAAGCCCAAGGCTTCTGGTGACCCTCTGATGGAATCCAAGTTAAAGACTGCCATATCCAGGACACGCAAGTGGAAGACTCCTGAGAACAAGGTATCGACGGGTTCGGCTCTTCTTGATTCTAGAGGGAGATGGGCTCCTTACCAAGAAATGAAAGGTAAACCTTGTCCTTTCATGATTGTCTAGGGAAAAGGATCAAGTCCAGAGTTAGAGGAGGAGGAAACCCTCAGGTGCAGGCAAGGAAGACTCTGCCTACCCCTTCCCCTGAACATTCCACGGGGACAAAGGACGTCCCAGTAGAGGAAGGAAGTACTCTTCCTGAAGGTCCAGACTTGGTAGAGACTTCAAGCAGGACCTCCTTCAAGATTTAGTAAGACATGGCTTCTGCCAACTATGAAATCATGTCCTTCATACTCTTCCCATTTTGGAATTGAATTGGTTAAGCTTTTTCTTGTAGCCCCGGCATTACTGAAAGGACCATGTAGAGGTGTTTTCTGTGCAGTCCCACTGGCTTCATCCTCGGCTTCCTCCTTGGAGGGGAGTGACACCAGCAATGTGACCGCCCCTACAATGACCACCGAGACCAAAGAGAGGGAGCCTCCACAGTCTCTTAGAGAGGTCGGTCTGGCACACAATGCACCAAACCTCTAGCAGAACAATCTTCGTGGGGATCTTCCTACAAGGGTGGTGTCTATTGACCCTATTGCCTCGACGATAGAGGTCGAGGTGGTTGGTGACACCACCAATGTTGAATAGAAGACTCTAAGAGCTTCAAAGGCACTCAGAAAATAGAGCTTTGTACTAGCACGTTCCTTTGACATAACCAACTCGTAACTTAATAAATAAGATACGAGTCTAAAGGTTTCATTCTATTCGGCAACTACTCGAATAGGATGGAGGACACGAACATGACCTCCCCCTTATAGGTATGGCCATACATTCTCCCCATTCTTTCCTTTTGCAAGCCCAACCATCCTTCTCAACTTCGGGCGAGAATGAAGTCGTTATGTCTGCAGAGGCCTCATAGTGCATTTCTAATGCTTATAAGGTGAGTGATCTCCTGAATCCACAATGCAATAATACTCCCATGCTATATTGAATGTTTTGATATTCTTGATTGTAGGCTATCGACAAACTAGTGAATTGACGAGATCATTGAACGTGACAAAGGAAAAGTAAAAAAACCTTCCTCCCTTCCTTTTCTGACTTGGAGATCATCCTAGAAGATCTTAGGCATCCTTTTCCTTGACTATTTTAGCAAACGTCAGTCGACAGAGGCAGAGGTCTTGGTGTGTACCCAGGAGCAGGAACTAAAGTGTGAACTTGCCGAGACTAAAGAACAATTGTGGTGGCTCATTAGATGAACTCTGAGGAGGCCTTAGGACGTGGTCAAGCACTAACCAAGCTTCAAGAGTTCGACGCCCGCCGAAAAGGTAACTTCATTATGGTTAATAAGCTTCTAGATTTCCCTCAAGTCCTTATGGTTAATGAACTTTCTCAAGTCCTTCCTCTCCTTTTGGAATTGCAGAACTCAAAGCGGAGGTTACCAAGTTGGGGTACACGGTTCTTTCCAAGGACAAGAGAACTAAGACCCTGAGAAAGACCCAGGAACTCAATATCTCTCATGTTGTGAGGTTGACCAAAGAGAATTCATCCTTATAGGAAGAGATCAAGACCAGTGATGCCTAGCAAGAGAACCAATTGTGGCAAATACTCACTCATCTGAATGAGGTTGAGGTGATATCTTATTCGGAGAATGCTAATATGGAGGCGCTAACCAAAACCATAGCAGATCAATTCAAAGCTATGAAAGAGGTGCTACCTATAATCAAGGCGAGGAACCAAAACCATAGCAGATCAACTGACTTCTCTAGTAGTGTATTTGTTGAAAGAAGAGGTTGAAAGGATGCGACTTGAGGCCTTGAATTGAGTCAGCACCATCACTGAGCGGATCGTTGATGACTCAAGACCTCGAGTCGTCATTCCTTCCTCTTCGTGCTTCAAACCTATTGCGAAGTCTTACAGTAGGGAGAATTGCTTCTCTAGTTATGTTGGTTAGAATACACTACTACAGAATGGCTCATCCTGGACGGCACATCGCAGACGGGTTCATGCACCCGTCTAGGATAGAAGCCATTCCAGACGGGCCCACGAACTACCACGTCTGTGATGACTTTTGCCCGGGACCTAGTGTCTTGGATGATATGACATCCAAGACGGGTCGCAGCCAACCGTCTGGAAAGAGACATCGCAGACGGTTCATCCTGAAACCCGTCTGCGAAGGAACACGTTATCGCAGACGGCTCAAGGTTGAACCATCTGCGATGACACATCAGAGACGCACATGTTATGAACCGTCTGCTATGTGTCAACACATCGCAGACGGCCTTGTGTTCACGTGTCTGTGATATGTCATTAAAGGCGGTTCAAGTGGATAAACCGTCTGGAATGATTTCTCCACCTTTATAACAGAACCAGTGCTCCCATTCTATTAGGGTTTCCTAGGTCTGTCGGGCTGGTGGCGGCGGCTGAGGTGATTTTGAGGCAATTTTGGGGGAGGAGAAGAAGATTGGAAGGAGATAATTGATTTAGTGTGCCAATAGGTTAGTACATTTGGTTACTTAGTTAGTTTAATTGCTATCTAACCCTAGATGTAGTGCAATTAGTTCTATTAGAAGGTAATTTTGGTTTAATAGATTTGTAGGCATTGATGAATGGTTTATTAATTGTGGTTTAGATGTAATATATACGCATGCTTGAACCCGATAGGTCAAGGTTGGATGGTTTTGCGCATAATTGGAGAAGTGAGAGAGAGCGATGAGTTTAATATTTATTTTGACTCAAATAGATAATTAATAAATCAACATATGTTTATATGTATGTCATAGTGCCGATGGATCGAAGATGGATGTATGATGCGAACCGTGTTAGCCCTGAGTATATCAGTGGCGTGAACGAATTTTTAAGAGCGGCTGAGGATGATATGTCGAGTAGGAAGTCTGGTCATATGTGTTGTCCATGCTATGACTGCAAGAACGAGAAGATGTTCAAGAACACGGCTCAGTTACAAGATCATTTGATCTGTAGGAGATTCGTAGCTGGCTATATAAATTGGATCCATCACGGCGAACACACGGAGGGGAGTGATGAAGGAATGAGTGGCGAAGAGTTGAATCTGGAGGCTGATGATGATTCTGAGTCTGATGAAGAGGATGCCGAGATGCGTACCAATGACAACGATCTCGAGCAAATGCTGCGCGATGCTGAAGGTAATGACCTTGGTGGCAGGCAATATGACAAATTTCTGGGTCTAATGGATGACTCGGAGAGATAATTGTACCATAGTTGCAAGGAGAAATATACCCGGCTGTCTGCTGTTCTGGAACTGCTCAAATTGAAGGCAAGCGGAGGTTGGTCTGACAAAAGCTTTAGTGCACTTTTACAACTCTTGGCAGACATGCTTCCCGACGGCAACGAGTTGCCAAAAAGCACATACAAAGCTAAGAAGATTCTCTGTCCGCTAGGAATGGATGTACGAAGAATACATGCTTGCAAAAATGACTGCATCCTCTTCCGTAAAGAGTACAAGAATCTACATGTATGTCCGGTTTGTAAGACTTCCCGATACAAGAAGCAGAACAATGCTACGGATGATAACATCGAGGGCAATGAGGAGACGAACGGCATTCTAGCCAAGTTGTATGGTATCTTCCTATCATTCCTCGACTGAAGCGTCTATTTGCAAATGCTGAACATGCAAAGAAAATGCGGTGGCACACGGAGGGGCGGAAAGTTGATGATTTGATTAGACACCCAGCGGACTCCATCCAGTGGAGAAACATCAACAGGAAATTCCCAAATTTTGGTGTGGATTCTAGAAATGTACAGTTCGGGATGAGTACGGATGGAATAAATCCCTTTGGTAACATGAGCAGTCGTCACAGCACTTGGCCTGTGGCTCTTTGTATGTACAACCTCCCACCTTGGTTGTGCATGAAGAGGAAGTACATCATGTTGGCCATGCTCATCGAAGGCCCGAAGCAACCCGGAAATGACATAGATACGTACCTGTCTTTGCTGAAGGAGGATCTGGAAACATTGTGGCACGAGGGCATGGAGACGTGGGATGCAGACAAGAGAGAGAACTTCACCCTACGAGGATTGCTATTTTGCACCATCAATGACTATCCTGCGTACGGTAACCTATCCGGCCGGAGTACTAAAGGAGCAACAGCATCTGTTCAATGCATGGAAGATACGGCCAGTTTGTACCTCGAGAAATCGCGCAAAACCGTATACATGCGGCACCGTAGGTTTTTGCGTCGAAATCATCCTTACCGCAAGTTGGCTGCTGAGTTCGATGGAACCATCGATGAGGGATCAGCTCCACCTCCTTTAACCGGGACACAGGTATACAGAATGGTTAAAGATGCTGATGTTCTTCTTGGAAAGGGGCGTAAATTAATGAAAGGTTTGTGGAAAAAGAAATCACTATTTTGGGATTTGCCTTACTGGAAAGAGCTAGATGTTTGCCACTGTATTGACGTCATGCACGTTGAGAAGAACGTCGTTGACAGCCTAATTGGCCTCTTGCTGAATATCCCTGATAAAACAAAGGACGGCGTGAAGGCACGTCAAGACTACGTGAAACTAGGCATCAGGCCTGAGTTAGCTCTGATAGAAACCGACAAAGGTAGAACCTTCCTCCCACCTGCATGTTACACACTCTCTAAAGCCGAGAAAATTGAGCTATGCCAGTGCTTGCACGATGTGAAAGTTCCAAGCGGGTACTGCGCCAATATCAAGAAGCTAGTTTCAATGCAGGAATTGAAATTATTTGGCATGAAGTCTCACGATTGTCACGTTTTGATGACGCAGATACTTCCTATTGCTATTAGAGGGATTTTGCCTGGTGATGTCAGAGATACAATCATAATGCTATGTCAATTCTTCGACAGAATATCACAGAAGGCGATAAGTATACCTGAACGGGATGCTCTAGAGGCAAGGCTCGTGGTTGTCCTATGTCGCCTTGAGATGTACTTCCCCTCGTCATTTTTTGATATCATGCCGCACCTCATGAGTCACCTAGTTAGAGAGATCAAAATGTGCGGTCCTGTGTTCCTACGAAGCATGTACCCATTCGAGAGATATATGGGAATTCTAAAGGGCTACGTACGAAATCGCTCGCGGCCTGAGGGAAGCATTGTGGAAGGTTATGCCATCGAAGAGGTCGTTAAGTTCTGTTTGGACTACATGCCGCATGTCAACCCGATAGGTCTACCTGAATCACGACATGTGGGCAGGCTCCATGGTACCGGGGTCCTCGGAGCGAAATCCGTCACTCCTGATCAGGACGATCATGCTCGAGCTCATTTCATGGTCTTGCAGCACATCTCGGTGGTTTCGCCATACATCGATGAACACATGGAAATGCTACGACATCAAAATCCAAGAAAAAGTGAAGCGTGGATCAAGAAACAACATATATCCCTATTCAACCAATGGTTCCAAGACCGGATCACCACCACGTCGTCACCTGATGAAATGCTGACATGGTTGTCAAAGAAACCGTACTTCACAGTCCGGACATACCAAGGATATGACATAAATGGATACACATTTTATACGAAGGCTCAAGATGCAAAAAGCACATATCAGAACAGCGGTGTGCGGGTCGATGCTACCGATTCCGCCGGTCATAAGCACTGTTACTACGGGTTCATCGAGGAGATTTGGGAGCTCGATTACTTCAAGTTCAAAATCCCAATATTTCGGTGTCGTTGGGCCCACCTCTCGCACATTAAGACCGACGAATACGATGTGACTACTGTTGACCTGAGCCGTGCTGGCTACGGTACTGAACCATTCGTCCTCGCGAAGCATGTTCATCAGGTATTCTATATGATCAATCTGTCAAGCAAGAGGCGGCATGTCGTTAGAAATGAAAAAAGAAGCATCATAGGAGTCGACAATGTTGTTGACGAGGATGATTACAACGAATTCACCGAGAATTATTCTAGAGATTTGAGTTTCGAGGCTGAAGCCATGGAGGGAGCTAGGTCATATTACTGCAACGATCATCATGAAGGGCTCACTTTCAAAGGGAAGAAGCAAGTATTGTAAATAATTGTATGAATTGCTATGTACTCATGACTTAATTGCAATATTTTGCTTTTGAATGCATTGCTGTGTATACATGCCTGAGTTGGAATATGTTGGAATGTTTTGCTTGCTGTGTATACACTGTTGTAAAGTTTGCAGAGGGCATGCTAGCATTTCCTAAGGCTAGCCAAAATTCAGGTAGCACATAGCCCCTGTACAGACTTATCGCAGACGGGTCAAACCGAAACACGTCTGGGATAACAGTCATCCGAGACGGGTATAACTAATGACCCGTCTGGGATGACCGTGACATCGCAAATGGTAGGTATCCTAGCCCGTCTGGAATGAGTGTGTTGTCGCAGACGGGTAGTGGCCTAACCCATCTGGGATGATAGTCATCCGAGACGGTAAGCTCACTTAACCCATCTGGGATGAGCTTAGTACATATATGAGGACTTAGTGAAATTTTGGAACCCCGCGCCAATTCACATTCCAAATCCCTAATTCCCCTCCCGCGCCGCCGTCGTCTCCAGCGCGCCGCCGTCGTCTCCACCGCGCCGCCGTCGTCTCCACCGCGCCGCCGTCGTCTCCACCACACCGCCTTCGCCTCCTCGACCAGCTACTCATCAGCCGTGACCCCCGCGAGCTTCAGCCGTCGCCTCCCTGCCGGACCACAACGGTCGCATCCTCGACGGACTCCAGCGGTTGCCTCTTCGCCGGACTCCATCCCCCTACCCTCTCAAGGTCCCAACTCCTCTCCATCTTCCTCCTATGGTCTTGCTGTGATAGATTTGGAGGTTGATTGATTGATAGCTTGAGTAATCATATTTACCTCTTATTTCTTGTTTGAAAGAACATGTGAAAACTGATTTGGATGTAAATTGTTGTCCATTTGAGTGAACATATAAGATTGCAAATATAATTTAGATGTTGCTGAACAAGTAATGTATGGATTGAACCTGGGATGATTCAATCTTACTCTCCAGGATATCATTGAGTCTGATTACATTGTGTATTTAATTCAGCTTGTTTAGTTATGATTCATCTATATATATGCATATATTTATATCAGTTTTGTTAAACTGAAGAACAGATGCTCACTTTTGATTTCTAGCCATTTGTGTGATGAATAGTTCTGAGAAAGTATTAGAGGAAGGTATAGCTCCGATAAGAACAATATTGCCTACGATTTTGTCTTAACCCAATGTGATACAAAGTTTACACAGATATTCATAGCTATTTGTGTTTATGCTGATAAAAAATCACCGATCGAACTTTGATTAGTCAAGTTTATACACATGCAAGAAGCAGCAATATTTTGGAAAATACCTTTGCATGTTTATGTAACTTAAGTTTGCAATGTCCTTGTATGAGTTGGTATTTTGATCAATGAGAGCAGATTCTATACTTCATTTTGTGTTTAGATGTCAATTAATTAATTGAAAGAACAGATATGATTCATTCGGTTTAATTGTTCCATAGAACTCTTCATAATATATTCATGATCATATATTATCTCGAAGTTGTGTTTCTTCTGTTTGCCTATTTGGTTTGCTTTGTTAGTTTACACAGATATGTCGGATGCCCATTCCTCTTCTAACTCCTCATCGGGGCACTCAAGTATGCCGAACCCTAATTCGGGCAATGATGAAGGAAGTAGGCAAAAAGGCAGTTGGAAGCCCCGAACAATGTCGAAGCCCCCTAGTAGACGTGTGGTCATCACGCAAGTGTCTACGAAGTCTGGTGTGCCGACGAAACCCGATGATGTAGCGAACAAGTTCCGCACTTTCTGCGGAATACTTGGGCGGGAGAGGGTCAACATAACCATTGCCAACTGGAAGGATATTACCGCCGCGAAGGAGGAGGAGTTAATGGCTGAAGTAAAAAGGTGGTTCGAGATCCCGCTAGAACATGAAGAACGTGTCAGAGTGGCTGTAATGAAGACCATGGGCAAGGCGTGGAGGTCATTCAAGAGCATCTTGACGATAAAGTTCGTATGGACGGGTGAGAGCCCGTTTCAGAAGTACGGCTTCTTGAACGAGCAAGTGTACGAGAGATTTGTGGAGATGAAGACCACGCCAGAAGAAGTGGCGAAGAGTGAACGGCAGAAGGCCCTTCAAGCAAGAAACAAGCACCCGCATAGGCTTGGAAGCACAGGATATGAAGGTGCATCGGCGAGATGGGAGATGCAGGATTGGCTGGCAATGGAGAAGAAGCTACCCCCTCCATTTCCCAGCGTGGTTTTTGGCCGTGCCGCCTCCTGGTGCAGAGCACGTGCCAAGCCAGATCCGCAGAGTGGTTCGGCTACATTTCCAAACCCCGCTGACTAGGAAGTGGTCGATTGCATGGTAATATACCTGACTGTGTACACACAATTCTTCGGAACCATACGAGTATCATTTGTAATGTAACTCTCACACGTTGTTGCAGGTGCAGATAGCTTCGCAAGGGTCACTAGATGATGAAGAAGCACAATCATCTAGGACCAAAGACCTCCTGACCGTAGCGTTGGGAAACCCGGAGCACCAGGTCGCACAAGAGGTGTTGGGGTTGCAGTTCCCTGGAGAGAGGGATTCCCTGAGATGGAGGAGCAGTACGAGAGGAGGAAGGCCGCTAAGAGGAGTCGAACTCAGTCAACAATGACTACGAGAGACTCCGAAGATTTGGAGAGGCATATTCAGGAGGAAGTCAGGAGCCAGGTTGAGGCATTTAAGGAGGAGTTCAGAGCTCAACTTGCACTCTCTAACGTAGCTATGGCGAGCCCCGGAAATATTCGGAGTAGCTGCGCATCCGCCCAAGAACAGGTGAAACATATCCCTGCGACACCATCTCGGTAAGGGCCATTTATAGGGTTTTTATAAGAGCAAGTACATAACTTTGGACTTAATCAACAAGGTACTCAATAATTTTGTAGGAGACGACTCCTTGCATGTTGTTGGCAAGGGTAGCCGGAGTTGTCGCCCTCGATGCTGCATTTGGGATGGCATATCCCAAGGAGGCGAGGACTCTACTGCACGGTCGCCCCATAGCACCGAACTTTCAGAAGGTGCATGTGGACAACGTGGTTGAAGGTTTCAAGGAGCTCCCGCTTCCCATGCCACCAAACGATGAGATCACGGTGCTGCGTCAGACGGCTGGCACCTTTATCTAGTGGCCGAAGAGGGACATCAGAATACAAGTGCGGCCTGCCTCTCAGAGCACATCACGCACTGAATCAGCTAGGATACCCGAGGTTAACCCTACCCCCATGGAGCTGGTAGCGGCAGCGCAACGGGCTGATGAGCCAGCTTCATCTCCAATCAAGCTGGCAGAGCCAGCGGCCGCTACCTCCATGGGGGCGGTGCTACAGATGAGAGCAGTTCCTTCACCGGTGAAGCGCACCTATTCTAAGGGGACTAGCAGAACCGGCAAGGGCAGGAGTCGCAGTAGTGGCCCCAAGACTCCCAAGGGCAGCAAAAAATCAAAGGCAGCTCTAGTGGCAGAACTTGGCTTTGATCCGGACAAAGTGGATGATCTCCCTTTCGCGCCTCTGGCTCGTCGATTTGTGAATGGACAAGTCTTGGTCACGCCGGAGGACATATCGAGCTCACTGGCGTGCCAGAGGTTGCATGATTGGTACATGAAGGTGATGAACAACCTAGAGCCTAACCAAACCATGCCACAAGGTGTCAAAGGTCGCTTTCAAGGAGGAACACCTTTTCCACCAGGACATGGGCGGGTTGTTCTACCTGTACGTTCAAGACCTGTTCGAACTCTTCAACCTCGACGCCCTGGAGCAGACCCTGTTGGGATGCTGGACATTGTAAGTCTACAACTTCTCAGCCAATCAGTTTTCTCCATACCTATGCAACTTAATTAAGCCGTGACATGATTTTTCATTTTGCGTAGATACATGCACACCGAAGCCAGACTTACCAACGAACCTATCGGGTTCATTGACCCGGTAAGGGTGACTTGGGCAAACATTAGCGACAACAAAGATGCAGTTCTGGAGTACGTTAAGCATGCACTGTTATCCCAAAAGGATAAAGAGTACATCGTATTTCCCTACAACCCTGAGTAAGTGTTGCATCGCATCCAATACTTATAATTTCACCATTACACATATATCGCAAAGCTGATTTGGTAGTATGTCTATATATATGCATCTTCCATTGGGTTTTGGTCGTACTTATACCAAAATGGAACAGGGTTGTATACCTTGATTCCTCGCGAAATCCTTCACTTGACTTTGGGCCGATTCGCGACATACTTGGCGAAGCGTTCATCGATTACAAAGCTCGTGGAGGGATAAGTGACAAAGGGCCCAAGCTGTGACATAAATTTGACTTTCCGGTACATATATATCCATTACTATGTTAATATAGCATATTGACATGCTTCATAATAGATTCTTCTTAGCTAACGTATGTTTGTTTGTTGTTTTAGTGCAAACAACAACCCAAGGGGACAAACCTATGTGGATTCTACGTTTGCTACCACATGGAGGTTGTCGCGGGTTTCGTTAGGCGAAGACTAGCTGAGGAGGTATACCCAAATGCAAGCATTATTTTGAGTTTGTTTACATTTTGTAATTTTCTAGTCCTTATTGAGTTTATGACAGCAACAGGCATAGAAGGTTGAAGATGCCACACTTGATGAAGCTAAACTCAAGCGCATTCGAGGGATTTTTGCCTTCTTCATCAATACACAAATCATCAATCCCGATGGCGAGTTCTATGGTGGCGGCTTAGCGGACTAGCATTTTCTTTCATCTGTGTTCTAAGTACTCTATTGCAACTTTTCTTTCAAACACTGAAGTATGCGATTGCGAGCTCTAATTTCTGAACAGTGTGACTCATTTCTAGCTAGCAATTGTGAATATATGTAGCTAGCAATTGTGAATGTATAAATATGTGATTGTTTTTCAGTGTATCACTGTCTGTGAATGTATAAACATGTGAATATTCTGTCAAATATATATATATCTGCTGTTTCAGAGGGCATGGCTAGCAATTCCTGAGGCTAGCCACAAAACAGGCAGTGTTATGCCCTCTGTTCACACCCATCCCAGACGGGTCAACACTTAAACCCGTCCGTGATATTAGTCATCTCAGACGGGTTATTAAATTACCCGTCTGGGATGAGTTGTCATCACAGACGGGTTATTAACTTACACCTGTCTGGGATGATTTGTTATCGCAGACGACTCGTTGGTCAGCCCGTCTGGGATGAATGATTATTGCAGACGGTCAGCCCCACCCGTCTGCGATGAGCTGTGTCATCACTGACCACCAATTTCGGACGGACCGGCCAACCGTCTGGGATGTTTGTTTCAGCCCGTCTTAGAAGGTCTATTCTGTAGTAGTGATATTTAGTAAGAATTGTTAGTCTTATGGTGATAAAGATATCAAATTTGCATATGGAAGGCACGCTGTAAACTCCATGCTATTTTAATCTTTCCCTTTATTATGTAGCCCCCGCCTAGAACATTGAACCGTGTTAAGGGAGAAGTGGTTGCAGGTGCAAATGTGTCACAGGAACCCCTGCTCATGCCTCCATACATCCTTGTCATGACCAGTGTCTTATTCGTCGAGACGAAGTCAAGCTATGAGCTCCCATGTAGTGAGGACTGAGTAGAGTGTCTCAAAAAAAAATTCATTCACGAACATATGGCTGCCATGCACTACCAGTGCATAAAATTGCCAGATCCCAAAGGCATCATCTCGATTTAGGGCTATGCCCAAACTGGACTTCACTGCGACATGCGTAGCCTAGACATGGGTGAACAACACCAAACTGGAAAGGAAACCAAGCACTCATGACCAAAGGTAGCCGTGAAGACTCATCGCGAGGTCAAAACTGTTCCTCTGGACCCAGCGGAGCCATCTAAGGCCATTTAGATTGGCTCCAACCTAAGCCAGAAATAGAATTCAACCTCATCCCTTCCTTCGGGCAAATGCAAGCATATTCGTGTGCCAACCGTCTGATATGCCTGGTATCCCTAGGGAGGTGATCGAGCACAGGTTGGCTGTCCATCCCGACGCCAAACCTGTAAAACAGAAACTCTGACAGTTCACTCCCAACCAGAAAGAAGCCATCAAAGTGGAAATTGATAAGCTTTTGAAGATAGGATTCATCCGAGAAGTCGACCACCCTGATTGGCTAGCCAACCCTATCATGGTCAGAAAAACTAATGGGAAGTGGCGCATGTGTGTAAACTTCACTGACCTCAACAAAGCCTGCCCTAAAGATGCCTTTTCCTCTACCTAAGATAGACCAGGTAGTAGACTCCACCTCAGGATGTGACTATCTGTGCCTTCTCGATGCATACTCTGATTACCACCAGATAAGTATGTGCCCTAAGGATGAGGAGAAAACCTTCTTTGTAACTCCCTTAAGAGTATTTTGTTATACAAAAATACCTTTTGGATTGAAAAATGTTGGCGCCATGTATCAGCGTAGGATGCAACTTTCCCTTCATAATCAAATCGGCTGAAACATCGTGAAATAAATACAGAAAGAAGACCTTCTCACCGACCTTCTCGAGACCTTCACCAATCTACGCAAGAACCGGATCATGCTTAATCCAGAGAAATGCGCGTTTGGAGTCGATGCAGGAAAACTAGTCAGACTTCTGGTCTCTCAACAAGGAATCGAGGCCAATCCAGGGAAGATCCGAGCTATTATTGACATCCAATTTGATGGGATTCGTAGCATAGAAAACAAAAATTTTCCTACGAGATGCAAACGAAAACCTAGATCCAATCTAGAAAACCAAGATCCAATCTAGAAGAAGCTTGCAACGAGAGACAGATCATATTTACATACCCTCGACGAACACGTCAACGCAGCGGAGAATTTGACCGTTGTCGATGAAGCCCGCAGCCTCCCGCAGCTAGGTTATACCTCCCAGCCGCGAGAGGGATCTTCTCGTGTTCCAATCCGATCAAGCACCGCAACGAGCGGCACCTCCGAGATGTGCACACGTACGGCTCGATGACGTCTCCTCCTTCTTGATCCAGCAAGGTGAGGTGGAGAGGTAGATGAGATCTCCAGCAGCACGACGGTGTGGTGGTGGATGTGGTGGAGAAATTCCTGCAGGGCTTCGCCTAAGCAGCTGCGGGAGAGGAGTAGATGGGAGAGAGGGAGGGGCTGGCGGCTAGGGTTCAAGGGGGGCTGCGCCCAGCCCTTTATATAGGCTCAGTACTGTTCACGTGAACAGTAACTTGCCTCCCAAGTTCCCCTTTTCCTTTATCTTTAGATCTCCTATTTTTAAGGGATATTGATCTTATCCATCTAGGAAGGGGGGTACTGTTCACGCGACACTATTCACATGTGTACTGTTCATGCAGTACCCTTGGTCCATGTGGACCCCTCCGGGATAAGTGGGCCCTACTCTAGAACCCTCCGGAACCTTCTAGAACTTCTCCGGAACTCTGCCGGAAAAATCCCGAACCTTTCCGAAACCCTAAAAATACTTTCCCATATATGAAATTGTATCTCCGGACCATTCCGGAGCTCCTCGTGACGTCCTAGATCCCATCCGAGACTCCGAACAAAATTTCGGTCTCACCATATTAATATCTCATTCTCTACCCTAGCATCAACGAACCTTAAGTGTGTGACCCTACGGGTTCGGGAATATGCGGACATGATCGAGACACCTCTCCGATCAATAATCAATAGCGGGACCATGGATGTCCATATTGATTCCCACATATTCAACGAATATCATTTATTGGTTGAACCACGATGTCGAATGTTCCATTCCTTTGTCTCACGATATTTTACTTGCCCGAGATTTGATCGTCGGTATCATCATACCTAGTTCAATCTCGTTTCCTGGTAAGTACTCTTTACTCGTTCCGTAATACAACATCCTCTGTGACTAACTCCTTAGTCCCTTGCTTGCAAGCGATATCGAATGTGCATTACCGAGTGGGCCCAGAGAATATCTCTCCGTCACGTGGATGGACAAATCCCACTCTTGATACATGCAACCCAACAAGTACTTTTCGAGATACCTGAAAGACACCTTTATGATCACCCTGTTACGGCGTGATGGTTGATGCCCTCAAAGCATTCTTCCGGTACTAGGGAGTGGCATTATCTCATGGTCAAAGGACTAGAACATTTAACATATGATAGCTGAAGCAAATAAAACTTAGTGACACGATCAAATTGCTACGCTCAACTTGGGTCTATCCATCACATCATTCTCCTAATGATATGACCTTGTTATTAATTAACAACTCATGTTCATGGTTAGGAAACCTTAACCATCAATTAATCAACAAGCTAGTGTTAGAGGATCACTAGGGACACGGTGTTGTTTATATAACCACACAAGTAATAATGTTTCCAATTAATACAATTATAGCATGGAGAATAAACTTTATCATGAACTTGAAATATGACAAATAACAACTTTATTTATTGCCTCTAGGGCATATTTCCAACAGTCTTCCACTTGCACTAGAGTCAATAATCTAGTTTACATTGGTAAAGGTCTAACACCCATGGACTCCTGGTGCTGATCATGTTTTGCTCGTGGAAGAGGTTTAGTCAACGGGTCCGCCACATTTAGATCCGTATGTACTTTGCAAATCTTTATGTCACCTTCTTTGACATACTCACGAATGGTGTGAAAGCGGCGCTTGATGTGCTTGGAATTCTTGTGAGACCTTGGCTCTTTGGCGTTCGCTATGGCACCAGTGTTGTCACAGTAGATAGCCATGGGGTCTAACGCGCTAGGAACCACACCAAGTTCAATCATGAACTCTCTCATCCAGACACCTTCCTGTGCTGCTTCAGCAGTAGCCACATACTCCGCTTCAGTTGTAGATGCCGCGATGATGCTCTGCTTCGAGCTTCTCCAGCTCACTGCTGCACCATTCAAAATGAATACATATCCTGATTGAGATTTAGAGTCATCTATGTCTGTGTTGAAGCTAGCATCGACGTAACCCTTTACGACAAGCTCTTCATCACCACCATAGACTAGAAACATGTCCTTAGTCCTCTTCAGGTACTTAAGGATATTCTTAACTGCTGTCCAGTGTTCCACTCCTGGATCACTCTGGTATCTGCTCGTCAAACTAAGAGCATGGGACACATCCGGTCTAGTACACAGCATGGCATACATGATAGAGCCTATGGCCGAGGCATAGGGGATATTACTCATCTTTTCTCTATCTTCTGCCGTAGCCGGACACTGAGCCTTGCTCAATATCTTACCTTGCAACATGGGCAAGAACCCTCTCTTTGACTCATCCATTCTGAACTTCTTCAGAACCTTGTCAAGGTATGTGCTTTGATTAAGTGCTATCAGGCGTTTTGACCTATCTCTATAGATCTTAATGCCTAATATGTAAGCAGCTTCACCAAGGTCTTTCATTGAAAAATTCTTATTCAAATAACCTTTTACACTTTCAAGAAGTTTTATATCATTTCCAATCAATAATATGTCATCCACATATAATACCAGAAATGCTACAGAGCTCCCACTCACTTTCTTGTAAATACAAGCCTCCTTGTAATTTTGGACAAATCCAAAACCTTTGATCACCTCATCAAATCGAAGGTTCCAACTCCGGGATGCTTGCTTCAGTCCATAGATGGAACGCTGAAGTTTGCATACTTTACCAGCATCCTTAGGATCGACAAAACCTTCGGGTTGCACCATGTACAACTCTTCCTCAATGTTACCATTAAGGAACGCAGTTTTGACATCCATCTGCCAAATTTCATAATCGAAAAATGCAGCAATTGCTAGTAGAATTCGAACAGACTTTAGCATCGCTACCGGTGAGAAGGTCTCATCGTAGTCAACTCCTTGAATTTGTCGAAACCCTTTTGCGACAAGTCGAGCTTTATAGACAGTCACATTACCATCAGCGTCTGTTTTCTTCTTAAAGATCCATTTGTTCTCAACGGCCCTCCGACCATCAGGGAGGTCAACCAAAGTCCACACTTGGTTATCATACATGGATCCCATTTCGGATTTCATGGCGTCTAGCCATTTCTTGGAGTCTGGGCCCATCATCGCTTCCTCATAGTTCGCGGGTTCGTCGTTGTCTAACAACAAGACATTCATGATAGGATTACCGTACCATTCAAGAGCGGTACGTGTCCTAGTCGACCTGCGAAGTTCAGTAGCAGCCTCGTTTGAAGTTTCATGATCATCATCATTAGCTTCCTCTCTAGGTGGTGAAGGCTGCACTGGAACATCTTCCGTCGCTGCGCCACTCTCCAATTCGAGAGAAGGTTCATCAACCTCGTTCAGCTCTACTTTCCTCCCACTCACTTCTTTCGAGAGAAACTCCTTCTCAAGAAAGGATCCATTCTTGGCAACAAAGACTTTGCCCTCGGATCTGTGATAGAAGGTATACCCAATTGTTTCTTTAGGGTATCCTATGAAGACACATTTTTCCGCTTTGGTTTCGAGCTTATCAGGCTGTAACTTCTTTACATAAGCAGCGCATCCCCAAACTTTAAGAAACGATATCTTAGGCTTTTTACCATACCATAACTCATATGGAGTCGTTTCAACGGATTTTGATGGAGCCCTATTTAAAGTGAATGCGGCTGTCTCTAATGCATAACCCCAAAACGATAGTGGCAGATCGGTAAGAGACATCATAGACCGCACCATATCTAATAGAGTGCGATTACGACGTTCGGACACACCATTGCGCTGTGGTGTTCCTGCTGGCGTGAGTTGTTGAACAATTCCATACTTCTTCAAATGCATACCAAACTAGTAACTCAAATATTCACCTCCACGATCAGATCGTAGAAACTTAATTTTCTTGTTACGATGATTTTCTACTTCACTCTGAAATTCTTTGAACTTTTCAAACGTTTCAGACTTGTGTTTCATTAAGTAAATATACCCATATCTACTTAAATCATCCGTGAAGGTTAGGAAATAACGATATCCACCGCGCGTAGAAGAACTCATTGGTCCACACACATCAGTATGTATGATTTCCAACAATTCACTTGCCCGCTCCATTGTTCCAGAGAACGGGGTTCTAGTCATCTTGCCCATAAGGCATGGTTCACATGTATCAAATGATTCAAAGTCAAGTGATTCCAGAAGTCCATTAGAATGAAGCTTCTTCATGCGATCTACACCAATATGACCTAAACGGCAGTGCCACAAGTATGTGGTATTATCACTATTTACTTTGCATCTTTTGGCATCAATATTATGAACATGTGTGTCACTACAATCGAGATTTAACAAGAATAAACCATTCACAATGGGTGCATGACCATAAAAGATATTACTCATATAAATAGAACAACCATTATTCTCAGACTTAAATGAATAACCGTCTCGCAATAAACAAGATCCAGATATAATGTTCATGCTTAACGCAGGCACCAAATAACAATTATTGAGGTTTAAAACTAATCCTGAAGGTAGACGTAGAGGGAGCGTGCCGACGGCGATCACATCAACCTTGGAGCCATTTCCAACGCGCATCGTCACCTCATCCCTTGCTAGTCTTCGTTTATTCTGCAGCTCCTGTTTCGAGTTACAAATATTAGCAACCGAACCAGTATCAAATACCCAGGCACTACTACGAGTACTAGTAAGGTAAACATCAATAACATGTATATCAAATATACCTTTCTTCTTGATGTTGCCAGCCTTCAAATCTGCCAAGTACTTGGGGCAGTTACGCTTCCAGTGGCCACTCTCCTTGCAATGGAAGCACTCAGTGTCAGGTTTAGGGCCAGCCTTGGGTTTCTTCGCGGGAGTGGCAACTTTCTTGCCACCCTTCTTGAAGTTTCCCTTCTTGCCCTTCTTCTTGAAACTGGTGGTCTTATTGACCATCAACACTTGATGTTCCTTCTTGATTTCCACCTCAGCAGCTTTCAGCATCGCGAACAGTTCGGGAAGCGTCTTCTGCATGCCTTGCATATTATAGTTCATCACAAAGCTCTGTAGCTTGGTGGCAGTGACTGGAGAACCCTGTCAATCCCCAACTGATTGGGAATGACTACACCCAACTGACTTAGGCGATCGGCGTACCCAGACATTTTGAGTACGTGCTCACTGACGGAGCTGTTCTCCTCCATCTTACAGTTAAAGAACTTCTCAGAGGCTTCATAGCTCTCCACACGGGCATGAGTCTGAAATATCACTTTCAGTTCCTCAATCATCTCATATGCCCCGTGTTTCTCAAAACGTTTTTGGAGATCAGGTTCTAAACCGTACAGAATGGCGCACTGAACTATCGTGTGGTCATCTTTGCGAGATTGATAGACATTCCTGACATCCTCAGGAGCATCATTAGCAGGGGCCTGACCCAGCGTTGCATCAAGGACATAAGCCTTCTGTGCAGCAGTGAGGATGATCCTCAGATTGCGGTACCAGTCCGCGAAGTTGCTTCCATTGGATTTCAGTTTCTCTTTCTCTAGGAACGCATTAAAATTGAGCGACGGAGCTACGGGGCGAGCCATTGATCTACAACATATTTGCAAAGGCATTTAGACTATGTTCATGATAATTAGTTCAAATTAATCAAATTACTAATGAACTCCCACTAAACTCAACATCCCTCAAGTTGTTTAGTGATACATGATCCAAATCCACTATCCCAAGTCCAATCATCACGTGAGATGGGGTAATTTCAATGGTGAACATCAACATGTTGATCATATCATCCATATGACTCATGTTTAACCTTTCGGTTCGATGTGTTCCGAGGCCATGTCTGTACATGGTAGGCTCGTCAAGCTAACCAAAGTATTTTCGCATGTGTAAAACTGGCTTACACCCGTTGTATGTGAGCGTAGAGTTTATCACACCCGATCATCACGAGGTGCTTCAAAACGACGAACTTTCGCAACGGTGCATACTAAGGGAGAACACATTTTATCTTGATATTAGTGTGAGGGATCATCTTATAATGCTACCGCCGTACTAAGCAAAATAAGATGCATAAAAAGGATAAACATCACATGCAAGAATAATGTGACATGGTATAGCCTTTTCTTCTTTTGCGCCTTTGATCTCCATCTCCAACGCACCGGCATGATCTCCATCATCACCAGCATGACGCCTAACTCCTTGGGCGTTGCACATGATAGTCACCACCACGTGTTGCAACTACAACTATTGCTACCACTAGCGACAAAGTAATGCAATTACATGGCGTTTGGAGTTGACACGCAGGTCATACAATAAATATTAAAGACAACCATGTGGCTCCTGCCGGTTGCCGTACTCATCGACATGCAAGCCATGAAATATTACAAAACATGATCATCTCATACATCACATATATCACATCACATCTTGGCTATACCACATCACATGCCCCCTGCAAAAACAAGTTAGACGCCTCTACTTATTGTTTGCAAGTTTTACGTGGCTTCTAGGGGTTGTATACAAGAACCGTTCTTACCTACGCAAAGCCACAACGTGGATTCAATTATTGCTATAAACTTTTTCAAGCCTCCCGTTGCAAATTAGATTTCACTATAGCAAGAGAGACAGACACCCGCCAGCTGCTTATGCAATACAAGTTGCATGTCGAGCGCAGAACCGGTCTCATGTGCGAGGACATGTAAAGTTGGTCCGGGCCGCTTCATCTTGATATCCCGCAAAATCCAAAGTGCACGAAAAGAGGTAGCAACAAGAGAATCAACGCCCACAATCCAATTGTGTTCTACTCGTACAAAGCATCTACGCATAGATCTAGCTCTGATACCACTGATGGGATTCGTAGCATAGAAAACAAAAATTTTCCTACGAGATGCAAACGAAAACCTAGATCCAATCTAGAAAACCAAGATCCAATCTAGAAGAAGCTTGCAACGAGAGACAGATCATATTTACATACCCTCGACGAACACGTCAACGCAGCGGAGAATTTGACCATTGTCGATGAAGCCCGCAGCCTCCCGCAGCTAGGTTATACCTCCCAGCCGCGAGAGGGATCTTCTCGTGTTCCAATCCGATCAAGCACCGCAACGAGCGGCACCTCCGAGATGTGCACACGTATGGCTCGATGACGTCTCCTCCTTCTTGATCCAGCAAGGTGAGGTGGAGAGGTAGATGAGATCTCCAGCAGCACGACGGTGTGGTGGTGGATGTGGTGGAGAAATTCCTGCAGGGCTTCGCCTAAGCAGCTGCGGGAGAGGAGTAGATGGGAGAGAGGGAGGGGCTGGCGGCTAGGGTTCAAGGGGGGCTGCGCCCAGCCCTTTATATAGGCTCAGTACTGTTCACGTGAACAGTACGTGAACAGTAACTTGCCTCCCAAGTTCCCCTTTTCCTTTATCTTTAGATCTCCTATTTTTAAGGGATATTGATCTTATCCATCTAGGAAGGGGGGTACTGTTCACGTGACACTATTCACGTGTGTACTGTTTATGCAGTACCCTTGGTCCATGTGGACCCCTCCGGGATAAGTGGGCCCTACTCTAGAACCCTCCGGAACCTTCTAGAACTTCTCCGGAACTCTGCCGGAAAAATCCCGAACCTTTCCGAAACCCTAAAAATACTTTCCCATATATGAAATTGTATCTCCGGACCATTCCGGAGCTCCTCGTGACGTCCTAGATCCCATCCGAGACTCCAAACAAAATTTCGGTCTCACCATATTAATATCTCATTCTCTACCCTAGCATCAACGAACCTTAAGTGTGTGACCCTACGGGTTCGGGAATATGCGGACATGATCGAGACACCTCTCCGATCAATAATCAATAGCGGGACCATGGATGTCCATATTGATTCCCACATATTCAACGAATATCATTTATCGGTTGAACCACGATGTCGAATGTTCCATTCCTTTGTCTCACGATATTTTACTTGCCCGAGATTTGATCGTCGGTATCACCATACCTAGTTCAATCTCGTTTCCTGGTAAGTACTCTTTACTCGTTCCGTAATACAACATCCTCTGTGACTAACTCCTTAGTCCCTTGCTTGCAAGCGATATCGAATGTGCATTACCGAGTGGGCCCAGAGAATATCTCTCCGTCACGTGGATGGACAAATCCCACTCTTGATACATGCAACCCAACAAGTACTTTTCGAGATACCTGAAAGACACCTTTATGATCACCCTGTTACGGCGTGATGGTTGATGCCCTCAAAGCATTCTTCCGGTACTAGGGAGTGGCATTATCTCATGGTCGAAGGACTAGAACATTTAACATATGATAGCTGAAGCAAATAAAACTTAGTGACACGATCAAATTGCTACGCTCAACTTGGGTCTATCCATCACATCATTCTCCTAATGATATGACCTTGTTATTAATTAACAACTCATGTTCATGGTTAGGAAACCTTAACCATCAATTAATCAACAAGCTAGTGTTAGAGGATCACTAGGGACACGGTGTTGTTTATATAACCACACAAGTAATAATGTTTCCAATTAATACAATTATAGCATGGAGAATAAACTTTATCATGAACTTGAAATATGACAAATAACAACTTTATTTATTGCCTCTAGGGCATATTTCCAACACAATTGCCATGATTAGTACGAGAAGTCAAGAAACTAACCGGATGCATGGCCACACTCAGTCGATTTATCTCTCATCTCGGAGAATGAGGACTTCCTTTCTTCAAATTGCTATGACAACACGATGGCTTCAAGTGGCCAGATGATTCACAGAAAGCACTCCAAGACCTCAAAATATATCTTTCTCCCCCCTCCCCCGAATGCTAGTTGCTCCCGACCCAGGAGAAGAACTCATGTTTTACATCACAGCTGGACCACGAGTGGTGAGCAGCGTCTTGGTGGTGGAACGCGAAGAACCCAACAAATGGGAGAAAGGGCCAATGATCAGTATACTACATCAGCAAAGTCCATCATGGACCAAAGGAATGCTACCCTCAAGTACAAAAATTACTCTACACAGTGCTGACGGTCTCCCGCAAGTTGAGACACTATGTCCAGTCTAAAAAATTGTCATACCGACCACCTTTCCACTCGGCGACATCCACCACAATAGAGACGCAGTCAAATGAATTATCAAGTGGGCTGTTGAAATTGCAGAGTTCAACATCTGCTTTACCCTGCAGATTGTTATCAAATCATAGGCGCTCACCGACTTTGTCACCGAGTGGTCCGAGCCTGTGCAACCCCAACATGCACCAATTGACAACATTGAAATATGGACTATACACTTCGATGGGTCATTAACGCTCAATGGCTCGAAAGCTGGGATAGTCATCACCTCCCCGACCAAAGAATGCCTCCAATATGCATTGTAGATCAACTTCCCGGCCAACAATAACGTGGCCAAGTAGGAAGGTTTGCTTGCGGAGCTTTGAGTAGCTTCTGCACTTGGCATCCACCGCCTTCTAGTGAGTTAGCAAGGAGTATTAAACCTCGGACAAGACCATGGCAGCTTACCTTGTGGAAGTGAGGAAGCTGGAGATGAAATTCATCAGACTCGAGGTCAAGTATATCCCTAGAAAGGATAAGTGTCTCACCAATAGTCTTAACTGCCTGGCATCCTCATGATCTCCAAGAACACTCGGGATCTTTCTAGAAAGATTCTTTATGCCGTCAGCAGCATTAGCAGGTGACAAGGTTGGTTCCACAACATCTGCGGATGTTGTGGCCGAAGGGGTGGCAGTCCATGAGACTTATAGCCATCCAAGGACATCACTAGACCCTAACGCCCCAAAAGGGGTTGCGGGGGGACTTATGGCTCCCCTCGATTATGAAGAATCGTGGATGGCTCCCATCTGCACGTACCTTCAAGATCAAGAATTACTCGAGGACAAAGCGCTATCCGAGCAGAATTCCCGCAAAGCTAGAATGTATTCCTTGGTTGATGGTATCCTCAATTGCAGAGGAGCCCATGGAGTGCTCATGAGGTGCATCCCTTGGAAGCAGGGTATCCAATTACTCGAAGAGATCTATTGAGGGGTGTGCAGAGCTCATGCTTCCTTCCGAACCCTGGTCGGGAAAGCCTTCAGACAAGATTTTTACTAGCCTACAGCTCCCCATGATGCAAGCAAAATGGTTAAGCGATGCTATCAGTGCCAATTTCATAGCAGGCGCATTCACAAACCCACTCAAGCCTTACATACGATACACTTATCGTGGCCTTTCGCAACATGGGGGCTAGATATTCTGGGGCCCTTTCCAATCTCAACCAGGGGCTTTAAGTTCCTCTTCATTGCCATCGATACCTTTACCAAGTGGATCGAGGTTGAGTCAGTTGCAAAGATCACCTTGGAATCTGCCAAACGATTCATTACGAAAAACATCACATGCAGGTTTGACGTCCCGAGCAGGATCATCACTGACAACGGCAATTAGTTTTTACACGGCATTCATCGAGTACTACAAAGAACTCGGCACCAATATCTATTTTTCGTCTATAGCCCATCCACAGAGCAATGGACAGGTCAAACGTACCAATGGCCTCCTAAGGCATGAAAACCCGCGTCCTCGACCGCATATCCGCCCATGCCAAAGCATGGGTCTCAGAGCTGCCATCAGTATTATGGGCACTCTGAACCACCGCTAGTCGGGCAATAGTGTCACATCCTGTTTTTCACCGTCCTGATTTTCTGAAAAAAACCTAAACCCTAAGACGCGTATATGCGTATATGTCTTAATCATATTGCATGTTCATTTGGATTTCAGTTTTTCTCGAAGCATGTCATCTCATGGAAGCACTTGAGTTAAGTTGCACCGTCACGCAACAAACCCGAGTCGCGACCCCATCATCGCATGCGCAAAAAAACCTAAACCCTAAATCAAACACACGCACCGTATACGCATGACACCACCCAAACCCTAACCCTAAGTGGCAACCAGCTCATTTTTGTTCTCGACCCTCCAAACATGAACCCTAATCTCCCCCATATCCTACCCCGACCGTGCCATCGCCCAAAAACCTAAAACCTAACTTGTCACCCTAATTCCTAATAATTCTTTTATCGGGAAGAAATCCTAACACTACTGTAGAATTCACTTCCAGTGACGGGCCTAAAACCCTCAACAATGACAGGCTTTGAGCCCATCACTAAGCACACGTCAGTGATGCAAAAAAATACCAGTGACGGGCCCATCAGACCCGTCACTGGTAATGATTTAGGAACCCTAAAAAAAGCGGGCCAGGCCCGTAGGCCCAGCCCGCTCAACCCGTCGACGACAACGCTGGCAACCGAGCACCCGGTACCCGCCGCCCGCTGTCACAGCACGTCCGAGCATGTTGAGGAAGGTCCGCGTCGTAGCCATCACCGTAGGCACCGGACTCCGCCGCTGGTCATCATAGGGCGGCGCGGCTAGTCGTCGTTGTAGCCGTTGCGGATGAGCTCACCGTCAGGACACCACCGGCCAGGGGTGGACGGGACGCCGCTGCTCTGTGCACGGCCTCGGCACGCTGCTCGCCGCTGCACCGCACGCTGCCATCCGGTAGGGAGCGGGCAGAGAAGGGGGGAGTGGAGTGGAGATGGGATCCGGCAGTGGCTCGGGAGAGAGTGGGAGGAGAGGGAGGAGATGGGCGCGGCGGTGGATGGATCCGGTGAGATGGGATCCAGCGGTGGCTCGGGAGAGAGTGGGAGGAGAGGGAGGAGATGGGCGCGGCGGTGGCTGGATCCGATGAGATGGGATCCGGCGGTGGCTCGGGAGAGAGTGGGAGGAGAGGGAGGAGATGGGCGTGGCGGTGGCTGGATCCGGCGAGATGGGATCCGGTGGTGGCTCGGTACAGAGTGAGAGGAGAGGGAGGAGATGGGCGCGGCGGTGGCGGGAGTTGAGAGAGAGAGGAGGTCGCGTGAGAAGTGAGGAGGCGAGAGAGGAGGCGAGGGGAAGGAGTTGGTCGTGCCGGCGGCTGGGAGGGGATATGATTAGGTTAGGGTTTAGGGGTGGGAGAGGGATTTTATATGGGATAGTGATAGATGGGCTTTGGGCCACTATTTTGGGCCTTAAATGTCAGTGACGGGCAAGTTACAGGAGCCCGTCAGTGGAAGTCAGAACTTCACTGACGGGCACAGACTCTACGCCCGTCAGTGGAGGGTCTTTGTCAGTGGTGAGCCCAAAATGCCCCTCTCCTCCTACTTTTACTGACGGGCCCATCCGTGCCCGTCAGTAAAAGTCTTTTCTCCCGGCATCGTAGTCAGTTTTACTGACGGGCGTTGAGCCGCCCGTCAGTGGTATTCCTCATCAGTGACGGGCTACCTCGTGCCCGTCAGTGATGATCATGCAGCAGAAGTGTTTTTTGAGGTAGTGTAAAGTCCATATCATATGTATTTTCTTCCACCCAAAAATTCTGGAAAATTTTCATAAACTTCTTAAACCTATTTGACACCTAAACATGAAATAACAATTGCAAGTCCAATTCAAATATCTTTGAATGCATTGAAATTTGGAATTAGGTCAAATTTGCACTTTGAACTACAACCCCTCCAAATCTTGTTCAGAAAAATTCCATAAAATTCTACCATACTCATCTCAGTGCCAGTAGTTCAAATGTCCAAAAATATACATATGTCCAGTACAAAACTTTGGCACAACTTCTGTCGAGCACCTTATGCCATTTTCCATCTCCTCATGAAATCAAGCTCAATTTCCAACCACTTTGCTCCAAACTCTTACCAGCAGCCCTACTTCCATCAAAGACTCTGCCCCACCTCTTCTTCCCTCAGTGAGCAATCCCAATCCACAGCATTCAACCCCTTGTCAGCTCATGCCGACAGTGGCAAGCCATGGCTAACCCTAACCCACACGAATACCTAAGCCAGCTCCTGCCATTTCTTCCCTCTGGTCACCTCAGCACCATTGCTTTGCTTAGACACCACCCTAGCACTCCAGAACTAGCCGGAGCATATGCATGCCACTCGGATGCACTCTGGCATCGCACTGGATGCACCTCGGACAAGGCAATGCCGACCAGTGGCACTTCCCCACACGCCACTCACAGTTCAGTCACTGACCAGCCCATTCCCACACGTCACAACCTTGCCTTAGCCACCCGCTAGCTCTGCACGTCGCTGACCTAGCCTTGCACTCCCTCGACACTGTGCACAGCTAAGTCCCGTGGCCACTAGCCGACTGCCTCGCCGAGCACCTATAAAGAGGCATCGACAGCACCTCAGCTTCCGCACCTAACTCCATTCCACTCTTCTGAAGCTTCCCCACTCAGCAATTGCACCGGAGTGCCCACAAGTTCCTCTCTCGACCAACCCCTACTCCCTCTGATCTCCCTAAAATCCGAGCGAAGCAATCTATCCCAGCACCAACCCATCCCATCATCGCATTCCCCATCCTCATTCCTTCCCGAAACCAGCTTCAATTTTTGGAATAGAGCCACCAGCACCAAATGCCTAAACTCACCGGAGACCTCGCGGGAGGAATTCCCGTCGCCATTGCTTTCGCGCGCCAGCTCGGAAACGACCGCCCCGTGCCTCTGACCGGTGGGACTAGCGACCCCGAAGCAGTAAGTGAGGGAGGCGCCGCTGACAGGTGGGTCTGCTCCTCCCGCCAGGCCACCGCTGAGTAAGTGGCGACGCTTGGCCTGCTCCCGCCTTCCCAGCTTGAAGGCATAAAGCCCATCTGAAGAAGACGTAAACTCCAGAAAGCCCTCCGGTTTAATTTGCAAAACCGGTTGTAATCTTTGGTTCGGTCGGTTCAGCCCCTTAATGGCCGGTTCTCAGAAAACCCCCAAAATAAAAGTTGTTCCTAAAACTATTTAGAAACTTTTGGTTCAAACCATTTTTCAAAAATCCAAATTTCCCTTGCTGTACAGAGAGTAATTCAATTCTCCTTTTTGAATTCAAACCCCATTTTAATCTCTTTTGAACCTTTGATCCATGCCAAATTAATCTATCCTGTTAGGCTCGAATCCTCCAAATCTTAGCATAAGATACATATATATACACATATTTTGCATGGTTCAAAAGATGAAAAAGGTGTATTAAACCCTAACAAACCCTAATAGTAGATTTCATGCGTATATATGTTCCCATAGCACCGAAACATTATGAACCTTTCAAACATAACACGAAAACCAGAATGCATGCATGCTGAT
>JAGXJF010002303.1:0-75704 GCA_019208055.1 Stipa capillata
TGCGTGCATCCACCGTGAGAGAGAGTTGCTTTGCATCTAAAGTGCTTCAGAACTGATTGTTCATGGTACTGGTTCCTCTAAGAGACTGAGAGAGCTCTTGGTGTTCGTCTGCTCCAAGACCGGGAAGTTGGAGTCGTTGGTGAGCAAGCCAAGTCTTGTGTGGCTGCCTCTAAGCGTTTGTGAAGGCGATTTGGGTCTGCCTGTCTTGCTGCGGTGAGATCAAAAGGATTCCACACAAGATAAGTGAATGAGGAAAGAGCACGTTTTAGTGCCGGTTATGAAAGCACCTTCCTCAACGGAGACGTACCACTTTGCAAAGAGTGGGAACTTCGGTAAAACAAACCTCTGTGTCTAGTTGTTCATTTGTATGGTTTGCTTTTACTTGTGCTGATATATATAGTACACACTCTGCTGCACTCAACTGAGTTTTCCACCTGAGACTCAGTTGACACTCATAGCAAGTTGTCTCCTTTACTGTTCTGTCTATCTGTTGCACACAACTGAGTCACTCACCTGAGACTCAGTTGACACTTAGTAGTCTCTGCTCTGCTTGATTTTACCTGAGTCATCTACCTGAGAGTCAGTTGCTTGAGCCAGTTGCTTGCATCTTGGTAGGATTGGCCTATTTATTTGAAGCAAAGCCCTTTAGGTTTTAAATTTCTAGAGTCGACCTATTCACCCCCCTTAGTCGACTCCCGAGATCCTTTCACAAGTGGGGTCCTCTGTCATATTAATTTTTCTTTTTCTTTTTTCTTCTCTCTATGACACGTGGGTCCCACATTTCTTTTCTTTTTCTTTTCTTTTTCCTAACAAGCTGAATGGCACAGAGCAGTAGGAGCTAGCTAGCTAGCTGGCGAGGGGACTCGATCATCCAGCATGGTATCAAGCGGGGGAAGGGCACGGGAGAGTTATGTGGCTCACCGTGGTGCTATAGGAAGAGTCGGCCGACGCTGGGGAGGCTGGAGATGACGGCGGCGACGGCGAGCGGCGGCGGTAGCTCGGTGAGGTCGTCGGCGAGCAAGGCTTGTAGTGTCCCGAGCTTGATTCCTTCCAGCACGAGGTTCGCCGGATCTTCCTGGTGCGGCTGCGTGTGCGGGCGGCTCGAGAGGAGGTCAGGAAGAGGGCCGGTGACAATGGCGATAGCGGCGAATCGAGCTGGGAGTGAGCTTATGTAGTTATTTGTACAGACGGCTCCAAGTCGGGAACCGTTTGTACAAATAGCACAGACGGTTCCCAACCGGGAACTGGCTGTACTGTGATCCTAGTACAGATGGCTCCCAACAGGAACTGTCCATACTAATATTACATACGGTCCCAGTTGGGAACTATCTGCATTCTGGAATTTGTACAGATGGCTCCTGTAAGGAATCGTCTGTACTGTGTCGTCCCGCTTGTTCGCCATTGATTTTCTTAGACGGTTCGCGTTTGGAACCGTATGTGATATTTTTTTGATGTTTGGAGATCGAACGATCGGAACAGAACACGATACGCTCATATTTGAACACAGTAGTAATATAGGCTAATATTAATTGAAGTAGTAGTAATATTAATACAAAGTACTACTAATTTTTATAAAGTACTACTAATTATTAATTAGTGCACTAATTAACTATCTAATTAATTCTGCACCTCTTGCATGGCGGGGACGACCGCGCCGTTGTCGCCGTGGAGGCCGTGTCGTCGCCGTCACTGCCGTCGCTGCCGTCATCGTCATTGTTAGTGACGGTGTCATCCCAGCCGGCATCGTCGTCGGTGGTGTGCTCCCAGTCGTCCGAGGTGTAGTGACCGTGGGCGGCAGCGGCGCCCTGTTGGTCGTCATCGGCATCGTCGTCGTTGTCCTCATCCTCAGCGTCGTTGTTGTCGTCGTCATCGTCATCGTCATCGTCGTTGTCGTCGGAAATCCAATCAGTGTCGTCGTCGGAGCTCGACGGACTCCAATCGGCCGAGCGGTTAGTCTCCTCGTCAGAGGAGATCACCTTCATCGCCGGCGAGTCCTCGTCCGATGAGTAGTTCGATGGCCAACTAATTAGTGTCGGCGGACCGGCGGACGGCGATGGAATGGGCGGCGGTGGTGATGACGACGGCAGACTCACCATTGCAGAGGAGAGAAGGAGCACGAGGGGAATGGAATGGGCGGAGGTGGAAGCGGAGTACTTATTTGGAAGAGGCGGAGGGAGTGAAGCGACGCGTGCGAAGACGAAGCGGTGGCAGTTCCGCACGGGAATCGGAGGTTGAAGACGAAGCGACACTCTAAAAATATCTAGCACAGACGGTTCCCAGCCGGGAACCGCCTGTACTAATAGTACAGATGGCCACAGTTGGGAACAACCTGTACTATCCCGCACAGTACAAACGGCTCCCAACTGGTGCCGTCTGTACTAATATGACAGACGGTCCAAGTTGGGAGCCGTCTGTACTGTGAGGGATAGTACAGACGGTTTCCAACTCGGACCGTCTGTAATATCACAGACGGTCCAAGTTGGGAGCCGTCTGTACTGTGAGGGATAGTACAAGCAGTTCCCAGCTGGTACCGTCTGTAATAATATCATAGACGGTCCCAGTTGGGAACCGTCTGTGCTATCCTTCGCAGTACAGTCGGTCCCAGTTGGGAACCGTCTGTGATATTTATATAGACGGTTCCTCATACGAACTGTCTATACTGTAGCGTCCCGCTTGTGCACCATCGCTGGTAGTCATTTTCTCAGACGGTTCGCGTTTGGAACCGTCTGTGATTACCATTGTACAGACGGCTCCGAGTTGCCGTCTGTACAAGTGGCGTCCCGTTAAATGGAATCTGTAGTAGTGTGGGTCCCACGAACCAAACATAAGGGCCCCACACCTGACATGGGGCGACTGCATGCCTGACATTATGTCCCATGTCCATGCCGAAAAATGCGAAAAAGTACTTTGTCCAACGAACTGATTTATTGGTCCTATATACAGAGCTAACATATAGGTTCCATGGACTGACTTGTGAGTTTAAACTCTTTGACGATAAACACATAGCATCATGAACTTTCGTTGCACCTAATGGCAAAACATAACTGAACGATTAAGATATTGGTCTAGAACGAAGGGATAAATAAGTGACTAAATAATTTTATGCTATTTTAATCTTTTTTTGCAATTAAGCGGAACAAAGGAAATCTAATGCAAGAACAATATGAACACCACTATATACTAGTTCACACACAAGTAAGTCTAATATACTAGCAAAGCGAAACTTACGGAATATAAATGTGGAAAGGAGTAACCAATAGAAGATAAATGATTTGTTGCCAAAGTTCTGATTCTTGAGGGAATCCTACATCTCCGTTGGAGCGCTCGATCACTTTGATCAAGAGCCGGCTTTCTCTCAAACTTTATCCCTCGATGACGATCTTGCGTCACCTCGACTTCTTGGTGATTCTTTCTTCGGGGAAGCGAATCCGGGCCTTCACAAACTTCTTGAGGCTCAACACAAAAGTTAGGAGCTGTTAGGGACTCCTAGTCATTGAGGAGACCTCAAAATCCAAGAGAAACAAGTGCGCACGAAGAAGCTTGGATGTGAACCCTAGTGCTCAAAGATCAACTCTTTTCTCTGTCTAGCACTCAATCCCTCTTTTTGAAATCTCTCTCTCAAAGGTGGTGAAGCTTTTTCTTGAGAGAGGAGAGGGGCTGGCTCTTTAGGTGGGTAGGAAATCAAATGAGCAAGGGCTTTCTAGCAATTGGGAGTGGAAGAGTAAAGGAGAGTATAAATACTTTCCTCTCACAAACTAGCTGTTGGGCACCTTTTTAGAGCACATCGGAACTTCCAATCCTCTGATGGAACCTCCAATATTCAAAGACCAATGGTTACAAACAACTTCCAACACGACACAACTGCCAAACACACACATTGGACTATCTGATACAAAGATCGGAACATTCGATGGCTATAACAGAGTGAACAAGGTTTAGGAAAAATGAAACTTCTAAACTATCGGAGTTTCCTATCTGTTCATCAAAACATCTGGAACATCAGAACTTCCTATCTGCCAATTGGAACTTCTGTTCTGCCCTTACCAAAGAGATAGAGAACTTAGGTCTCAAAAAAATAAGACCTTCCGAAGGGAAGCAAAACTTCTTATCTAACAACCAGAACTTTAGATCTTTAAAGGGGATAGGCCTGAGAACCCTTCAGACCGCCTGACTTAGATCAAAACTTTCGACCCAATGATCAGACATTTCGGTCCATTTCAGCATAGCAACCCAAGAACTCAGGGTTCACAAAATCCAAAAGTTGCGATCCAATTAGAACATCCGATCTTCACATCGGAACATCTGATTTTGCTAAGCAAAACTAACCCCGTGTTCTTTTTGTGAACTTGTGAATCTTTCTAATGAAGACATTGATCAAATTAGCACTAAGTTCACTAATTAGCTCCTACGTTGCACCCCTCTTAATAGTACGGTGATCATATACTCAATTTAAACAACAAGAGAGTAATTTAAATAGGAAAACCAAGCACTGTCTTCTTCTCCTCATCTTTAGGGGTTGCCAACGTCATAATGCTTTTGCCAATGTGACTTTCACCTATTCAAATACTCATTGTATGCATTAGTTCCTTAATCGCTTGATGTCAATCATCAAAACCTACTTAGGGGGGCTTAGATACACTTTCAATAACCGTGAATAGGCCTGCGAACCCTTTGGACTGCCTGACTTGGATTGGAACTTTTGATCCAACGATCAAACATTCCGATCCATTTCAGCACACCAACGTGAGAACTACGGAAGTTCTGATCCAATCGGAACATCCAATCTTCACATCGGAACATCTGCTTTTGCTAAGCAAAACTAACCTACTTTTCGTGCTGTGAACTTGTGACTTTCTCTAATGAAGACATTGATCAAATGAGCACTAAGTTCACCACAATTAGCTGCTATGTTGCACCCCTCTTAATAAAACGGTGATCCTATACTCAATTAAACAACAAGAGAGATGACGACGCATGATAGGCATGGTCTTCTCCACATAGATGACTCTTCCTTGCTCAATCATCTGCTTTACTTTGGTTTATTCAAAAGGCCATTTTACTGAAACCATTTGTTTGGGACCATATAAGGATACAGTGAACTATCGTAAGAGCATTCACTGCCAGATGGAGACTCTGCTAACACTTTGGTAAAATTACTAATGCTTGACAGAGATTCAAAGAGCACTAGAAATCTTGCTAAGCAAGCAGAACCTAGAGAGATAAAGGTTAAAGAAGACTTATGCGTGCATGGTCTAGGAAGCATAAAGACTAGAAAAGACACACTAACTCAGATGACTTTTGGGAAGGGAGCATTTGCATCATTTGGTTTTCTTCCAAAATCTCACTTAGCACCTATACTATTCACTTGGTTTCCCTCTAAAATTTCAGCCACTACCTGTGCTAGTATCATTATATGTTAGAGAGAGGAGGAGAGGGGGAGAGAGAGAGAGATTATATTGGACGGTACTTGCATGAATGCATCTCCATCTTCAGTGAGTCCATGATCTAAGCTAGCTTCAGAGGTAAAAGGAAAAGCATGATAGGCACAAGCAAGTGTTTCTCTGGCTTCACACAAACAAGCATGTGACAACCGGCCGGTTGAGTTTCGACCCAAGTGTGGCCTACGTATATGAGCATACTTGGGGTAGGATCTTATCTTACTAGTTTTAAGTAGTTGTAGACCAACATACAAACCTAAGTGTTCCATTGGTAGTAACTCCGACTAGCTTTTTGCGTGAAGCGAGGATGAAAATGCAAGAGAGTTGCTATGCATGCGTGACCAACCCAGTACGGGGTTAGGTCTAAGCCATTTTGGAACCTAGGGCGTTATAAATGGTATTAGAGCCGATCCTTGAGATTACATGTGCCCGTACGGTGTCAGGGGCATGGGCATATGGCACATGGCTTGCGTGAGTCCAGTGTGGATACAAAGCATAGTATATGTGTCGACACTGGACGCATGGTCGTGTGCCAAGAGGGAAAGATCCTGATCACTTGCTCTAGGGGTATGTTGGTTGACGGGAACGTCGGGTCCTTTGAGGATAGTTGTATGTGACACTGGGCCCAATTGAGTTTCGGCCAAGTGTGCCCCATGTGTGTGAGTATGATTAAGATAGTCTCACTTTGCTAGTTTAACAAGTTGTAGACTAACATATAAATCCAAGTATTCCACTGGTAGCAAGTCTGGCTAGCCTTTTGCGTGAAACAAGGACAAAAAAAATGCAAGAGAGTTACTATGCCTTTTGCGTGAAACAAGGACAAAAAAAATGCAAGAGAGTTACTATGCGTGTGTGGCCGACCCAGTACAGGGTTAGGTTTAAGTCGGTTTCCGTGACGTTACAAAGTATTATCATCATCAGGCTATAACAAAACCGAACATTAAGGTTGTGTGCTACATTATCTTATTAATGTAAAGACATGCAAAGCTCCTGGTACTAAATTGCATTTCAATTTGACGCAATAAGCTTATTGTAGTGTGTTTAATATTGTGGTTTACTCCTGAAGAAATAGATGTAGACATGACATCAGAAGGTGACAATAAGGACAATAAATGAAGCATCCGACGTTAATCTGTTGTACTTTGATTATTAACAACCATCTCGTAAAAAAGTTATCTAAACTTTGAGTCTATGTACTTATCTAATATCAAGGACAGGTCATATGGATCTTAAGTCCACCTGCTGATCTAATATTACACAGGAATGATCAGCTAATCACGATTTAAACTTTATTTCTGTACTGATCATACTGATCCAATATAACTTACTAGTCTAAAAACCTAAATATGATTAAAAGCATTATAAAATCTAAATTAAGGAGTGACAAGTTTTGGTTGGTACTTATTAGACTACTCATATTGCTTACAGCAACTTACATAATATACTCTATTGCTTAGCAGTAGGTTAGCATACTATAGTTTTTAAGATCTCAAAATGCTAAAATACATCATAGCATTATACTAGGCAAATATTCCCGGACGCTTCCTCCCTGACAAGGGTTTTTCAGGGTTGTCATCAATAGTACATTTTGGAGCGATGTGAACCAAGTGAACAAATGAGGTGTAAGGCAGTAGCCTTGATTCCCATGAAATTAGACTATAATTTCCTTCTGGTGGAACGATATGACCTGCTAGTAAGTCCCCAAGTATGATCCTGGGTAGATCCTTTTTGGGGACATTAGGAATATCCTGCAATGGAGACAAAACGAAGTGTACCGGATGACCTCTGTAGAAAAACACCTGTGGATGCAAGCTAAAAATGGACATGTTCTTCGAATTCCTCACTGTAGTTCTCATCGCATTCAATTTGCAGAGCCAGAAATGAACATTTAAATTCTTTCTTAATGCATCTGCAAGCAAGTTTGCTGAGATGAGTGACCCTCCCAACAGCGTGGCAAATTCTTCCACTATCCTCACCAAGTCTGGATAATCCGTTGGGTTTGCACTTCCAAATGCGAGCTTCTTGAATAGGTACCTGTACTCCTCGTATGCCAGGCAATTGAGAGAAATGGGCTTGACAGTTCCAAATTTCTCCAATTTTTTATTTGTACTTAGGATTATCACCTTGCTTCCTCTAACCATGCATGTAATATATGAATAAAACGTTGTCCATACATCGTCATCCACATCTGAAATAAACTCAACAACTACCAATGCCCTCCCTGGCAGCCTTTCATGGTCTTTTATTCTGAATATGTCACCTCCATTGAGGTGCAGAATAGACGAGAAGTGGGAGTGCACCCTCTCATCATTGCATACATGTGCGGCAAGCGTTTTCTTCCCAACTCCACGCCTACCAATGACTGGGAGTACGGCTGGAGGACCAGGAGTGTCGTCTTGTAGCAAGAAGCTGATGAGCTGCTGTTTTTCAACATGCCGACCGAACATGAAGTTTTCAAGGTGAAGATAGGTATCGTAGGGTTTACGGGAGATGCGCTCGCATCCACCCAAAAGTACGACAAACTCCATTATATTAGCGACAAGACTTTCTAGATTTTCCAGCACACCTTGTAACTCCAACTTGAAGATCTTCTTGGTTGCAGTACTAGAGTTTTTGCGATAACGTTTGAGTCGAGCAGAAACAGATAAAGGGGATGAGTCGCTCACCAATTCCTCTTGGATGACTTCCTTACGTTGCCTGTAATTGATGGTATCCAGCACATGGTACCCTTGGTACATGGCTGCTACTAGCGTCTTCAACTGTATGAGCATAAAAGAGTTGGTGATGTATCGTCCATCTGCCTCCTCGATGACCGTGTGAACTCTCAGAAGGAGCTTTTGTAGCCTCTTCATCTTCTCCTCCGAGAATACATAATTTGAATACTCGTTCATTAGAAAAGTGATAAATCGACTCGTGAGATCACCTGTGATAGCAGATATGGCAAGCTCCATCTCGAAATCTTTCGAGCTAGGTGTATGAGAGAGATGACGGAATCATGCTGGATGTTCACAGGGTGCGTCGCGGTATAATAACTGACGGTAAACTTTAGGCACCTCGATCGGCTATGTCGACCTCCGGCAATGCAACGGGGGATTGGGAAAAGAAAGATACATGAATTCCGTGTAATGTATTGCAAGTGATCTCCCCCTCCCTCCCCCTCTACGACAGCAGGTCCTATTTATACAGTGGAGGTGATAGTATATACATTCTTATGAGTGAACAAACTTCGTGCTTAGGGCAACTGTTCCATCACAGTTAAGTTTTGTTGACTAGGTGCCAAGGAGAAATTTCGCAGTTTGAGTAATCGAAGACTCGAAGTCATCCTCCTGAGAACTAAGGGAGGGGATTAGTAACATAAAAAATTATTTCTCAAGTATTCAGTTCTACCTGCGCACATGCTACGAGAGAGCTATTAGCTATTCTCAACAGGCCACTCCCCTTTTTTCCACTTGAAGCAACTGAAATAACAGAGAGCTATCAGCTATGTGCAAGAAGAATAAAAAGAAAGCGTGAGAAACACCCAATCGAAACTACATAATATACGTAGCACACTGCTGCTGGGACTCTCCTGTCATACTGGTCCGAAGTCCGGTGACTCCGGTCAGTCAGGTGCAGACTGCCGATCGCCAGGCCGCTCCATCGATTAGTTGCGTGACCGCCAGGCTAGAGAAAAATAAAAGGTTGCACGCAGGCCACATATATGCGAGTTACACCTCAACTTATCAATCCTTTTCAGTTATTACGCCCTCTGCTAGCTTTTCCGGGAGTGCATGCAATTCATCCTAATGCTATATGTTTTGGGAAGTTTTGAGAACCTTTATGGATATAGCACATACTAGGAGCATGCCTTTCGGGGTGACACACATGCGACTACAGATCCTCGCAGGCGTCATAGCTTTCTGTTGGACTATTTAAATTATGTTATTTTTGATAAAAAAAACATTTTCTCATCACCTCGATGAGGTAGTCTTCTTGCGTGGCAACTTGCTGTGAACATGGCCTTCACTACGGTAGTCGGCGGTCAAGGATCTTACAATGGATAGGGCCAAAAGAATGAAGATTGTCAAGATCGAGCTCTTTTCTAAGTATGGATGGAAGCCATGTAGAAGTTTATGCATGCATAGTCTTCGTACAACGGGAGTTTGATCTTTATTCTATTTGTACTCGTTAACCGGTTTGTCTTTGTACTCTTTTGTCTTTTCGTTAACGGTGTAATAATTAACGTTTTTACGTGTAATCTTCTGATCGCAAAGGCCGGAAGCTTCTCCTATTATAAAAGAAATAGCACACACTATAATATGTGCACACAAAAGAGATCAAGACATGTTTGTGAGGTGAAAAAAAGAAAATATTAGAACTATATATGCATAGTTTATCTTTTTTAGCATTATAGATAGCATCGATATTCAAGATAAATAATTAAGTGGGCGACATGTTTAAAATTTACTAACGCTAGCATCCGCCTACTCATAGGATTTATTGTCTAACTTCGATGCTGACATCCGCCGTGCAACCAAAATTGTTAAAGTGTGAGCTAGACCAACGCTTAAAGTATTGTGATTGTGCCGGGTCTCCATAGAGACTCCTTGTGTTTTCCTACACCTCACGTAACTGTCACTTCCGCTTCGAAGGTAGCACGAGTCCTTCCAATGTTCACCTTGGACACCTACTATCAAGATGAGCATGATTCAATACAAATAAGCTTCAATCTACTAGGCTAATCCTCCTCCTAAAGCCTATAAGTGACTACTCACAATCTATAGAAATTACCAAGATTAAATCAATGAAGAACATCGCAACAAGGAGATAAAAAGAAAAAGTACTTCGATTAAATACTTAAACTATCTTACAACCTTACTTCCTGGCAATAGTAATGGAGAGAGTGCAAAAACTAATATGGCTACGGTGGTGGTAGCATGGGGTTCCTTTGGTGTGGTTCTTCTCTTCTCTCCCTTGCTGCGTCTGCAGTCTTTCTTTCTTCTTCTCTCTTCTCCTCCTTTTATAGATCAGAGATATTGTTAAAGGTTTTTTGGAATAACTGTCGTGATTCTCAAGACTCCTTAATGAAGTTTGCTCTGTGTGATGTGGCAGCGTCGTACAATCTTTGTACGACCAGGCAGTACGGGTGGCCAAGGTCGTACCGTTGGTTGTCTGGTCCACTGGTAAATCCATTCGGGGTCTTGTTTCTTTGTGGGCACTCTTCTTGATGTGTAGTTTCCAAATATATCAATATATGCCCCTTTTTTTAGCGATCCTACACACATGCAGTCCAAAAAGAGAGTTTTGCACAATTCAGCGATTAATTAGGAATTAGTAGCACAAATCATGAAATAATCCAGTCAAAATGAAGTGAATAAGGATCAAACTTGAAGAAATAAATGAGTATGAAATGGACTCATCAGCCCCCAGTTTAAACCTTTGCTCGTCCTTGACCAAGAAAAATCCATAGGGAACATAATTAAGATCTTTTGAGGCGTTTTGCCAAAAACGCGGATAAATGACGTTGGCCATGGAAGCTGTTGTACCGGGGCCCAGTTCATCCCACCCTCTCCTAGTACATGCTATTTACTCCCTCCGTCCACAAATGTAAGGTGTGCATGGAATTTTAGGTTCAACTTTGACCAACAATTAAGCTAATAATATTGAATTATATAATACAAAAGTGATACCATTTGAAAATACATTTGAATATGAATCCAATGATACCACTACTATGTCATATAATTCAATAGTATTGGTTTAATTGTTGGTCAAAGTTGAACCTAAAATTCCGTGCACGTCTTACATTTGTGGATGGAGGGAGTATTTAATTAATACAACAGGAAATGAAGTCCCAGTACATGTAATTTATTTATTTTAATTAATACAACTGGAAATGAAGTCCAATACTAAGAATAACCAATACTAATACCAGTAAGTAAGAACAATGGTAGGTAATTATCTATCAACTCTAACTGAGCATGGTGATTAATTATCTATCTATTAAGGATAGCCGTTGGATTAGTAGACCATCAAATGAATATTAACTATTAGATCTATTCGATCCGACAGATCTCAATCATCTGGGCACGCTTTATGGGTTGAATTTTAGAGAGAAAACTAGGGCTTTTAATAGGTAATATAGATGAAGACCCTTCCAGGTTTTAATAGGGCTTATCTTTCTTATAACTATGCATATTTGGTTGGGAATCCTCAGATTGCGAGGGCATTATTTGACAAGTTGAACTTTGAGTACAAACAGGTTAGCAACCACTTTTCTAAATGAAAGCATATGTACTAGTTACATGACCTCTTTTGCTATTAACCCAAGACAATGGACTAATGATAGTATGGACTTGTGCTTTCGCTGTGAACTATAGAACATTAAACCGTGGGTTGTATAACGTAAGTTTGCTTCCGTACTAGATGACATGTAATGATGTCATAGTGGTTCGATAGTATATATTAAGTATTGATTTGATATTTTCATTCTGTAGAAGTTAGGTTTGTATGATTTAAGGTGCTATTGTGCCTGAGAGTAGCCATATTCTTGCTTTTGCTGCCCTTGCTTGGTCTTGTAACACACGGAAAGATTGTCATTTGTGCTCCTTTTGTCTTCTAACTCAGTGTAGTTCGCAGAGTATGACAGAAATCAAGTTATTTGCCTCTTGCTTCTTGAAAATATATGATCTTTTGGGTATAAATAAAGCAAGTCAGTTGGATAAAACAAATATTATATATGCAAAGAGGTAATCTCACCACCTCATGACAAAGAGGTCATGACAACAATCTGTCCACCCATACGCCTCCAACCAAACAAAAAATTGGCTCCTCCCATCCTGCTGTCATCCTTTCAACCAAACAGAAAATTGATTCATTCTACTCATCCAACCAAACAAAAAACTTGCTTATTCCAATCTTTAATAACTGAATGGCCCCGACTTATTTATCCTTGTCCTTCAGCCCCTGTTTTGAGAAAATGGAACATTTTGTTGTGGCCTGTTATTGTACGCTCCATACTTAACAGTAGCATTGTATAAGTTAGTTATAAAAGTGTCGACGAAATGTCTCTCGGACAGTAAGTTTAGGCACCCCGGGTCTGAGGGCCGAGGTGCGGGAGGACGACTAGGGGTACGGCGCCAATCGACCAAGAGGTTTGCCCTGCCTGTTGCCAGAACGTGCCGTGGAAAGGGACAATAGGGAAAGGATCTGGGAGTTGTAGAGGTAAAAACTTGGGTCCATATGGGGTACCGATCCGCCCTTATATAGGCAAAACCGACCCCTAAGTGAATATACAGTGTTGCCCTTAGGCAGATTACAATCCTGAGTCTCCGTACATCGGACGAATTGGTACTCTCATCCTTGCCGCTACCTACTTCATTCGCCGGCATATCCTAGATTCGCTTCGCCGGTACGGGCCATCTCCGTGTTTCCCCCCGCGCCGGTCCCTTGCCCGCTGGGGCCGATACGGACGAGTCCCCCTCGACTCGTCGTACTCGGGCGAGGTGGCGCGCCCAGTCTCGTACGACTCGCCCCCGAGGACGAGGCTGGATTCGGCGAGCCCACTCGACTTCGGCCTCCCCCGGTTCTCGCCCTGACGCATCCTGGTTGAGACGAAGGAGCTTGAACTCGTCCCCGCCGACCTGCCTTATGCCCCTGCAAGTCACTATATCCAAGAATGGTAAGTACAAACGAATAGGGGGTACCTCCTCTCCTGGGACCGAGCCTGGTTCCCCCAACAAAAAGTGTAAGCAAATGATATTACGGTATCAGTTCCTTGGAGATTTGAACTCCATGATATAAATCTGAGGGCATTTGACAAACAATATATGCATGTATTTCACTATAACTCGAGTTCTCTAAAAGATGTAAACGAACAGGTACAGTGTCCTATGTGTTCAAATATTCCACAGAATCAAGACAAACTCATCTATATATGCAGGCAGAATTAATGCTGTAGCTGTATCTCAGTAATAAAATCAACGCACACACTACAGTCGCTATAACACGGAAGGTGCTACGAGGCGTTCTGAAACGCCTAAGAAGAAAAACGCCTTTAAAATGATACGTAGGCGCTTCTAAAACACGCTAGAAAATGTCTGGACGGGAAAGATTAACTATGGTGATTTTCCATAACGCCTTAAAAGCTCAGTTAATTAACGGCGATTTCCCAAACCGACGTAAAAACTCTGACCTTTTGAGGCGTTTCGCCAAAAAACGCGGATAAAGGACGTCAACCACGGAAGCTAGCGTACTGCCGGTACTGGGGCCATTTCATCCCACCCTCTCCCAGTACATGCTATTTATTTAATTAATACAGCAGGAAATGAAGTCCCAGTACATGCTATTTATTTATTCGGAAAATCTATGTGGCAGACGTGTGCCACGGTGTCCATTGGAGCGGCGCGCTGAGAGCGGTCGATCGCGTGATCAAAGGCTGCGGTGTTTTCGTTGCGCTGTTTGGTTACGATGGCGGTCGTCACACGCAAGGCCCACGCGACAGCGGGTGAGTTCAAAGTTTTGGGAACCACGCTGTGTATCTCTCTCCTTGTCCATTCCGTCCTCTAGTTTCCACGCATCGTTTACTCCAGCGAAAGAGCTAGGGTTCATCGGCGGTAGGCGCGGGCGGTTCGAGGTTCGCGGTGGTCAGGTGAGTCTTCGTCACTGGTTCACGGTGGTCAGAGTTTTTTGCGCCATTTGCAAGTGCAGATTGAGGTGGGGTAAGTGGGGGGGGGGAGTGGGGTTTTTAGTGCGAGAATCCGATAGGTGATTCATGTTGGTGAGGGGATTTTGTGAGGTTGATTGGTCGAGGGTTTTTGTGGTGGTCAGGTGAGTTTCTGTTACCGATTTTGGCATTGGTAATTGGAATTTTTTGAGGTTTTTGTGGTCCTCTGGTTTCCACGCATGGTTTACTCCGGCGAAAAAGCTAGGGTTCATCGGCGGTAGGCGCGGGCGGTTCGAGGTTCGCGGTGGTCAGGTGAGTCTTCGTCACTGGTTCGCGGTGGTCAGAGTTTTTTGCGACATTGCGAGTGCAGATTGAGGTGGGGTAAGTGGGGGGGAGGGGGGTTTTTAGTGCGAGGATCCGATAGGTGATTCATGTTGGTGAGGGGATTTTGTGAGGTTGATTGGCCAAGGTTTTTTGTGGTGGTCAGGTGAGTTTCTGTTACCGATTTTTGCGTTGGTAATTGGAATTTTTGAGGTCTTTGTGGTCGTTTTCCGGTGGCTTTTTGTCTGATTGTTTGCATTAGTTAGGTTTTCCTTAGATTTTTACAGAGGATGCTTCGTAACATTGCGAGTAAAGTCCAAGGTAGGGCAGGTGGAGTTGAGGGGGGATGTGAGAAGAGGCGATGCATGTTGGTGAGGAAAATCGCCAGGTTTTTGGTGTGTGTTGGAGTGATTTTTGTACATTGGGCGTTGTCTGCATCACACAAGTGTTTTCGCAGGGATTTTTAATCACCCAAGTGTTTTGTGCACTGGACGATGTTGGGGTTGTGATTGATAGACGACAGAGTTTCTTTTTGTGGTTTTTTGTGTGAAATTTTTGTAGTTCAGATTTTGCTGAGCTATGGCCTTGTTTTTTGAAGCAGCTCGCAGAATGGTGAGGAAGAAGAAAGAGCCGAGTGATGGTTGCAGGAAAGGAAACAGAAGTATTGTGATTGCGAGTCTTGAAGCAAGCGAAAGGTTATAGTGTCGTTATATGTTTCTGTGCATGCATGTTATAGTGTTGTTCATGTTCACATGGATATAGTTTTTGTTGTATTATTACCATCTTATCACTACGCAGTTATCATGCAAATTGACTGTAGTGACCATATGACTATTTTTATTGTTTCTGTGCATGCATGTTATAGTGTTGTTCATGTTCACATGGATGTAGTTTTTGTTGTACTATTACCATCTGATCACTACGCAGTTATCATGCAAATTGATTGTAGTGACCATATGACTATTTTTGCTATTTCTGTGCATGCATGTTATAGTGTTGTTCATGTTCACATGGACGTAGTTTTTGTTGTACTATTACCATCTGATCACTACGCAATTATCATGCAAATTGACTGTAGTGACCATATGTTGCCTTGCATAATTTTGCCTGTTAATTACAATTAGCTTGTTGGTTTTTTTAGTTGTTGTAGTGATGATTATTGTTGGGGTAGGGGTCGCCGTGCTAGCCCATTTTCAAAGTCTTTCGCATGCGTCGTCAAGGACCACACTGACACCATTAGGGGCAGCTCTAGTCTTCGCCGTCATCGCGGACTACGCCAATACCGCCAAGGGCAACCTCGACGTCCACGACTTCCGTCATCGTCGAAGTCTACATCGCCGACGCCACCAAGGGCAACCTCGACGTCCATGACGTCCGTCATCGTCGAAGTCTACATCGCCGATGCCGCCAAGGGCAACCTCGACGTCCACGACGTCCGTCATCGTCGAAGTCTACGTCGCCGACGCCAAAACGAGGACTACGCCGACGTCACCGACAATCGTCTTGATGTCCGTCGTCATCAAGGTCTGCGCCGGCATTATTAGGGATTGCGTTGACGTGCTTAGGAATTCCACCAAAGATGCCAGAGAATATTCTCTGAAGATGCCCGAAATATTCTCCTAAAATATCTTCCATGCATGGGAAATGACGATCGTGCCCTTGTAAAAGTCCCCCTCGTGTGAGGGCAAAATTGTAATCGCACATTTTCCATCCTCCAACCCTATAAATACCCCCTAGGGGTAGAGAGGAGAAAAAAAAGAACTTGTAAACCCTAATTCTACACTTCAATGCAAAGGTGACTTTCACCCCGTCGGACACGACAGGGGTTTCGGCTTGTCATATACGCCTTGTGTTTCACCCCGTCGTACATGTCTCGCGCTTCACCTCGACGGATGCCCAAAGGGTCATACGCGCTCGTGCTCCTCATGCACCGCTGACAGTCACTGTAGCCGTTCGGGGGTGCCATAAGTTTACTGTCTAGACTTGTATCTACGACAGTTGGCGCCGACCGTGGGGACGCGGGCAAGAAGTCATGTCAATTAGGATGACGTCAAGGAGAAGCTCGAGAACGACATCAGCAACCGCGATGCATGTGACCTCTCCTTGACATCGACATATTCCGCCGTCACAGACATGCTCCTTTCGACGTTGACATTCTGCCGGGCGTTGTCACTCCACTCGACATCCACATGCCTTCCACGGCATCGACACTCTACCGAGCGTCAACGTCTTCTGTCCGGCGTGGACGTGCTCCTCGGTATCGACATATTCCGCCGTCACAGACATGCTCCGTTCGACGTTGACATTCTGCCGGGCGTCGTCACTCCACTCGACGTCCACATGCCTCACACGGCGTCGACATTTTGCCGAGCGTCAACGTCTTCTGTCCGGCGTGGACGTGCTCCTCGGCGTTGACATACTCGGCTGTCATGGACATGCTCCGTCTGATGTCGGCACTCCGCCGTCACGGACATGCTTCGTCCGACGTCGGCATTCCGCTGTCACGGACATGCTCCGTCAGATGTCGACACTCCACCGGTGTGGACGTACTCCTCGGCGATGACATATCCCGCCATCACGGACATGCTCCGTCCGACGTCGACACTCTGCCGGGCGTCGTCACTCCGCTCGACGTCCACATGCCTTCCACGGCATCAACACTCTGCTCAACATCAACGTCTTCCGTCCGGCATGGACGTGCTCCTCGGTGCCGACGTACTTCGCCGTCACGGACGTGCCCCGTCCGACACCGACACTTTGCCAGTGTGGATGTACTCCTCGGCATTGACATACTCGGCTGTCACGGACATGCTCCGTTCGACGTCGGCACTCTGCCGTCACGGACATGCTCCATCCGACGTTAGTACTCCGCCGTCACGGACATGCTCCGTCAGAAGTCAACATGCTCCGCCGAGGACGACAGGCTCCTCAGCATCGACATGCTCCTTCAAAATCGACATGCTCTACCGAGGTCGACAGGCTCCTCAGTGTCAACATACTCCGCCGAAGTCGGCACACTCTTCAGCGTCCTAGACGCTGACATACTCCACCGATGTCAACATACTGACGTCGCCACGCTTTGCAAGCATCACCGTCAATGTCGAAATGCTTCATCCAGTGGTTAACACTCCGCCCACCTCGACGCCCTTCGCGCGCACGGCGCCCACGGGACAAAGCCGGCGGGCACTATACGGCCTCGACGCTCTACGTACGCATGGCACCCGCGAGACAAAGCCGGCGGGCACCGTACGTACCCCGAAGAGTTCCGCGCGCATGGCACCCACGGGACAAAGCCGGCGGGCACTGTACGGCCTCGACAACCTCCGCGCGCACGGCACCCGCGGGATAAAGCCGGCGGGCACCGTACGAGCCCCGAAGAGTTCCGCGCGCACGGCACCCACGGGACAAAGCCGGCGGGCACTGTACGGCCTCGACGCCCTCCGCGCGCACGGCACCCGCGGGACAAAGCCGGCGGGAACCGTACGCACCCCGAAGAGCTCCGCGTGCACGGCACCCACGGGATAAAGCCGGCGGGCACCGTACGAGCCCCGAAGAGTTCTGCGCGCACGGCACCCACGGGACAAAGCCGGCGGGCACTGTACGGCCTCGACGCCCTCCACGCGCACGGCACCCGCGGGACAAAGCCGACGGGCACTGTACGGCCTCGACACCCTCCGCGCGCACGGCACCCGCGGGACAAAGCCGGCGGGCACCGTACGCAGCCCGAAGAGCTCCGCGCGCACGGTACCCACGGGACAAAGCCGGCGGGCACTGTATGGCCTCGACGCCCTCCACACGCACGGCACCGGCGGGACAAAGCCGGTGGGCACTGTACGCACCCCAAAGAGTTCCGCGCGCACGGCACCCACGGGATAAAGCCGGCGGGCACTGTACGGCCTCGACGCCCTCCGCGCGCACAGCACCCGCGGGATAAAGCCGGCGGGCACCGTACGAGCCCTGAAGAGTTCCACGCGCACGGCACCCACGGGACAAAGCCGGCGAGTACCGTACGGCCTCGACACCCTCCGTGCACACAGGCCCCACGGACCAGACCAACTGGCACAATGCGTGCCTTCTGCAGGCACGGCACCCGCGGGACTCGGCGGGCGGGTGCCATGCACGCCGCGACATCCGCCGCGTGATTGAGCGAGGCGCGCGTCGCCGCCATGCTGCCGCGAGACAAACAAGCATGCAAGAAAAAAAATGAAGCCAGCCGTTGATGCTCGCCGAAGACGCTAGATTCATGAAGATCTTCCGAGCCCAGCGCGGCCGAGAGCTAGACCCTGCGTGGATATCTCCGCAACCCCGCGTTGGGCCGACTCCGCATGACCCAGCACGTAGCCGGTCAGACCGCTCCCTCAGGAGGTCAGACCGCGCGTCCAAGAGGTCAGACCTCGCATCCAAGAGGTCAGACCGCCGTCCAAGAGGTCAGACCGCACCCTCAGGAGGTCAGACCGTGCCTTCAAGTGGTCAGACCACGCGTCCAAGAGGTCAGACCGCCTGACCCCGCGGCCGACTCCGCGCAACCCCGGGTGCAGCCGGTCAGACCGCACGTCCCAGAGGTCAGACCGCCCAAGCCCGCGGCCGACTCCGCGCGACCCCGGGTGCAGCCGGTCAGACCGCGTGTCCCGGTGGTCAGACCGCCCGAGCCCGCGGCCGACTCCGCGCGACCCCGCGCCGGGCCGACTCCGCGTGACCCCGGGCGCAGCCGGTCACACCGCGCGTCCCGGAGGTCAGACCGCCCGAGCCCGCGGCCGACTCCGCGTGACCCCGCGTCGGGCCAACTCCACGCGACCCTGCGTGACCCCGCACCGGCTGCAGTGTTGAGGTGGAGAGAGAGGGAGAGAGAGAGGAGGAGGAGAGAGGAGGAGAAGAGAAAGAGGAGGGGGGCGGGCTTTATAGCCGCCCCGTGGAAATATCTCGCAGCTGACACATGTCAGCCGGTCAGACTGCCCCGGAGGCCGGTCAGACAACCCCGGGTGCCGGTCAGACCTCCTGGGAGGCCGGTCAGACCGTCCCTTGAAGGGTGCACCCCTCCACCAGGAGAACCCGTTCGAGAGGTTTCAGTAAAACGGCCACAACTTTCTCATACGAAGTCTGTTTTAGGTCCATGACCACTCGAATTGAAGCTAACGATGAGGCGCATCCAAAAATTCTACACGCATATACACCTCTTCTACCAAGCATTTTGGTCGGGGTGCTGTTTTCAAAATCTTCGGTTTCAGGCCAGAATTTCCACCAGTCGTTTCGTCGACTTTCTCAGAATTGGCTCAAACTTTGTGGAGACATAGGGTTTGGCCTCCTGCTCACAGCCGTGAAAACCGTTCGACAATCGGAGCTGCCAAACTCCCTCTCCAACGCTGCCATTTTCCTGCCGCGGCAAAGAATCTGCAGTTTTTGATACCACGACGGTAGCCCATCAACCGGCCGTGCTTCATCCGTTTGTGCCGATGGTTCCCAGCTTTGAACTGTCAGTACATCCCTAACAAGCTCGGACCATGCGCCGAACCCTCAGGAATCGGTGCGCCGGTCCAGGCATTCGTCACCCGATCGCCCGAATCGGCGAGGGGCTACTGTTGGGGTAGGGGTCGCCGTGCTAGCCCATTTTCAAAGTCTTTCGCATGCGCCGTCAAGGACCACACTGACACCATCAGGGGCAGCCCTAGTCCTCGCCGTCATCGCGGACTGCGCCAATACCGCCAAGGGCAACCTCGACGTCCACGACTTCCGTCATCGTCGAAGTCTACATCGCCGACGCCGCCAAGGGCAACCTCGACGTCCATGACATCCGTCATCATCGAAGTCTACGTCGCCGACGCCGCCAAGGGCAACCTCGACGTCCACGACGTCCGTCATCGTCGAAATCTACGTCGCCGACGCCAAAACGAGGACTACGCCGACGTCATCGACAATCGTCTCGATGTCCGTCGTCATCAAGGTCTGCGCCGGCATTATCAGGGATTGTGTTGACGTGCTTAGGAATTCCACCAAAGATGCCAGAGAATATTCTCTGAAGATGCCCGAAATATTCTCCTAAAATATCTTCTATGCATGAGAAATGACAATCGTGCCCTTGTAAAAGTCCCCCTCGTGTGAGGGCAAAATTATAATCGCACATTTTCCATCCTCCAACCCTATAAATACCCCCTAGGGGTAGAGAGGAGAAAAAAAAGAACTTGTAAACCCTAATTCTACACTTCAATACAAAGGTGACTTTCACCCCGTCGGACGCGACAGGGGTTTCGGCTTGTCGTATACGCCTTGTGTTTCACCCCGTCGTACATGTCTCGCGCTTCACCTCGACGGATGCCCAAAGGGTCATACGCGCTCGTGCTCCTCATGCACCACTGACAGTCACTGTAGCCGTTCGGGGGTGCCATAAGTTTACTGTCTAGACTTGTATCTACGACAATTATGGTCTCTTATTTTTTTCTTATCATGTTATTATTAGTGTAGCTACAGGAGTAGGTTTTTTTTGGGTTAATTGTTGCAACCGTACTAGTGGGGGTGGTGTCGGGGGGGTGAAACATGTGATTTTTTTCTCTCATTTTTAGGCATCTGGTCAGTATGTAGTCTTATCCTGTAAGTTGATTTTAGTGACTATATTACAATGCCGTAGTTAGTGTTGTTCATGTCCACATGGGTGCAGTCATGCTGTGCTGTTTTTTAGGATGGACTTTTTGTGTTTAAGTGCAGATACCATGTTTGTTAGTTCTTGTTACCATCTAATTATTTTTCACAGTTATCATGCATTTTGATTGTAGTGACCATACCACAATTATATTAGTTACCTTGCCTGTTAATTACAGTTAGCATGTTACATTAGTTGTACTGATCATTATGGTTTGTTAATTTGTCTTGTCATGTTATTTATTAGTGTAGCTATAGGACATTGTTTTTTCTGCTAACATGTGATGATTTTATTACTTTTTTGTCCCTCATTTTTAGGGATCTGTTATCAGAAGGAACAGGGCGTCACCTTGTGCTATTGTGAAAATATATGGCCATCTTACAGATGCACAGAAAGATATTGTGGATCAGATGGGGTTCAAATCATTTTTGGACATCAAGTGTGAGACCCTGCAAAACCCTCTCATCCATTGGTTATCAAGGCAGTATGACCCAGACAGTCGTTCGCTAGTTGTGCATGCGCGCGGTAGGATTCCTTTGACCGAGGAGTCTGTGCATCAGACACTTGGGATTCCTCTTGGCGGTGATGATGTGAAGTACGAGGAGGATGAAGAGGTGGAGGATCGCATAGCTTCTGAGTTGTTTCCAGATCATGGGAAGAGACCTAAAATCACAAAAGTTGGTGAAATGTTAATGGAACATAAAGAAGCTGATGTTAGATTCAAGAGGTTGTGGCTGATATATATTGTGTCCACTCTATTGGCACCAACAACAAGCAACCAAGTGAGCAACAAGTGTTATTCCTTGCTGGTAAGTTTTTTGTATTAGATGTCATGCATTTATTTGTTTCTTCTCTTATCTATGTTGTACATGCAACACTGCAGCATGTTTTGTTGATCATATCCATATGTTCCATATGTAGGAGAATATAAATGGTGTTTGCCGTCTCAATTGGTGCAAATTTGTTGTTAATGAGTTGCATGGGCTGCTAGCGAAGAAGAATTTCAATAGATCTTGCTTATTCTACCTGATGGTAAAAACAATGGCCTTTCTTTTTTGTTTTTTTATTGTGTTTTTTGTGCTCCTTTTTAAAAAGGATTTGTACATCTAATATATTCTATTTCATTTTTTTGTCAGTTGCGTTATGTTGATTGTGTGGATCACAGTGGACATGACATTGGATTGCTTGATGCACCCTTTTGTGTGAATGCTTGGACAAGAGAAGCTGTTGAAGCAATTGTTAATCTGGATGTGCAGAAAGACGGTAGGACTTTTGGGTTGATGGAGGTGAGGGATGGCTAGAAGCTATAAGTTGTTAATCTGATCTTCTTTATATGATAGCTTCTAAGTATGTTGAAAGTCACTTTTTAATACATTTTTCTTTTGTCCAGTTGAAACCTGAATTTTCTGTAAACTTGAGCTTGTTTGGTGGAGCAGCTGGGTTTGAAGAATGGATGAAGCTGAACGCAGATGCTAGTTGCTCGGAAGAGGTAATTTAATCTTTTTTGTTTGTAGGGTGTTATGGTTCAATAATGTGATATCTGTTTTTAGTGTAGTATATTATTTTCAAACAATTTGCAGGAACGCAACAAGGTGTCAAATCTGATGCTGAACTTTGGAGTTGGTTTAGGTGGCTTGCTGTGTAATCTTGTTCAAGGATTGACAAAAGTACGGTCAAGTGCAAGTGTAACAACGGAACATGGTGAATTCAGTGGGGCTTATGGAAGATCGCGAGGTCAGCAACGCAGGAGTCGAGCAACTAAAATGGCAGGTGGTCCAGTGGAGGATGGCTGTGATGACGAGTCAAGTTTTGAGGATTTAGTATCCGAAGAGGATGGCAGTGATGATGCTGATGATTTATCTGGTACTGAGGATGGCAGCGAGGATGATGGCAATGATGAGATGTCTAAATCAGATGACGTGTCACCAGGTGCTTACTCACCCCTTGCTTCAATTGGAGTCTCAGATTCTGCAGGCAGCAAGGCAGTGTGTGATAATTCAGCTTGTGTTTTTCCATCTCAAGTACCTCTAGGAGAATCAAGCGAGGTGCCTATGTCAGACCCTAGCTTTCTATTATCACCACAGCTTTCAGAAAATGTTGAGTCAGATGATAACAGCCAGTATGTACATGCTATGATGAAGGATTCAGCAGCTGATCTTGCAATGCGTCTTATCGACATGAAAAGACATCAGGGAGCAGCAGGGGTCAGCTGTGGGAAATTAATTGATGATGAGACACTAGGATCAGTTCTTGAAGACTCGACAGTGTCAGTGAATGAAATCTTGGAGGAAAGCATGATTGTGGGAAAATCAGGAGAAAAGAGGAAGGAACCAAGTGGAGCAGTAGAAGATAGTATGATGAATTGTATTGTCGATGGTTCTATATGCCCAAAAAGGGTTAAGGTCGATGAAGTGTTAGCTACTACAATCTTGTCTAATAGGAAATCCAAAAGGTAATAGATTCCATACATTGTTCATTTTCATTTTATTCTATTGTTTCATTTTTTTTGTAGTGTAACTTTTATAACAGTGTTTTATTATTTTGTTGCAGTGTATCTAGGGCGCGGCAAGGTACATTTAAAAGACAAGCAACAAGGTTTTCTCCACGGCTTGCAGGTTTGCGATCAGATTGTGAACTAGGTAGCTCAGGGAAACCAATTGTTGTAAATTCACCAATTGTGGTTGAGGATATGATATCAATTAGTGGAAGGAAGGAGAATCCCATCGTCATCAACTCTCCAAGTACCGGTGCAGATTGCATGATCAAACAAGGGAGTAGTAGGATGCCTCTTGTTGTTTCACCTACAGTAAATGTAGACAATGCAGCTGGTCATGGTAGTGGTAAATATATGGTTGACAGACAGCCTGCTGCGTCTATAAGCAGTGTTGGTGCTTCTTGCCATTGCAATGTACCAAGTAGCAAGTGTGGCGTTGATGTTCCTGTATGTATTCAGCAGCTAGCAGCAAATTTTGTGGAGAGGAGGAGCAGTGCAGCAAGCAGCAATATGCCCATTAGCGCTGAAGGAAGGGGTGGTGTTAGTTTTGGTGTGAAGGAAGGGGCGGTGTTAGTTTCTGCAGAACAAGGCCATGTGATGACAACACCTATGGTGGATGCAATCAAACCAGGTGCACCCCGACACATGCATACAAGGAATGAAGTGGACAATCGAGCTGGTATGTTCACACCACCAGGGTTTGATTTCGGGATTGATTTCTCATCTCCAGCAAATAGTACGACACTAGAACAAGCTACCGTGTTTGAACCACCACTTGCATGGGCTCCTCCAGTAGGTAGGTTTTTGAATGATGTTTTTTGGGTAGATAACATCTGGCACTACTGCAAGGAAGCCTACTACTGATGGGCAGTATACCTCCTCTACTGATGGGCAAGGGGCCCGTCACCCTGGGAATGTCAGTGGAGGGTGGCCTCCACTGACGGGCCCCCTGCCCGTCAATAGAATACATAACTATTGACGGGCGCAGCAGGCCCGTCAGCAGAAACCCCTTCAGGGTTGCCCGTCGTGGTATCACCACTGACGGGCGTCTGTTTGGTGCCCGTCAGTGATGCTTGGCCTTCACTGACGGGCATTGTATAATGGCCCATCAATAGTGTTGCCATGATTAAATTTTTTTTCAGCGCCAATTTCACAGAATATATTCACAAATTTCATAGAATATATTCACAAATTTCACAAATATTCACACATATTCACACATATTCACAAATTTCACATAACCATTAATAACAATGATCTCCTCCTGCAGTTTATGGCAACGCGTAACCGAGATCGACTTCTGTGAAATCGTGTTGAAAAAGTTACAGAGATTCAATATTGTCTTGCGGACCCCTAGCTCCATGAGACCTCTAATTGCAACGGGAAGTATCTGCGTGATCATCACGTGACAATCATGAGACTTCATACCAATTAGTCGGCGAGTCTTCATGTCAACTATTCTCCCGATGTTTGCCGAGTAACCGGAAGAAGCTTTGACACCTTGGAGGCACTCCAAAAAGCTAACGATCTCTTTTTTGCTCAGGGTGTAACAAGCAGTGGGACAGTCCGTCTTGATTCTGATTGCACCCGTGCCCAACTTGGTCGTTTGCTTGGTTGCCCACAGCTTCTTTCTTATACCCAAGAATTCCATGTCAGCTCGTGCCTTCGGTCCATCTTTTGTCTTGTCTAACATGTTTAGCAGGATACCAAGTAGGCTGTCGAACATATTTTTTTCAACACGCATGACATCTATGCTGTGACGTGTGCTTAGGAATCTCCAGTAAGGCAAATCCCAAAATACGGATTTTCTTTTCCAGACGCCATCCTGCATGGAAACAGGCGGTCGTGTCTTACCAGGCGTAACAGGGGGCATTGTGCTCACGACGTCATCGATTTCTACCCCGGTCTTCTCTCGGGGCGCCGAACGGATCTCAATAGTATAATCAAACAATTCCTTCTCTTGCCTCCATGGGTCATTCTGTTTCAGCCACCTTCGGTGGCCCATGAACATGATTTTTTTCGAGCCCTTTAAGTGTAAACTTGTTGTAGACTCCAAACACTTAACACATCTGTCGTAGATACAAGTCTAGACAGTAGATTTATGGCACCCCCGAACGGCTACAACGACCGTCAGCGGTGCATGAGGAGCACGAGCGCGGATGACCCTTTGGGTGTCCGCCGTCGAGGTGAAGTGCGAGACATGTACGACGGGGTGAAACACAAGGCGTATACGACAAGCCGAAACCCCTGTCATGTCCGACGGGGTGAAAGTCACCTTTGCATTGAAGTGTAGAATTAGGGTTTACAAGAACTCTCCCCCTTTCCCTCTACCCCTTGGGGGGTATTTATAGGGTTTGAGAATGGAAATGCGAGATTACAATTTTGCCCTCACTTGGGAGGGACTTTACAAGGGTATTGTTGTCATTTCCCATCCATAGAAGATATTTTGGGAGAATATTCCCGGGCATCTTCGGGGAATATTCTTTAGCATCTTTGGGGAATATTCTTTTGGCATCTTGGGAGGGATCTTTGACAATGTCGGCCGACGGACGTCGAGGTGGTCTTTGAAGATGACGGACGTCGAGGTAGATCTTGAGGGCGACGGACATCGAGGTGGTCTTTGAAGCCGACGGACGCCGAGGTAGTCTTTGAAGATGACGGACGTCGAGGTAGATCTTGAGGGCGACGGGCGTCGAGGTGGTCTTTGAAGCCGACGGACGCCGAGGTAGTTTTTGAAGATGACGGACGTCGAGGTAGATCTTGAGGGCGACGGGCGCCAAGGTTACCCTTGAGGTTGTCGAGATAGTTCTTGACGTCGTCATCATCATAGACCTTGGTGGTGACGAATGCCGTGGCGGCCCTAGATGGCGTCAGCTTGGTCGTTGATGGCGAATGCTGAAAAGTCTTTGAAAATGGGCAAGCGCGGGGAACCCTACCCCAACAGTAGCCCCTCGACGATTCGGGCGATCGGGTGACGAACGCCCGGACCGGCGCACCGATTCCTGAGGGGTCGGCGCGCGGTCCGAGCATGTCGGTCAAATATGGAAGGTTCAAAGTTTGGAACTGTCTCTCAAACTAGAGTTAGATTTGGGTTTGGTTTTTTGAACGGGGATTCGGAGGTTCCTCTCGGAGACTCCGGACTGGACCTCCGGGATGCCCGGAATCCGGACGACTTCCGGACGAGATTCCGGATCGATCCAGTAGCTTCTGGGCGGTCCGGAGGTTGGTCCCGGAGGTTCCGGACCGGACCTCCAGGCTTCCCAGAATTCGGATGACTTCCGGATGGAATTCCGGACTGGTCCAGTAGCCCCTGGACCAGCCCGGATGTTGATCCCGGAGGTTCCGGACCCGACCTCCGGACCACCTTCGAGGTATTTTTGGCCCGGGGATATTTTCTCGCCGTCGGTTGGTTCCGGCCGACCCGGGTATAAAAACCCAGTTTTCTGAGAGATATCTCCTTCCCTTCCTTTCTCTCTCTTTTTCTTTTTGCTCTCTTTTTCTCTTTTTCTCTCCTTGCGCGGCTCACGCCGGCCGTTGCCGCCGCTGCTGTTGAGCTCCGGGACCGGCCGGCCGCGTTGCCGCTTCGGGCCGCCGCCGCTGTCGGGTCCCGTGCGGTAGCAAAGCTGCCGCCGGGCCGCTCTCGCATGGGGCCGTGGCCGAGCTCGAGCTCGTGCCTGCGCCAGCGCTCGCGGGGTCGCGCGTGGTCGACGGGGTCGCGCGCGCGGAGTCGTTCGCGCGCGGGGTCGCGCGCGCGGAGTCGGTCGCACGCGGGGTTGTTCGCGCGCGGGGGCGCGGGGTCGCGCGCGGAGTCGTTCGCGCGCGGAGTCGTCCAGAGGTGCATCCGGATTCTGGGTTGCCCGGAGGTTCAGCCCGGAGCCTCCGGACCCAGATTCCGGGCGCACGGAACTCCATCCGGAGAGGCATCCGGATTCCGGGTATCCTGGAGGTTCAGCCCGGAACCTCCGGACCAAGGCTCCGAGTGCTTAGACCTTCATCCGGAGAGGCATCCGGATTCCGGGTTGCCCGGAGGTTCAGCCCGGAACCTCCGAACCAAGGCTCCGGGTGCTCAAAGCATCAAGGGGTCCGACCGGCTTCGCATTCGCTGCAGGGCTAGCGCAGCGAGCGTTCTAAGGCCGTGCGGGCGAGTCGACGGGCGTGTGGGTGAGATGGATGACTCACGGGCGGGCTGATGGGCGCTTGGCTGAGATGTCAGTCGCACGGGCATGCTAGAGGCCACGCGGGCATGCTGGAGGCCAGACTGTCCGAAGTTGTTTGTTTGCTGTGCCCTTTCGTAGGAATATGTTGTTGATGTTCCCATTTGCTTGCAGCCAAGTGGTTTATCTGGAACGTGCAGAGCGCTTCGAGGCACACATGATGCCCGTCGGCTCCGTCCCGTGGGTGCCGTGCACGCGGAGGACGTCGAGGCCGCACGGTTCCCACTGGCTTAGTCCCGTGGGTGCCATGCGCGCGGAGGACATCAAGGCCGTATGGTGCCCGCCGGCTTAGTCCCGTGGGCGCCATGCGTGTGGAGCTCACCAAGGCCATATGGTGCCCACTGTCTTAGTCCCGTGAGCGCCATGCCGCAGAGGATGTCGAGGTGGGCGGAGTGTTAACCACTGGACGAAGCATTTTGCCATTGATGGCAACGCTTGCAAAGCGTGGTGACGCAGGTATGTTGACATCGGTGGAGTATGTCGACCTCGGTGGAGCATGTCGACGCCGGGGAACCTATCGACCTAGGCAGATCATGTCGATGCCGGGTGAAGCATGTCCACGTCGGCGAAGTATGCCAGCGCCGAGGAGTACGTCCACACCGGCGAGATGTCGACGTCTGACGGAGCATGTCCGTGATGGCGGTGTACCAACGCCGGACGGAGCATGTCCGTGACGGCCGAGTATGTCGAATGTCGACCTCGGCGGGGCATGTCGATGCCGAGGACGCTGAAGAGCGAGCCGACTTCGGCGGAGTATGTTGACATTGAGGAGCTTGTCGACCTCGGACGGAGCATGTCCGTGATGGTGGAGTGCCGACGATGTACGGAGCACGTTCGTGACACCCCATTATATCGACGTCGAGGAGCGTGTTAACGCTGAGGCGCATGTCCGTGACGGCGGAGCACCGACGTCGGACGGACCACGTCCGTAACAGCCGAGTATGTCGACGTCGAGGAGCGTGTTGACGCTGAGGAGCATGTCGACTTCGGCGGAGCATGTCCGTGACGGCGGAGCGCCGACGTCGGACGGAGCATGTCCGTGACAGCCGATTATGTTGACGCCGAGGAGCGTGTTGATGCTGAGGGACATGTCGACTTCGGCGGAGCATGTCTGTGACGGCGGAGGGCCGACGTCGGATGGAGCACGTCCGTGACAGCCGATTATGTCGACGCCGAGGAGCGTGTTGACGCTGAGGGACATGTCGACTTCGGCGGAGCATGTCCGTGACGGCGGAGCGCCGACGTCGGACGGAGCACGTCCGTGACAGCCGATTATGTCGACGCCGAGGAGCGTGTTGACGCTGAGGGACATGTCGACTTCGGCGGAGCATGTCCGTGACGGCGGAGCGCCGACGTCGGACGGAGCACGTCCGTGACAGCCGATTATGTTGACGCCGAGGAGCGTGTTGACGCTAAGGAACATGTCGACTTCGGCGGAGCATGTCCGTGACGGCGGAGCGCCGACGTCGGACGGAGCACGTCCGTGACAGCCGATTATGTCGATGCCGAGGTACACGCATGTCGACTTTGGCGAAGCACTTCGACACCGGGCGGAGCACGTCGATGCCAGGGAGCACCTCGACACCGGGCGGACTGTCGACGCCGGACAGAGCACGCCTGTCGATGGCGGAGTGCCAACGTCGGACGGAGCATGACGTCCGGCGCTCAGCTTTGTTTCTGGGGGAGCCCCTTGTCCAGATGGTGCTTGTCCATGTATGGTGTTGGAGCGTGCTGCGGTACCTTGCCGAGACATCTGTGATGTCGCCTATGTCGATGCGAATACATCGCTGGATGATATTGGTGTGCGCACATGGCTCGTGCCAAGCACGAAGTCCGGAACCTTGGATGCCCACCGGCGTAGCAAAGAGTGCATTGATGCTTCTCCTGGCATGGGCAATTCATATGCGACAGGGACCAACAATTAACGTGCAATTGCTACAGTCACTTAGTGTATGACGACGACAACACACGATACTCAATGGTGGCAAACACTTGGCGCTCGATGGCGACAAACACATGACACTCGATGGTGTGCGTAAGAACATTTCTGCCTTACTTTGACGTATATATGCTTCTTTCGACGTCACGAGGAGCTTACCGTCACATGACCCTAGAGGGAAGGGACACTCTATCCCAGACGGAGGTGGCTCGGACGTCGCGGGGAGCTTATCGTCGCACGACCCCGGAGGGAAGGGACACTCTATCCCGGATGGAGATGGCTCGGACGTCGCGGGGAGCTTACCGTCGTGCGACCCCGGAGGGAAGGGACACTCTATCCCGGACGGAGATGGCTCGGACGTCGCGGGGAGCTTACCGTCGCACGACCCCGGAGGGAAGGGACACTCTATCCCGGACGGAGGTGGCTCGACATCGCGGGGAGCTATTCGTCGCACGACCCCGGAGGGAAGGGACACTCTATCCCGGACGGAGGTGGCTCGACATCGCGGGGAGCTATTCGTCGCACGACCCCGGAGAGAAGGGACACTCTATCCCGGACGGAGGCGGTGTCGACGAGGGCGGGCGCCGAGGACGCAAAGCCCAAGACCATAGACAAGGGCGACGCTGATGACGAGCCCCTGGTGTCGCCGAGGGCGGGCACGGAAGACGCCAAGCCCAAGAGCGTGGACGAGGGCGACGTTGATGACGAGCTCCTGGTGTCGCCGAGGGCGGGCGCGGAAGACGCCAAGTCTGAGAGCGCATGTGGTGGTGATGTCCACGACGAGCCCCTAGTGTTGCCAAGGGCAAGCGTGGCAGACGCGAAGCCCGAGAGCGTAGACGAGGGTGATGTCCACGACGAGCCCCTGGTGTTGCCGAGGGCGGGCGAGGTGGACGCGAAGCCCGAGAGCGTGGACGAGGGCGACATCGATGATGAGCCCCTGGTGTCGCCGAGGGCGAGCCCGGAAGACGCCAAGTCTGAGAGCGCAGACGAGGGTGACTTCGATGACGAGTGCGGCGCGGCGGGCGTGCGCGACGGGAGAGCGCAGCGGACGAGTGCAGCGCGGGGGACGAGTGCGATGTCAACGACGAGCCCCTTGCGTGGCCGAGGGCGAGTGCGGAGGACGAGAAGTCCGAGAGGCATTGTCGACGACGCATCCCTAGCATCGCCGATCCTGAGAGCGCGCGTGGATGCGATGTCAGTGGCGAGCTCGCCGATGACAATGACAATGACAAGCCCCTGCTGTCAGCAGTGCCTGTGATGAGGTTGCATGCATCACGGTTGCTGACGTCGTTCTCGAGCTTCTTCTCGACGTCATCCTAATTGACATGACTTCTTGCCCGTGTCCCCACGGACGGCGCCAACTGTCGTAGATACAAGTCTAGACGGTAGATTTATGGCACCCCCGAACGGCTACAGCGACCGTCAGCGGTGCATGAGGAGCACGAGCGCGTATGACACTTTGGGTGTCCGTCGAGGTGAAGCGCGAGACATGTACGACGGGGTGAAACACAAGGCGTATACAACAAGCCGAAACCCCTGTCATGTCCGACGGGGTGAAAGTCACCTTTGCATTGAAGTGTAGAATTAGGGTTTACAAGAACTCTCCCCCTCTCCCTCTACCCCTTGGGGGGTATTTATAGGGTTTGAGAATGGAAATGCGAGATTACAATTTTGCCCTCACTTGGGAGGGACTTTACAAGGGTATTGTCATCATTTCCCATCCATAGAAGATATTTTGGGAGAATATTCCCGGGCATCTTCCGGGAATATTCTTTAGCATCTTCGGGGAATATTCTTTTGGCATCTTGGGAGGGATCTTTGACGATGTCGGCCGACGGACGTCGAGGTGGTCTTTGAAGATGACGGACGTCGAGGTAGATCTTGAGGGTGACGGACGTCGAGGTGGTCTTTGAAGCCGACGGACGCCGAGGTAGTCTTTGAAGATGACGGACGTCGAGGTAGATCTTGAGGGCGACGGGCGTCGAGGTGGTCTTTGAAGCCGACGGACGCCGAGGTAGTTTTTGAAGATGATGGACGTCGAGGTAGATCTTGAGGGCGACGGGCGCCAAGGTTACCCTTGAGGTTGTCGAGGTAATTCTTGACGTCGTCGTCGTCATAGACCTTGGTGGTGACGAATGCCGTGGCGGCCCTAGATGGCGTCAGCTTGGTCATTGATGGCGAATGCTGAAAAGTCTTTGAAAATGGGCAAGCGCGGGGACCCCTACCCCAACAACATCCTTTGTATCCATGAACACATTGGCATGACTGATATCCGTACGCGGGATAGTTTTGGACCGTCGTGAACAACAGCGCTTTCAGATTGAAATATTCTTGTTCGTAAGCGTCCCAGACCTGTGCCCCTGGTTCCCATAGTGTAGCTAGCTCTTCGAACAACAATTGTTGATACACGTTCAGATAGTTCCCAGGTTGCTTCGGCCCTTGAATGAGAATAGAGAGGTGTATATACTTTCGCTTCATGCACAGCCATGGAGGAAGGTTGTACATCCATAGAACCACAGGCCAAGTGCTATGTCTGCTGCTCATATTGCCAAACTGATTGATTCCGTCCGTACTCATACCGAACCTGATATTCCTCGGATCTTTTCCGAAATCATCGTACTGGGCGTCAATCGCCCGCCACTGCGAAGCATCGGCAGGGTGTCTCATCACGCCATCATCACTTTTTCGCCCTTCGGTGTGCCAACGTATCAGCTTTGCCTCCTTCTTGTTAGCGAATGAAAGCTTCAAACGGGGAAGGACTGGGAGATACCATACAACCTTTGCCGGAGTGCCACTCGTCACTGGGTCCTCAGCATCAGCTTGGTTTCTACCTTGCTTGAATCTGGATGTGTTGCACGTAGGACACTTGTACAGCTTCTCGTGCTCCGTGCGGTAAATAAAGCAGTCATTCGGACACGTATGGAACCTCTGCACGTCCAATCCAAGAGGGCAGACAACCTTCATGGCTTCATCGGTGCTAGTAGGCAACAAGTTGTTCTTCGAAAAAACTTTTGCAAGATAAGCCAATGTCTCGCCGAAGCTTTCATCTGGACAATTATGGGCTGCCTTGATCCTTAGAAGTTCCAGCGTGACCGACAGACGCGCGTGCTCTGGATCGCAACCGGTATACAACGGGGTTTGCGAGTCTTCAACTAGCCTCGTGAACTTTGCAGCCTCTCTTTCATCCTCGGGATCTATCACCACCTGCTCCACCATGTGAACGTCCTGCACCATATCGGCTAAATTGTTTCCCGTTTCTTCTTCGGCGTCAGGTTCGATACTCCCCTCGTCTTCTTCGTCATCTCCGTGTTCAGCATCTTGCTGTAACACCTGATCTTCCTCCTCCTCGCCATGACACGTCCAACGTGTATAGCCTGACATGAAACCCTTAAGCGCCAGGTGTACCGTCACCCTCCCTCTCGTATCGAACATTACCAAATTTTTGCAATCGCGACACGGACAACAAATCTTCGTGCCACCTTTTCTCCTCATATCTCGCTTGGCGACATCAAGAAACTCGTTCAAAGCCATAGCCCAACTCTTTGTTGCCCGGTTGTCGTACATCCAACTGCGATCCATCGATCAAGACCTACGACACGAAACTAATCAGTTCGACCAAAAAGAACAAAACACTAGGCCTCGGCTCAATGGCCGAAAATCACATAGCAACTATCGTCTCGGCTTGATGGTCGGCAATCACATCAAATACATATACAAGATGAAAAGAAAACTTTTGTATCTCATTCATCCAAAGAGAGCATTATTACCAAGCGCTAGCGATCTTTTCGGCGAGGGAATGGAACTCTAGGGAGGAAAGAGAGATCTATGGAGAGACTAGTGAGAGGAGGAGGGAGAGATGAAAGATCTTTTGGGTTGGAGAGAGAGATCTAGAAATAGGTGAAGAAAAAAGAGGGTTTGGGAAGGAAGAGATCTAGATCTAGATCTAGAGATCTTTTGGAGGGGGAGGAAGAGAAATAGAAAGGAGGGGGAGGAGGAGGATTGGGGAGAGGGGACTGTTTGTGGGTGGGGGGGGGGCCGTGGCGGCGGCGGCAGCACTTGGGGCGGCGGCGGCGCTCGCTGCTGGCCAGTAGGCGCGCGAGCACTGGCCAGCAACGACAGCAAACGCGGTCTTATGAGCAGGTTACCACTGACGGGCAACTATAACGAGACCGTCAGTGGTTCGGCACACAGGCTGACTACGCCCTGGACAAAACATCGTTGACGGTCCAGAAATGGGCCCGTCAGTGGAGACAAGTCACCGCTGATGGTCAGCTAAACGACACCCGTCAGTGATAACACACGTCATATGTGTCACCCTTAGTGCCGCTCCACTGACGGGCTCATTGACCGCCCGTCAGTGAAGACTCCATCTTCACTGACGGTCACGCATGTGGAGCCCGTCAGTGATAGGTAGACATCATCTGTGGCGCACTTAGTGCTTCTCCACTGATGGGCTGTTTTGCTGCCCGTCAGTGGATGTCCCCGCGTTCCACTGAGGGTCATTCTGTGCTGACGGGCTTTTAGTCGTCCGTCGGCGGTGATAATTATGCTAACCATATCTCATTCTGCTTTGCTTTGTTTTATGTGTTTGTCATACAGGATACAACGTTGCTGGTGATGAAGTATTGCCAAGTACATCAACAGATGGGTACTATGAGGAGCTGGATGATGCATTTGAAATGAACGAGGTTTTTGCAGCGGCGCTTGATGAGATTGAAAGAGAACTTGAAGCAAAGGGCAGTCAATTGTCAGAAGCAAAGGAAAGTAGAAGTTCAGAGGCCAGCAGTTTGCAAGTTGTGGAGGAAACTCAAAGACTAACAGGTAAAGGAAGCATAAGAGAGTCAGCAGGGGAAATAGAAGGAGGGAGAGATTCAAAGGCTGCAGTTGAGGAGGTGTTTTTGTAGATGACACACAGGTGTATGGCAGGAGCAGCACACATAAGGATCAACCTCGTCAGGGGAGAGTCAAGATGCCGTCAAAGTTCAAGCTATCACCATATGACAAAGTTACTGTGAGCAGTGAGCAAGAAGACGTGTATAGAAAGATTTTGGGCAGTTGTAAGAATGCTAGAGGGTCAAAGATAAAGAAGTAAGTTGCATATTTTGTTTTTCTTTTGCCATCTTTTCTGATTTTGTACCATTTTTGGATGTCATTTTCTTTTTTAATGAGTTAATTGTGTTTTTGTAGGGTAAAAAATCGTCCAGTATGAATCTATGTGGGTGTACACAGAAGAATTTGCAGAATCAGTCAAGCCGAGGGGTGAATTGTCTAATAATATGGGTGAAATCGGGATATCTTATGTAAGGCATCACCACAAGAAGGAAAAGAGTATTGTTTTTTCTTACTTGGTTGCAAGGTACCTATTGGAAGGGAATCTGGCTAAGAAATTTATCAAAGATCAATTTGCAAGAGAAAGGATGGGGTTGAAATTGAGTTGTCAGGAGCTAGTAAGTCCTAGTAACATTTATACTGTTCAGATTGGTTACTCAATTTTTTATATCATCCTGATAAGTTTGGTTACTCAGTGTGTTTTGTATCATCCTAATAACTGTGTGTTTTTTTTGTGGTAACCGTTTTATATCTTTCTGATAACTGTACCATTATAGTGTGGTAACTTTATTTCCTTACTAATTTTTATGTCTTTTTTTCCCGATGAAAACACATTATGTTCCCAGTGTTGCAGAAGCTAGGGAAAGGAAAAGATGACCCATCACATTGATATGTTCTGGTGTTGAATCTGGTAGCTCGAAGGTTTGAGATTCTTGATTCACTTCGTGATGAAACTGATAAGGTTTTGATGGAGCATGCAAGCGAATTAATGGCGAAAATCAAGGAAGCGTGTCTAATTTATTATGGGCAATCTAAAGTGCAGATAGCTGGATACAAGTTGGTGTGTATTGAGACAACCAAGCAAGATAACCTATGAGCATTTATTCACTTTTTTTAATTATGCGATTTGCATTCTTTTATCTTTTTTCATTTTTGTTTGTGTGTTTATTCGTGCAATACAGGCGGGACTGCGGATTCTTCATGGTCAAGTTCCTTGAGCTCTGGGATGGCCAGAATGTGCCAGCAGTGTCGGCTGGGCAAATCGCTAACATGAAGAAGGTAATGACACACAACTGGTTGTCATCGGAGCTCAATATCATAAAGAATTGGAAGCATCGCCTCGACAATAATGCATAATAAGGTACTAATTATCATTCATATATAGAAGAATTTTTTTGCATAATTATGTTGTCTCAAAAAGTAGTATCATGATAAGCTAATAACGATGATATATGTGGAATGTTTGATACACATACTGTGCCGTAAACATGCATAAATTGGCAGTGCCAAATGTAGTGTCAAGCAGAGTTTGTCAAAGAAAATTTCATGTCTGATCCTATGTGAGCTTGTCTTTACAAGTTCTGGCATCATGCCCTGTTGATTGGCAGATTTTACATTGTCTCTTTTTCTTGGGAGCGATGTCCATATGATGCTTGTAGGCTTTTTCCCTAGCTCGACCTTTTGTGCTAGACCTTGGTGGGTCCCTCACAGCCATAGTATTAGATGATTCTGAGCATGCAACACTTGTAGCAATAGGGATTCTAGGAACTTCAGTAGCAATACTATTTGCAGCAGGAATGACAGGGGGAGCAACACCATCAGTTGCATTAGCAGGAGCCGTTGGGTGACCAGTAGGAATAGTGTCAGGAGCTTTTGCTTTCCTCTGTTCTTTCCTCCTGAGTGACATTAGCTCAGCTTTCAGGGCTTTTATGTGAGATGTTGCTATACGTTGCGTGTCCTGAGATACAGATGCTTCCCTCTCAATCTTATTGAATTCACTGCTCATAGTTGCAAACCTCATCTGCCTCCATGATTCCTCTGGCATTTGGTGTTCTCTAACGTGTGCTTCAACTGTCGAATCACCAAGTGCAGTATCAGCATCCCATGTCCATCTCTTCAGTATGTAATTGTGTGGGATTGTTGTCACACCCATCTGGACCATGACCTACATGGAGGGAGACACGGGCAATGATGGTAAGTTTTTGTCGGAAGGTAGATAATTGTATGTTAAGCAGGGTGGTAACTATGCATAATTGACACGATAAGTTTTTAGATGAATAAGTAATATAAAAGAAGCATACCCTTAGGATATGGCAAAAAAGTATGCCATCTCTATCAAACTTACAGCACTCACAAGAATAAAGGCCAGATGATAGGTCAGCAACCACCAAGTATGATGTAGGTCCATATCCATGAACATAACCTACAAGGGATGTCAGCAAGTATGCACTATTTTCTAAGGATTGGCAACTATAGGACATGTTCAACTTCATCTCTCCTTGGAATCGAAAGTAAATCTATCTGGTGTAAACTTTTAGCATCTACAGCTCTATAGGATGGCCACTTCATGTGTCAGTTGTAGTAATAGCTGATTCAGCCTCCTATTTGTTTTCTGCATTCATGATTTTGTCCTGTATCATTGTGTACTATCTGGCAAAGTCCAATATTGAGTTCTGTGGGTGGATATATCGCTTAAGTACTGCGTTGAAGCCCTCACTACGTTGGGTGGATTGGAGGAAGGGGTAGAAACAGCGCATGAAGTATGGGGGCACCCAGTACTTCCTGTTGTCATACAAGTGTGAAATATCTGTGTTTTCTACAAGGTCATGCTGTTGTATCATCGCACTCCAGTTCTATTCAAACTCTTGTGGACTCAAGCTATTGTTGAGGCAATCGTCAAATGCTTTGTGCATCTGCGGGTTCCGTGCCATGAGAGACCCCAACTTTTCTTGAGCCTTTTTCATGATATGCCACCTACAATTCCTGTGCGTTGTTTCTAGGAACACCTTGTTTATGCCATTTCTCATGGCAAAATCTTGGTCAGTGATTATGTGTGCTGGTGGTACCCCTCCCATAGCTTCCAAAAATGTTTCAAACAACCAAACAAAACTGTTTGTCACTTCATTCCTCAGAAATCCACATCCAAATTGTATTGACTGACCATGGCTATTTATCCCAATAAAAGGTGCGCATGGCATCTTATAGATGTTAGTGAGATAGGTTGTGTCAAAGGAGATGCAATCATTGTAGTACTTGTAGGCTCGCCTAGATGCACCATCTACCCAGTATATATTTTGCACTCTGTCATCCTCATCGAGCTTGATTTTGTAAAAGAATTCGACACCCTCTGACTGGAGCTTCTGAAAATATGTGATTGTGTCTTGCATGTCTGTGAGACGGTGCTGAAGACGTAGTCATGCTCGGTAGTTTGCCACATCTTTCACAGTATAGGGGACATTATGAAGGGAACCATGGAAATCAGCAAGGATCTGCATTTGGCGGCTTGTTTGAAGGTTGCTTTTGTGAAGAAGCTCTATAAACTCCTTCTCCTCATCTGGTATGGCGGTGAAAACGCATGAATGCTATGAGAGACCATTTTTTTACGAGTGGATGATTATGTGTATCATTGAAATTAGTCACCACCCATCTTGCGCCTCTACGCTTCACAAACAAGCGTGCAGGACATTGTGTTCTTATGGTTTTGCTCCGTTTTCGTTTCTTTACAACAGGCTGCAGATTTTGTGTGTTTTCTTTCATTTCACACTTCTTACCAGCCTTATGGCAAACAATTGACACCCTAGCTATCTTTCCATCAAGTGCAGATATTCTTCGGTATTCATACCTTATCCCAAACCCATGCCTCCTTGCATAGACTCTGTAGTGCTCTTCAGCTGCCTTTAGACTGTCAAAATTCATGGTGAGAAAAGGTTGCTGCAGGCTAGAAATGATCTCAACACCATTTTCCTCATCATTGTCTCTATCAGTTGTATGCCCACTGGACCCATCAATGGTGGGCTCGGTGATGGTGTGTAGGCTAGATTGTGTATTCTGAGCATTCCCAATGGTCTCATGGCTGGACATAGCATTGCTTACTGTATTTATTTAAAGAATTTGTTAGTACGAATATTTTTAATCTGGTAACCATGGTAAGTACATAAATGCTAAAATGGTAACTGGTGGTCAATAACGAGATAACTATTTCATGATTGACACTATCGCTTATCTGTGATATCAAGTTGGTGTTTATCTTGTGCTATTTGGTCTGAACCATTTTGTGCTAAACTTGTTGTTTTTACACCTGGCCATATTGGCATTGTTGATTTTTCAAATTCGTCACACATAGGCTGAATATTGGATGGCATAGAATCCATGGCAATCTGCAATAAGTTTTTTGTTTGTTTGTGTTAATCGGGAATATACAAAGTTGATGTAATTGCATTTTTTTCAGGTAACTTTTCATAAGCATCATGCGGACATAACAGGAGGGCACAGATGCATTTGTGATCGAATGCCCCTGGATGCTACGTTGTGATAAGAGTAGAGCAATATATAGTCATGTAAATAGTCATATAATTGGTGGTAACTTGACATGTTAGGCAGCACGAAGTAGATCTGGTGATTTTATTGAGATGATTGTGTTCTCAGATGATTGATGATCAAGGATGCAAGAGATGATCAAGTAGGATACACGTTGTTACCTGCTATGTGATCTGATGTTTTTCTTCTTTTCTGTTAGGTGATGTTGTTGGTTACCTTGAAAAATTTTCTATCCTTTTGGTTGGTTTCTCCACGGATCTGTTGCTATCCATGGATATGTTGCTTGCTTTGGTCGGCAGAGGTAGAAGGAAAAGGAGGAATTGGACAAAATAGCTGAGCTGGTAATTGATTCTCAGGAGAAATGCGCGGCAACCTGTGCGCGCGCACTTCCCGGACTCGCGCGGTCAAGCGCGCTCGCGTTCGGTGATGGACCCGCGCTCCTGCGGCCGCTTCACGTTCGGTGATGGGCCCGTCTCGGGCTGGGCTGAGGTGGGGTGGGCCGCTGCACGATAAGTCTACAGGGCGCACGGTCGCCGCGTAGTCGCGTCCATATTTATTTAGCTAATATAACAGGAAATGAAGTCCAATGCTGAGAATAACCAATACTAATACCAGTAATTAGCGTATACAAGGTGCAATGGTGCATGCGTCTCTTGTAGAGATGGCGACCAGCTGATACTCGTACATAGTTAAGTTGAACATCATTTCAGCTTTTTTATTCCGCTTGCACAATTTGGAGGAGGCCGAATACAAGGATACTTGGGAGGGTGCGGAGGGTAGGGAACATCTCCACAGTGTTTGCCCGTGACACCAGGCTGGAGTTCGATTCCGAAAGCAAGAAGCATCAGTAAGCTATCATGCAGTCAAGCAAATTCAGTAGGTTCTAGAGTTTGTCTGTGCAACAAAGATCAATCTGATTGTTGTATTAAAAACAAAATCTGATTATTGTAAAATGGTTGTTGTACTACGTATATACAGAAGATCTAGGCTTACGTACCTGGATGCACACTCGAAGGCAACCCCGTCGTCGACGGCAGGATCACAAGCAGCAGCAGCAGCTGCAGAGTTGGGAGTAAACAACTTCTCATCGACACAATCTGCACCTTCAGACTACCTAGCTTAGTTGTCAAACAGGAAGAGAAAACCATCCACCGCATAAAAATTACGTCAACGTCCACGTCCGAGTCTTCTTTCTTCTTCTTATCGTTCTTTTATTTTTTGAGAACCATATATTTCCATGACTGAGTCAAGAAAGAAAGATTACCACAGGTGGGGGCGGGTAACTGCCAAGCAAGTTTGGGTACAAACGGAAAACCAAGACAATACGTCAAGACATAATTCCTTCTGTCCTACCGAGAATATGGAACGAAAATTCCTGCTTCTCCATGGAATAAATGCATATTCCTCGTACACCACCGGATTGTGGAATTGATTCATGTCATGTCACTGTTCACCTTCAGTGGCTAGTCAAACATTTGCAGAAAAAAGGGACGATTTCCCCTCTTCGGTCAATTTTAGCATTTAAATACTTCAAAGCATACATGGTAGAAGTCGACAATCCAGTCGTTTCCGACCTGTGACAGGCGTGATGGAGCTGCACGCTAAGTTGAAGAGAGACTTACGGGTAGACTTTGGAATACCAAAGGGGAATGTTTCCTATTAATTTTAACATTTATATATCTTACCGTCATGGAAGAGCAATTTTCTGTTCTGGCCGTCATGGACCACTTCTGAGGCTATTGAACCATAAAATTTTGTGACAAAAAGGGGTAAACATCAAAGAATGCGAGAAGCAAATCGTTATAAAATAGCAGGCGTAAGTAACGACATGCATGGGCCTATCATGGCTTAAGCATCAGATAGCAAGGATACACGCTCCAATTGAAACGGCGGAGGACAAAGTAGGAGAGATCGATAAATTGCCTGTGAATTCGGCATTGGGTTTTTAACACAGCGCTTTAGTACTAGCCTAGGAGTCAATGTGCAATTCTCTTCTCTTTAAAGTTGACATACTGTCCCATGGCTCCATAACCCGGTACTGTGCTCAAACTAAGAGCTGTGCCAGGTGTTAGGGATTTAAAAATGAAGAATTAAACAAAATTGCTTCGTAAAGTTTAAGGATATGAGACTATAGCTAAAAAGTTGCTCCCCGTGCCATTTTTATATTTTGGAGTGCACAATTATAATATCGTGTGGTCATACAAACTCGAAGGAATCACCTCTTGCTTCCGATATGCGAGGTATATCTACTATATACTAAATATAGTATGCAATAGAAAAATAAAGAGAGGCTAAACATTTTCACAAAAAAGCAAAACATCCGATCGGTAATCCGGTGGACCCTTTTATTATTAATGGACTACAACCGATAGATTTTCATAACTATACCTAAACAGATCACAACCGATAGATCTTCATAACTGCACCTAAATATATCACAGCCGATAGATCTTCATAACTGTACTTAAAAAGATCACAACTGATAGATTTTCATAACTATACTTAAACATATCAAAACTGATAGATAATTATAATTGTACCTAAACAGATCATATCTGATAGATCATTATAACTGTACCTAAATAGACGGCTCAGTACAACGACTAGCGGGCCGGCTCGCGATCTGAATTTTTATTTTATGTACTGTTGTAATACCATACATACAAGTAAAAAAAATAAAGATAATTAAAAAAGTCACGTGGGACAGCGTGCTAGTTCTGAAAGCAAAAGAAAGATATTTCTCTGGTTATCTTTGCATTGTGAGGTTGAACTAAAAACTCAAAACGGCACTCCTTTGTAAACCTACACAGCTTAATTCACTCACCCACATATGGATACTTTTTCACAAGTTTGGTCGTACCCTTCGCCTGCACTGGGCGCGTGGATACACTGGACTCAGTGAGGCAAGCGTTGGCACGGCATGAAGCCTACACTTGTCAGACTTAACATAGAGTACTGCTCCATCTCAAATCGAATATACCATCTCAAAAAAAAACATAGAGTACTGCTCATCCCATCTTCGATGTCAGAGAATCGTACAATAACAGGGGGAAGCCTCTGATATCAGTACAGTAACATAACAATAGATTGAGTGGATTTATTTTTGTGGAAGTAACAAGTAAGGATATCGAGGCTTCGATTTTAAACCAGAAATTAGAATTACATTTTAGACCAAAATTATTGGCATCAATAACCTGGGATCATATACTTCACTAAGTAAATCGGTTATTATTTTTATTCTGAGTTTTATACTCAGATTCTATCTGAGGGGTTTGCGATCGTTGTAGAAATCTCATTCTCTCTACGAGAATTATCTTGTCCGAAAGAAAAAGAAATATCAAAGTTTCAGAATATACACTCTATTCATTCAATATTTCTCTTTTTAGAAGACAAATTTTTGCATTTAGATTATCTATCACATATAGAAATACCCTATCCTATCCATTTGGAAATCTTGGTTCAACTCCTTCAATACCGTATCAAAGATGTTCCATCTTTGCATTTATTGCGATTCTTTTTCAACTACTATTCGAATTGGAACAGTCTTATTACTTCAATGAAATCGATTTTTCTTTTGAAAAAAGAAAATAAAGACTTGCTTCTATGCTCTTCCAAAAGTTTTTTGCACAGATCTCAAATCTTCCATGGGTGAATAGCAAAATGGCATATTAGTCAAATTAGTTTGGACCCGAAGCCCGTGTCCAGCCCGGTCCAGACCCGTTCGTTTGTTCTCTTATTAACGACTCACTCCATGGAATTTAGACCCAAATTAATTTGACTAATATACCCTTTTGCTATTCACCTATGGATGCTTTGAGATCTGTACAAAAAAATTTAGAAGAGCATAGAAGCATTTCCCATTCTGCATACAGATGTGGTAGCCTTTGCTTAATTATCCATGCAACGAGATCGAGCAGCTACACACGAGGTGATAGACATGATGTTGCTTGCTCAATGGGATTGGAAGGCGTCAGGAATTCATGGGCCTACAGACATTGGAAGAATCTGGAAAGGGAGAATAAGTTGATTACCACCTATTTCGATCAGGCTCAAAAGAATTCGATTACCTTCTTTTCAAACTAGTTAGTTCGCGACGCTACGAAAATTCGGAGTACTAAACCAGTGTTTGCTTTAGCTTGTACAGAACAGGCTTCATCTAAATGTGAAGTTTCATCCCCTGCCAATTAGGATCTAATATTGTACACAATTTATTTTCAAGATGACTGACATGAATATCTGAATGCTCGATCACTCGATCCGTTTGGATTTTGTTATGTACGAGTTCATCGAATTGTAGCCTCTGTTTTGAGAAAACTGAACATTTTGTTGTGGCTGTTTATTGTACGCTCTATAGTTAACAGTAGTATTGTGTTAGTTAGTTATAAAAATGTAAAGTAAGCAAAATGATATTACGGCATCAGTTCCTTGGAGATTTGAACTCCACGATATAAATCTGAGAGCAACTTTGACAAACAATATATGCATGTATTTCACTATGACTCAAGTTCTCTAAAAGATGTAAACGTACAGGTACAGTGTCCTATGTGCTCAAATATTCCACAGTATCAAGTTGAACTCATCTATATATACACGCAGAATTAATGCTTTTAGCTGTATCTCAGTAATAAACTCAACGAACACCCGTATATATGGTACAGTCACTATAACACGGCAGGTGCTACGAGGCGTTCTAAAATGCCTAAGAAGCCTTGAAAACGCCTTTAAAATTATACCTAGGCGTTTCAAAAACACGGTAGAAAATGTCTGGATAGGAAAGATGAACTATGGTGATTTTCCATAACGCCTTAGAAGCTCAGTTAATTAACGGTGATTTCCCAAACCGACGTAAAAACTCGGATCTTCTGAGGCGTTTCGCCAAAAACGAGGATAAGGAAGCTAGCGTACTGGAACCATTTCATCCCACCCCCTCCCAGTACATGCTATTTATTTAATTAATACAACAGGAAATGAAGTCCCAGTACATGCTATTTATTTATTTAATTAATACAACAGGAAATGAAGTCCAATCCTGAGAATAACCAATACTAATACTAGTAATTAGCGTATACAAGGTGCAATGCTCTTGTAGAAGGTGGCGACCAGCTGGTACGTACGTAGTTAAGTTGAACGTCCTTCAGCCTTTTTTATTCAGCTTGCACAATTTGGAGGAGGGCGAAAACAACTATTCTTGGGAGGGTGCGGAGGGGAGGAAGCACCTCCACAGGGTTGCCCGTCACAAATTGAGCCGCTATACGCAGGCGGTAAGCTACCTGGAGTTCGATTCCAAAAGCGAGCAAGTATCAGTAAGCTAGAATGCAGTCAAGCAAATTCAATAGGTTTTATAGTTTGTGCTGTGCAGTGCAGATCAATCTGATTTTTCTTACGTACCTGACATACCTAAACGAAGCGGAACCACCGTCGGCGGCAGGATCACAAGCAGCACTAGCAGAGTTGGGAGTAAACGACTTCTCATCGACATGTTCTGCATCTTGAGACTTCAAACAAGAAGAGAAAACCATCCACTGCAAATATATACGTCCAAGTCAACGTTCGAGTCTTTTTTTCTTTCTTCTTATCTTTTCTGAGAACCATACATTTCCACGACTGAGCCAAGAAAGAATGTTATCACAGGTGGGAGCGGGTAACTGGCGAAGCAAGTTTGGGTACAACGGAAAACCAAGACAATACGTCAAGACATAATTCCTTCTACCCTACCGAGAATATGGAACGAAAATTTCTGATTCGCCATGGAATAAATGCATATTCCTCGTATACCAACGGATTGTGGAATTGATTCATGCAATGTCACTGTTCACCTTCAGTGGCTAGTCAAACACTAGTGATTGCAGAAAAAAGGGATGATTTCGCCTCTTCAGTCAATGATATGAAAAGGACATACATGGCAGAAGTCGACAATCCAGTTGTTTCTGTTGGGGAAGGGGTCCCCGCGCTACCCGGTTCCGACACTTTCTATACTTAAGGGAGATCAGCGCACTCCGCGACAACTCCAACCTCGCCACGACGCCAAAACCGCTCGATGCCGACTCCGCGACAACCCCAACCTCGCCACGACGCCACGACCGCGCGATGCCGACTCCGCGACGACTCCCACTTCGTCGCGGTGCCAAGACCGCTCAACGCCAGGACCGTGACGGCAACTAGCCCGTGCGTGACAGGCGGGACCCACGGGATATTCCCGGAATATTCCCGAAGGAAAAGTCCTACGCGCCCCCAGGGGCGTTAGTGCATTTAAGGGGTATAATTGTAAAACGCCTGAGGGCATTCCTGTAATCTCCCCTACCCCTTCATTTTCTCTATAAATAGAGGGACACCCCTCCCATTTGAGGGGGCCCAGAAATTCTGAATACACGTTTGCTTGCTCCTCCTCTCCTCCGGTTTGCAACATCGCAGCGGGTTCGAGTGTCCTTGCGCCGTGCAACCCGCGTGCGCGACTGCGGTGTCTCCGCGACGTAGTTTCCCGGGCAACCCTCGTAGGTCCGCGTAGCCGTGCGGGGGTGCCACAAGTTCACTGTCTAGCCTCGTTGCTACGACAGTTGGCGCCGTCTGTGGGAAGCTAGCAAGAAGCCGTGTGACGAAGACTGCAGTCGCCGCCGGGAGCGCGAAGACGCCATCGTCAACCCGCAGGACGATCGAGCTATTCTACCTAAGAAGTGAGGAAGGACGAAGTGGAAGACCACGACCGACACCGCAACGGGCACGAGAGCAACGACCTGAAGAACGGCACGTGCCGGTGTCACAGCGTCCAGCTCGACTCCCCGTCACGGCGTCGACCTCGGCATCTCCGTCACGGAGTCGACCTCGCCCCTCCGTCGCAATGTCGACCTCTACGGTCCGCCGCGGCAGGGACTTCGCCACTCCGTCACGGAGTTGACCTCGCCCCTCCGTCGCGGTGTCGACCTCTACGGTCTGCCGCGGCGTCGACTTCGGCACTCCTTCATGGAGTCGGCTTCGGCACTCCGCTGCGTTGTCTCCGTCACGGAGTTGACCTCGCGTCTCCGTCGCGGTGTCGACCTCTACGGTCCACCGCGGCATCGACTTCGGTACTCCTTCACAGAGTCAACTTCGGCACTCCGTCGCGGTATCGACCTCTACGGTCCACCGCGATGTCGACTTCGGCACTCTGTCGCGGTGTCGACCTCTACAGTCCGCCACGGCGTCGACTTCGTCACTCCGTCACGGAGTTGACCTCGCCCCTCCGTCGCGGTGTCGACCTCTACGGTCCGCCGCGGCGTCGACTTCGGCACTCCTTCATGGAGTCGGCTTCGGCACTCCGCTGCGTTGTCTCCGTCACGGAGTTGACCTCGCGTCTCCGTCGCGGTGTCGACCTCTACGGACCACCGCGGCATCGGCTTCGTCACTCCGTCATGGAGTTGACCTCGCCCCTCCGTCGCGGTGTCGACCTCTACGGTCCGCCGCGGCGTCGACTTCGGCACTCCTTCATGGAGTCGGCTTCGGCACTCCGCTGCGTTGTCTCCGTCACGGAGTTGACCTCGCGTCTCCGTCGCGGTGTCGACCTCTACGGACCACCGCGGCATCGGCTTCGGCACTCCGTCACGGAGTCGACCTCGCCCCTCCGTCGCGGTGTCGACCTCTACGGTCCACCGCGGCGTAGACTTCGGCGCTCTGTCACGGAGTCGACCTCGCCCCTCCGTCGTGACACTGACCTCGACAGCGTGTCACGACGTCGACTTCAGCACTCCGTCGTGCCATCGACACCGCTCGACACGTGGCCGCCCACCTGCTGGCTTGTTCCTTTGGCGCCCAAGCTTGGGAACAACATGCGAGGGGCTCATCTTCAGCATCATCACCCTAAACCTCCTCGTGTGCGCTGGGAAGCCTCATCTCCCCCGCACGAGTCGAGTCAAAAGCCTCCTCGTGTTGGCCGGGAGGAACTACCTCCCCCGCGCGAGTCGAGCACCTAAACCTCCTCGTGTGCGCTGGGAAGCCTCATCTCCCCCGCACGAGTCGAGTCGAAAGCCTCCTCGTGTTGGCCAGGAGGAACTACCTCCCCCGCGCGAGTCGAGCACTTGAACCTCCTCGTGTGCGCCGGGAAGCCCCATCTCTCCCGCACGAGTTGAGCAAAAAGCCTCCTCACGTTGGCCGGGAAGAACCATCTCCCCCGCGTGAGTCGAGCACTTGAATCTCCTCGTGTGCGCTGGGAAGCCCCATCTCCCCCGCACGAGTCGAGCGCAAAGCCTCCTCGCGTTGGCTGGGAGCAACTCCCCCACGTGAGCCGAGCACCTAAACCTCCTCGTGTGCGCCGGGATGCAGCCCGTCCCCCGCGCGAGTCAAGTAAAAGGCCTCCTCGCATTGGCTGGGAAGCAACATCTCCCCCATGTGAGTCGAGTATTGTCGCTCCCCCGCATGAGCCGTCTTGCAAGCCAAGAAAGGCCCGATGCACACGTCGCCGTGCGCCTATCTCTAAGTGTTTCGCTTCGTTTTTGGGCAAGGACCCGGTACGCACGTTGCCGCGTGTCAATCCCTTCTTGCAGTAAGTACCTAACTATTTGATACAGGAAGACAAGCTTAAGGCTAGAAGACGACTACTCGCGCTACCCCCCACGTCGAGGGACGCGAAGTTTTTTCGATTAGGAGGCAAGGTACGCGGTACCATTCTCAACATCGCAAGGGGACTATGCCACCATGCAAGGTACCAAGTACCACGCACGACATCATAAGGGACTACGCCACCATGCAAGGTACCAAGTACCACGCACGACATCGCAAGGGACTACGCCACCGGGGTACCCACGGGCAAGCAGCGATGCCGCGACATCGACTCCTCGATGTGTCATCGCGGCGTCCCCGTCGAGCTTGGAGCTCCGTCACAGTGTCGACCGCGGCACTCCATCGTTGCGGTATCCGACGCAGCATCCAGAGTAGCGCTCCATCGCCGCGTCAACCTCGGCGCTGCATTGTTGCGCTCCGTCGCAGCGTCTGCGTCGACCTTGCCGCTCCGTCGTGGCATCAACACGGCACTCCGTCGCGACGTCGACCTCGGCGCTCCATTGTGGCACTCCGTCACGGCGTCCCCGTCGAGCTTGGAGCTCCGTCACAGTGTCGACCGCGGCACTCCATCGTTGCGGTATCCGACGCAGCATCCAGAGTAGCGCTCCATCGCCGCGTCAACCTCGGCGCTGCATTGTTGCGCTCCGTCGCAGCGTCTGCGTCGACCTTGCCGCTCCGTCGTGGCATCAACACGGCACTCCGTCGCGACGTCGACCTCGGCGCTCCATTGTGGCGCTCCGTCACGGTGTCCCCGTCAGCCTTGGCGCTCCATCGCTGTGTCGACCTTGCATCTCCATCGCGGCGTCTCCGTCGTGGCACCTCCGTCGCGACGTCGACCCCAGCGCTCCGTCGTGGCGTTGACCTCGGCGCTCCGTCGCGGCATCTCCGTCGTGGCGTCGACCCCGGCGCTCCGTCGCGGCGGCGACCGTCGCGCGCTCCGTCGTGGCATCTCCGTCGTGGCGTCAACCCCGGCGCCCCGTCGCGGCGTCGACCTCGGCGCTCTGTCGCAGCGTCGAGCTCGGCACTCCGTCGCGGCATCTCTGTCGTGGCGTCGACCTCGGCGCTCTGTCGCAGCGTCGAGCTCGGCACTCCGTCGTGTCATCTCCGTCGCGGCGTCGACCTCGGCGCTCCAACACGGCGCTTCGTCGAACTCGGTGCTCCGTCTTGGCGCTCCGTCGTGGCATCTCCATCGCGGCATCAACCTCGGCGCTCCGTCGCGGCGTCGGCCTCGGCGCTCCGTCGCGGCATCTCCGTCGCGGCGCTCCATCGCAGCGGCGACCGTGGCGCTCCGTCGCGGCATCTCCGTCGCGGCGCTCCCTCGCAGCGGCGACCGTCGCGCGCTCCGTCGTGGCATCTCCGTCGCGGCGCTCCGTCGCAGCGGCGACCGTGGCGCTCCGTCGCGGCATCTCCGTCGTGGCGCTCCATCGCTGCGGTGACCTCGGTGCTCCGTCGTAGCGTCTCCATCAACCTTGGCGCTCCGTCGCGGCGTCGACCTCGGCACTCCGTCGCGCGCTCCGTCGCGGCGCTCCCTCGCAGCGGCGACCGTCGCGCGCTCCGTCGTGGCATCTCCGTCACGGCGCTCCGTCGCAGCGGCGACCGTGGCGCTCCATCGCAGCATCTCCGTCGTGGCGCTCCATCGCTGCGGTGACCTCGGTGCTCCGTCGTAGCATCTCCATCAACCTTGGCGCTCCGTCGCGGCGTCGACCTCGGCACTCCGTCGCGCGCTCCGTCGTGGCGTTCCCTCGCAGCGGCGACCGTCGCGCGCTCCGTCGTGGTATCTCCGTCGCGGCGCTCCATCGCAGCGGCGACTGTGGCGCTCCGTCGCGGCATCTCCGTCGTGGCGCTCCATCGCTGCGGCGACCTCGGTGCTCCGTCGTAGCGTCTCCATCAACCGCGGTGCTCCGTCACGACGTCGACCTCGGCACTCCGTCGCACGCTTCGTCGTGGCATCTCCGCCGCGGCGCTCCATCGCAGCGGCGACCTTGGCGCTCCGTCGTGGCACTCCGTCGTGGCGCCCCATCGCAGCGGCAGCGACCTTGGCGCTCCGACGCAGCGTCTCGGTCAACCTTGGTGCTCCGTCGCGGCGCTCCGTCGTGGCGCTCCATCGCTGCGGTGACCTCGGTGCTCCGTCGTAGCGTCTCCATCAACCGTGGTGCTCCGTCGCGGCGTCGACCTCGGCACTCCATCGCGGCGCTCCGTCGTGGCGCTCCATCGCAGCGGCGACCTCGGCGCTCCGTCGCAGCGTCTCCGTCAACCATGGCGCTCCGTCGCGGCGTCGACCTCGGTGCTCCGTCGCGGCATCTCCGTCGTGGCACTCCATCGCGGCGTTGACTCAGCACTCCACCGCGGCATCGCCCTCGCCGCTCCATCATCGTGGGGCCGGTGACGCCTAGTCGCTCCGCAACCTCGAAGAGGAAGGTCACCCGTGTCGCGCCGCTCCTTGCGCCCCGAGCAGGAAGCCTCGCCAGCGCGCCCTCCACGTCGCCCCGGAATGTCACGGGGGTCTTGAGTGAGCGGGACCACGGTTGATGCGACGCGGTCGCTGCGACGGGTCCCGTCACTATCTTCTCGCTAGCGCGTGCTCCACGTCATCCCGGAATGTCACGGGGGTCTTGAGTGAACGAGACCGCGGTCGATGCGACGCGGTCGCTGCGACGGGTCTCGTCACTATCTCCTCGCCAGTCGATCCCGGATGTCGCAAGTCAGAGAGAGGCAAAAGCTGGTGAACCTATCAAGTCCCTGCAAGAGAAAGTGAACAGACATGGGAACAAGAAATCATCCCGCGGGACACGCCGCACCTAGCAACAAAAGCATGCACAGACACAGCATCGCCACGGCATTTGCAAACACGTCTCACCAATCATGCTAAAGGGACGAGTACTGCAACGAAGACGCATACGCATGGTGTTGGCGAGACTACATCGCTCCGCTCGAATTGTACGAACATGGCAAAAAGCAAGAAAAAGAGAGGGACGCCCACACATACGACAACATGCATCTCTCATTTTGACTACCCTGGACCATTTTGACTACCCTGGAAATGGTAGCAATTCATTTACAAGATGCACAACAGCAGAAGAAAATCAGCATATACATCTATCCCATCTCATACATAGCAGTAGCAGTTCAGTTTTACATGCACACGCCCATCTCATACATCCCAACACCATACATCCCAGCATTCTACATCGAGAACAAAGCACGCGCAATTAAATATGCTCATACACGCGACGAGCAGATCGTGAGAAGGCCCGTTACCCTTGACGACCGATGGGGAATGGCGGTGCGACGATGCGCCCCGACACCCTCACCCCAATCGCCTCGAACAGGGGCGACGGCGGCTCTGATGCGGCAAAGGGGGAGCGGCGGGTGGCAGTCCGGCGACAACGGCGACGCGGCATCGTCTCTCCGAGGCAGCACTGCGGCGGCGGCCCGGAGCGGTGTGCGCGGCAACGGGGGTGGCGGCAGGCGACCGGGAGCGGCCGGCGGTGCTAGGCGGCCCGGGACGGCGAGCAGCCAGCGGCGCGAGGCGCGGGTGGCCGAGCGACGGCGGTGTCGGCCGGCTGGAGTGGCGACGGTGGCAAGCGGCGGCGCAGCGGCGCGGTGGCGACGCGAGCCAGCCGACAGCGGGGCCGGGCACGGAGCAACGGCAGCCGGGCGGCGCGCGGCGCCGGCGGCAGCGGGGCCAGGCGCGGAGCAACGGCGGCCGGCGCAGCGATGCAGCAGCGGCGGAGCCCTGGGGAGCGCCGGCGGCGTGCTGGACCGGGGTCGGGCGACAAGCGGGGAAGCCGGCGGAGCAGCGACGCTAGAGCCGACCGGGGCGGCGCAGGCCCCGGTACAGGCGGCGTGGTGGCCTCGGGTGGCCGGCAGCCACGGCGCGGGCGAGCTCCGCGAGGCGACGGCGGCTTCCGGGGACCCGAGAGGCGGCGGCAGTCGGCGGCTCCCGGGGCGGCGGCGCGGACCCGAGAGGCGGCGGCTTCCGGGGCGGCGGCGCGGATCCGAGAGGCGGCGGCAAGCGGCCGGCGGCCAAGGGGAGCTCGGAGGCGGCCGGCGGCGTGAGGGAGCAAGGCAGCCGGCGGCCAAGGGGAGCTCGCAGGCGGCCGGCGGCTAACGGGAGCTCGGCGGCGGCCCGGACGGCGCAAGGCGCGCGGCGGCCGGCGACGGGGCCCGGGCGGCGCGGGGCGCAAGGCGGCGGCGCGGTGGCGCAGGGGCAAGGCGGCGGCGTGGTGGCGCGGGTGCAAGGCGGCGGCGCGGTGGCGTAGGGGCAAGGCGGCGGCACAAGGTGGCGGGGGGGCGCACGGCAGGGGAAGGCCCCTGGAGGAGGCGCGCGGGGCTTTATAGCGGGTGACCTAGTCGGCCCAGCAAGGCCCGTTAGGGCGTCCGGCCAGGGCAGTGAGGAAAAAAGAGAAAGGAAGAGAAAGAAAGAAGAGGAAAAGAAGGAAAAAAAAAGAAAGAAGAGAAAAGAAAGAAGAAAAAAAGAAAGAAAAAGAAAAAAAGAGAGGAAAAAATCTGGCTCCTTCGACCCCCCGATGGCTTGACTAGAGCTCGAATCGCGCATCAACAACCAAATCGCAGAAGACAGGGCCCTAGTGGTCGGTTCGGGCCGCGCATCGACCCCTCAAGAATCGGTGCGCCGCCTCGGGCGCTCGCTAGCCGATCGCCCAAATCGACGAGGGACTACTGTTGGGGAAGGGGTCCCCGCGCTACCCGGTTCCGACACTTTCTATACTTAAGGGAGATCAGCGCACTCCGCGACAACTCCAACCTCGCCACGACGCCAAAAACCGCTCGATGCCGACTCCGCGACAACCCCAACCTCGCCACGACGCCACGACCGCGCGATGCCGACTCCGCGACGACTCCCACTTCGTCGCGGTGCCAAGACCGCTCAACGCCAGGACCGTGACGGCAACTAGCCCGTGCGTGACAGGCGGGACCCACGGGATATTCCCGGAATATTCCCGAAGGAAAAGTCCTACGCGCCCCCAGGGGCGTTAGTGCATTTAAGGGGTATAATTGTAAAACGCCTGAGGGCATTCCTGTAATCTCCCCTACCCTTCATTTTCCCTATAAATAGAGGGACACCCCTCCCATTTGAGGGGGCCCAGAAATTCTGAATACACGTTTGCTTGCTCCTCCTCTCCTCCGGTTTGCAACATCGCAGCGGGTTCGAGTGTCCTCGCGCCGTGCAACCCGCGTGCGCGACTGCGGTGTCTCCGTGACGTAGTTTCCCGGGCAACCCTCGTAGGTCCGCGTAGCCGTGCGGGGGTGCCACAAGTTCACTGTCTAGCCTCGTTGCTACGACAGTTTCCCACCGTGACAGGCGTGACGGAGCTGCACGCTCAGTTGAAAGAGACTTACGGGTAGACTTTGGAATACCAAAGGGGAATGTTCCCTATTTTAACATTTATATATATCTTACTTACCGGGTCTATTGGAATTATTTTTTCAAAATTCTGTACTAGGTCCAATTTGTGGATGCTATATATGTCAGCGCTACTCGGCTTCATGCATGGGCTCTAGAGATTTACACAAATATACCTAATTTTCGTAGAAGTATCTTTTGGCGAAAACATACATCTTACTACACCTGTCTATATGTTCGACTTTTCAGTGTTTGTTTGCAACGTGGCTTTGTCGGAAGCATATGTGGGTACACTACTACAAATCTGTTAATGCATGATGAAACGTGATGAGGTTTCGGAAATTCTTCATGGAAGAGCACTTTTCTGTTCAGGCCGTCATGGACCACTTCGGAGGCTATCGATCGAACCATAAAATTTTGTGACAAAAAGGGGTAAACATCAAAGAATGCGAGAAGCAAATCGTTATAAAATAGCAGGCGTAAGTAGCAACGTGCATGGGCCTCTCATGGGCTTAGGTGTCAGATAGCAAGGATACTCGCTCCAATTGAAACAGCGGTAGACAAAATAGGAGAATTCGGTAAATTGCCTGTGAATTTGGCATCGGGTTTTTAACACGGCGCTTTAGTACAAACTCAGAAAAGTTCGGAGTACTAAAAGTGTAAGCAAAATGATAGTACGGTATCAGTTCCTTGGAGATTTGAACTCCACGATATAAATCTGAGAGCAACTTTGACAAACAATATATGCATGTATTTCACCATGACTCGTGTTCTCTAAAAGATGTAAACGTACAGGTACAGTGTCCCATGTGCTCAAATATTCCACCGGATCAAATCGAACTCATCTATATATGCACGCAGGATTAATGCTCTAGCTGTATCTCAGTAAATAAACTCAACGGACACACGTATATATGGCACAGTCACTACAACATGACAGTTGCTACGAGACGTTCTAAAATGCCTAAGAAACCCTGAAAACGCCTTTAAAATGATACCGAGGCGTTTCTGAAATGCGATAGAAAATGTCTGTCAACTATGGTGATTTTCCATAACGCCTTAACGGCGATTTCCCAAACCGACGTAAAAACTCGGACCTTTTGAGGCGTTTTGCCAAAAACGCGGATAAAGGACGTTGGCCAAGGAAGCTAGCGTACCGAGGTCATTTCATCCCATCCTCTCCCAGTACGTGTTATCTATTTAATTCATACAACAGGAAAGGAAGTCCTAAAACCGATAATGGTGCGCGGGTAAAAGCGATAGCTCACGATGCACCTGTTTACCTGTTTCCTCTCCTCTGACCACTACTGAGTTTGGACTTTGGACTCGGGAGTAATTTGTGTCCGGTCAGTGCATGCCCTGAGTCAAAGGACCAATATGCTATCATCTCTCCTCTCCAGATCAGCGACGCCCGCCTCCTCGCCAGATCCTGATGCAATACCACATACACCTAGGCCACACCGTAGCGCTGCGATGTCCGTCTCTCTGCATGAGCAAAAAGTAATATTCACTCTGTTCCATGATGTAAAATGAAATTTGATTGGTAATATTCCCTCTGTCCTGTAATGTAAAATAAAATTTGATTAATTAAGACAAAATTTTATGGTTTTTGTGATATAAAATTATTGACATTAGATTCGTATTAAAATATACTTACTTATGATTATGATTTTATATCATATAAATTCATATTAATAAAATAATTGTTGATTAAAACTTTATCTTAACCAATCAAAATAGGCATACACTATGAGAAAAAGGGAGTAAAAGTCAAGTAAATTAAATACCCGATTTCTCTGTTTTCCATAAAGGAACAATATTCTCATTGTTTATGTTTGAAACGAATTAATGTTACTGATAAATTTAGTAGTCTGTGCGAGTAGCACCTATCAATTACCTTATTCTTGAAACGAAAATGATCTCGTAGAAGACCGTGGTGCGGTGTACAAGTCATGGTCAATAATGCAGTGTCACATCTGCACCATGATGGAAAGTAGCATGGTGCAGGGTAGAAGTCATGGCAATTCTATGTCACGTAATGGAAGGCTGCGCAGCATCAGTCTTCTTTCATTCTTTGACAGAAGCATCATTAGTGATATAACTAGAACGCGGACTTACAGCAGACTATGAAAGCACTAGTTGCCTCAGTTGACCCTCAGTGGGACGAACAATGACTTAGCTTGAGTCGCTGTCATAATTAAACTAGACTAGATGTTGCAACATAGGGAACAATGGCATATTTGGCACGCTGACCGCCGTCAAAGCCGAAACTGACCCCGCGATTCGCGCAATGCCAAAAAAATCAGGGCGACGGGCGGGATAGGCGACGCATGGCTCCTGTCGGGCTGAGCGAGGGCGACGCTCCTGCGTCGGACCCACCGGCAGCGACACGCAGGCTATCGCCCTGGCCCAGGGCAACGCCGGGCTATCGCCTTGGCCGGGGGCGACGCCGGGCTATCGCCCTGGCCGAGGGCGACAGGAGGCGACGGTTTGGGCCGGATGTTGTTAGGACGCAAACGCCAGCTTATCTCGCGTTCTGGTTGTCCAGAGAAACGCCAGGGGCTACGGCGTTTGACTTATAAGGACAAACGCTCACGTACTGGTCAGAACAGAAGCGTGTTTACGGAACGCTCTGTTATGTGGAAACAGCGAGCGTCTGGCAAAGTGTTTCAAACGCCATGGAAGCTGGCGTTTGCTACCTGGCGTTCACCCTTCGCAGACTTGCTCACAGTTCTGAGATCCGAACGCCAGCTAAGCTCGTGTTTTGTTGGATAGACCAAACGCCAACAAGGTTGGCGTTTCTGTCCAAAAAAATAGCCCAGCTGTCACCCGCGTCGTCGCCGGGCCCTGCTGTCACCTCGTGTCGCCCTCGGCCAAGGCGATAGCCCAGCGTCGCCCCGGGCCAGGGCGATAGCCGGCGTGTCGCCGCCCGTGGGTCCGACGCAGGAGCGTCGCCCTCGCTCAGCCCGACAGGAGCCACGCGTCGCCTATCCCGCCAGTCGCCCTGATTTTTTGGCATTGCGCGAATCGTGGGGTCAGTTTCGGCTTTGACCACCATCAGCGTGCCAAATGTGGCATTTTCTCCAAACATAGGCAAATGTTCTCAAGTACCCAAACTTTCTAGAATGCTCTTGACGATAGATAGTACAGTATCCCGTATATATATCAGGAAGTATCCGTATACGATTCCCTGGATTACCAGAGTGTACCATGTAGGTAACCCCTCGTAAAGGAGGAAGATATCCCTTAAACTAGAATGTCAATCCCGACATTTAAGGAAGCCAGAGTCCTATCTGGGCATAAGTCCATGTATGGTACGACTAGATGAACCCCCTATAAAAGGATCAGCAATCCTATAGAAGAGAAAGAAGTTTAAGAGGAAGTCAAACAGGTCGAAGAGGAGGTCGAAACAGGTCTGATAGGATGGAGAAGATCCAGAAGCCCTAACTTATTCCTACGAGAAGTCCCACCACCTCGAAGGAGCCGAGCTTAGTGGAATTAGTCGGATTAGTCTACGATTAGGCCTAGGGTAGCCACTAACCTTCATATCCCTTGTAAGACATTCTCCAGTTAATATATACGAATAGGACATAGGGTTGTTATCCTGAGGGAGGCCCGAACCTGTATAAAAAGAGGCTTTTTCCTTGCTGTCAGATCGCCTAGCCTTGTGCCCTAGGGGTGCCATCCCACTACGAAATACCTTTCACGAATACTGTAAGACCGATCATCGATAGATGGCGCTGACCGTTGGGACCTCTCCGGCTCAAGCCGTCTAGGAAGAATCAGAGTCGGCAAGACGTGCAGCTAATCACGATCTGCTCATGACACCAACTGCACGGCCCTCCCCGGTTCGACCCGAGGAGGAAGAAGCAGGTTCGGCGGGAGATCCGATCGCTCTCACGCGACGTACCAATTAAGTACTCAGATCCGGGCTTCTACGACAACTTCGGCCAGATAGATCTGTACCGGCAAATGACCGCGTAGATCTTGAAAAATATGCCACTGGCAAGTATTCGGATTGCAAAGCTGATCACTTTAGGACCGAGTGCGCCAGGGCCTTCGGGGGAACGTTAGTGCTAACCGACGATTCCCAGGCTGGAGCGACCAACCCGATGTCCAGACTAACGCCTACAACTTCTGATCGACCAAACGATCAAGATCTCAATCACAGTATCCCTCCCGATGAGGAAGACACGATGGAGTGGAACCACCTCATCTAATCCAGATCTTCGAGTGGTTCTCGTAATCCATGACGGTCGGGAAGATCTCGAGGACCCGGATCAGCATGGGGGCTCACAACATCGTAGCCCGACGGCTACTCCCTACGGGAAAGGGGATATGCCTACGGCAGCAGACGGAACCCCTCAGGAAGCACTACTCTGCGACAAGCGTAGCCTTGACCTCGCAGAAAAGCATCAACTCTCAAGTAGGGCCGCTGCGCGCACCTCCGCGTCAGCAAGACCTCCACCGCAACTACGAGCAACGACTTCAGAAAACACCCCCTCCAAGTCGGAGAGCAGGTTCTACGACTAGTTTGGAACCGGGGCAAAAAATGGCTTTCTCCTTAGCAAGACAACGGCTCCACAGGAGAAGTCGCCTGATCCAGGTCGCTCGAGTTAGCAATAAAGAGATAGTCAAGTCCCCTTAGAGAGTTTCTCGTGCAAGCATCTTCGGTAAGATCACACAGTTATCACCCCTCTGACCGCCAGTCCGTCTCAGGTTGCGCCAGCTCCAGCCTCAAGTCGTCAAGCTATGAACAAGCCGATGATAAGACGCTCCGGGCGCCGTCGTCTAGTACGCACACTCGACAAGCTTTTTCAGTGGGTCACGACAAGAGCACGAGAGTCTCTGGAGCAACCAACGACAACTCGAGAGGAGAAGGTGATGTTTTTTACTTCTAGTTTTTCCTAACAGTTTTTTCTTACAGTGGCTTGTAAATGATACTTCAGTCAGTTCATAGTTCTTTAATGTCAAGTTTCTAATTTGATATTTATCTTTTCAGACTGTCTATCCGAGAAACTTCTCGAATAAGACAGTCGGGGATTGGATAAGTATGTGGCATCAGGCAAAAAACTGGCGTACACATAGATGTAACCAACGATTCGACCTGCACAAAGAGAAAGGGTTCCGCGCTGCAACCGTCAGGGATGCGACGAAGACCCCTTAACGTGTCTGCAGGTGACAGGGGAAGCCACTGAGCCCCCTACTTGACTAGACCTAAGGCCTGGTCGACTAAGCTCCCCAGTTCTGTAGTAAAGTTCTCCGACCACGAGTAAAGGAAGAAGAGAAGGTGCGAATATGACTAGGCCAACAGAACCCGCTTGCTTATCCACATCCCCGACTACTTTGAACAGAAGACATCATGGATAGAGTACAATATTGTCACCAACAGGGCAAACATGGAACTTACTAACTGGCATCCAACATCCCTACGACAAGGAAATGCAAGTTGCTGCCATGGCTATGATAGACTGTACGAAGACCCCTTATCGCGTTTACTGATGATGAGGAGCCGATGAGACCTCCATCCGACTAAACCTAAGGCCTGGTCGATCGCAGTCAGCGGCATACGGCACAACTCGTAAGCCTAAGTCAAGGAAATGGACGCAAAGTTTGACTAAGTCTACGAGAACCCTCGCGTCCGATAAGCGTTTACAGAGCAGTAGAGTTCAGGTTTTCAGAAAACAAAGCACACAGATTAAGCACATTTACTAATCAAAAAGTGTTAAGTCAGTTTAGCAGACTATCTGCATCCAGCCATTCGAGACCTCTTCGCCTCGAAGTTGGTTCCCAGCTCCTGCTCTGACTGGACCAATCGCTCCTCTAGGTACCGGACAAAGCGAGTAGACAAAAGGTTAGTTTCAGTAAAAGCAAATTACGACTAACGTTTTCAGCTGTTGATTATATCTAGAAGCGCCACGACCGGGGCTAGACCTTCGCTCGAGTCGGACGACAGGCGTCCTGAGCTGGGGGATCAATGAACTCCATAGCCGACTAGCCCCATGCTGGAACTGACTTCACCAACTGGAAAATGCCTGCAGTATGCACTGCAGATTGACTTCCCTTCCACGAATAACGTGGCCAAGTATGAGGGTTCGCTTGCTGGTCTCCGAGTCGCTTCCGCACTTGGTATCCGTCGCCTACTCATGAGTGGGAACTCACAGCTGGTAGCGAGACAAGTGTCCGAGGAATATCAGACCTTAGACCAGAACATGGCAGCTACCTAGCAGAGGTGAGGAAGCTGGAAAAGAAAATCATCGGTCTTGAAGTACGGTACATCCTAAGGAGGGATAACTGCCGAGCCAATAGTCTTGCTCGCCTGGCGTCCTCACGATCTCTATGTCCACCCGGGACCTTTGCAAAAAGGATTTCAACGCCGTCCATAGCTTCTAACAAACCTGTGGACGAAGGGACGGTTGACTTCGAGTCCAAGGGCCGTTCAAGGACGTCACCAAGTATTGATGCTCCAAGGGGAGTTACGGGTCAACTCGTAGCTCTCCTCGGTCCTGAGGATTCATAGATAGAACCCATCCGTATGTACATTCACGATCGGACAGTACCCGAGGACGATGCACTATCTGAGCAGGTTGCCCGCCGCGCCTGGATGTACTTCCTAGGCGACGGGGCCCTCCATCATCGAGGAGCCCACAGAGTGCTCATGAGGTGTATCACTCAGACGTAGGGTAAAGAACTACCCGAGAAAATCCATGGAGGGGTGTGCGGGGCACACGAATCTTTCCGAACCCTGGTTGGAAAGGCCTTTAGACAAGGATTCTATTGGCCGACAGCCCTCCGTGACGCGAGCGACTTGGTGAAGCGATGCCGTCAGTACCAATTTCACGGTAGACGTATTCACTAGCCCGTCCAAGCATTGCAGACGATTCCCTTGTCGTGGCCCTTCACGACATGGGGCTTGGATATTCTGGGGCCCTTCCCGGTCTCGCCTGGGGGCTACAAGTTCCTGTTCGTCGCAACTAAAAAGCGCGCCGCGGTTTCGCTAACGTCAGCAGAATAGTAGCGCAGGAAAAGGGAAGATTCTTCATCACCACGTGAAATTTCCGCCACGACGGTTCGATTTCCCAGAAATCCACCAGGCAAACGCGTGTCCGTGATCGACGGATCAGATTAGGTTCAAAAAGTTTTGGATTTCTTAAAGACTATTTCGATACGGATATCACGACTACCCGGTAGAGATTGTACTTATTCGGGAAAGTTGTCGATAAGGATTACTCGGTTCGCCTACTCGGAGCTGCTCCTCGAGAAGGGCAGATTTTTTACAGAATAGTCATGACCTCACTTCACGTACTGATTGGGGACTTGACGATAGATAGTACAGTATCCCGTATATTAGGAAGTATCCGTATACGATTCCCTAGATTACCGGAGTGTACCACGTACCCGGTAAAGATCTCAGGATGATAAGGTAACCCCTCGTAAAGGGGGAAGATATCCATTAAATTAGGAAGTCAATCCCGACGTTTAAGGAAGCCAGAGTCCTATCCGGGCACAAGTTCATGTATGGTATGACTAGATGAACCCCCTATAAAAAGACCAGCAATCCCATAGGGGAGAAAGAAATTTAAGAGGAAGTCAGACATGTCGAACAGGAGGTCGAAACAGGTCTGATAGGACGGAGAAGATCCAGAAGTTCTAGCTTATTCCTACGAGAAGTCCCGTCACCTCGAAAGAGCCAAACTTAGTGGAATTAGTCGGATTAGTCTACGATTAGACCTAGGATAACCACTAACCTTCATATCCCTTGTAAGACATTCTCCAGTTAATATATACGAACATGACGTAGAGTTGTTATCTTAAGAGAGGCCTGAACCTGCAAAAAATGGGCTTTTTCCTTGCTGTCAGATCACCTGGCCTTGTGCCCTAGAGGTCTCATCCCACTACGAAATACCTTTCACGAATACCGTAAGATCGACGGTTCACCGATCGTCAGCTCTCCTATACAAAAATACTATTCTTTTTATACCTAGGCGTTTCAAAAACACGGTAGAAAATGTCTGGACGGGAAAGATTAACTATGGTGATTTTCTATAACGCCTTAGAAGCTCAGTTAATTAACGGCGATTTCCCAAACCGACGGAAAAACTCAGACCTTTCGAGGCGTTTCGCCAAAAACGCGGATAAAGGACGTCAGCCATGGAAGCTAGCGTACTGGAACCATTTCATCCCACCCTCTCCCAGGACATGCTATTTATTTAATTAATACAACAGGAAATGAAGTCCAATCCTGAGAATAACCAATAATAATACGAGTAATTAGCGTATACAAGGTGCAATGGTGCATGCGTCTCTTGTAGAAGATGGCGACCAGCTGGTAAGTACGTAGTGAAGTTGAACGTCCTTCATCCTTTTTATTCAGCTTGCACAATTTGGACGAATGCGCATACAAGAAGGAGGGGGTTGGTACACACCGGAGCCAGAACCATGACAGGGTTCCCCCTTACACCTTCCGTTATATTGGCCTCCACGGATAGGGACAGGGTAATCATCTGGAGTTCGATTCCAAAAGCAAGGAAGCATCAGTAAGCTAGCATTCAGTCAAGCAAATTCAATAGGTTTTATAGTTTGTGCTGTGCAGTGCAGATCAATCTGATTGTTGTAAAAGCGTTGTTGTACTACGTATATACACAGAAGATCTAGGCTTACGTACCTGGACCATCTGGTTTCCTAGTCTCATTTAAACGAAGCGGAACCACCGTCGGCCGCAGGATCACAAGCAGCATTAGCAGAGTTGGGAGTAAACAACTTCTCATCGACATGTTCTGCATCTTGAGACTTCAAACAAGAAGAGAAAACTATGCACTGCATATATATACGTCCACTTCCACGCCCGAGTCTTTTTTCTTCTTCTTATCTTTTCTCAGAACCACAAATTTCCACGACTGAGTCAAGAAAGAATGTTATCACAGGTGGGAGCGGGTAACTGGCCAAGCAAGTTTGGGTGGAACGGAAAACCAAGACAATACGTCAAGACATAATTCCTTCTACCCTACCGAGAATATGGAACGAAAATTCCTGATTCGCCATGGACTAGATGTATATTCCTCGTATACCAACGGATTGTGGAATTGCTGCATGCAATGTCAGTGTTCACCTTCAGTGGCTAGTCAAACACTAACGATATATTGCACAAAAAAGGGACGATTTCGCCTCTTCAGTCAATGATATGAAAAGGACATACATGGTAGAAGTCGACAATCCAGTTGTTTCCCACCGTGACAGGCGTGATGGAGCTGCACGCTACGTTAAAAGAGACTTACGGGTAGACTTTGGAATACAAAGGGGAATGTTCCCTATTTTAACATTTATATATCTTACTTACCGGGTCTATTGGAATTATTTTTTCAAAATTCTGTACTAGGTCCAATTTGTGGATGCTATATATGTCAGCGCTACTCGGCTTCATGCATGGGCTCTAGAGATTTACACAAATATACCTAATTTTCGTAGAAGTATCTTTAATTTTGGCGAAAACATATATATCTTACTACACCTGTCTATATGTTCGACTTTTCAGTGTTTGTTTGCAACGTGGCTTTGTCGGAAGCATATGTGGGTACACTACTACAAATCTGTTAATGCATGATGAAACGTGATGAGGTTTCGAAATTCTTCATGGAAGAGCACTTTTCTGTTCAGGCCGTCATGGACCACTTCGGAGGCTATCGATCGAACCATAAAATTTTGTGACAAAAAGGGGTAAACATCAAAGAATGCGAGAAGCAAATCGTTATAAAATAGCAGGCGTAAGTAGCGACGTGCATGGGCCTGTCATGGGCTTAGGTGTCAGATAGCAAGGATACTCGCTCCAATTGAAACAGCGGTAGACAAAATAGAAGTCGGTAAATTGCCTGTGAATTTGGCATCGGGTTTTTAACACGGCGCATTAGTACAAACTCAGAAAAGTTCGGAGTACTAAAAGTGTAAGCAAAATGATAGTACGGTCTCAGTTCCTTGGAGATTTGAACTCCACGATATAAATCTGAGAGCAACTTTGACAAACAATATATGCATGTATTTCACCATGACTCGTGTTCTCTAAAAGATGTAAACGTACAGGTATAGCGTCCCATGTGCTCAAATATTCCACCGGATCAAATCGAACAAATCTATATATGCACGCAGGATTAATGCTCTAGCTGTATCTCAGTAAATAAACTCAACGGACACACGTATATATGGTACAGTCACTACAACATGGCAGTTGCTACGAGACGTTCTAAAATGCCTAATAAACCCTGAAAACGACTTTAAAATGATACCGAGGCGTTTCTGAAATGCGATAGAAAATGTCTGTCAACTATGGTGATTTTCCATAACGCCTTAACGGCGATTTCCCAAACCGACCTAAAAACTTGGACCTTTTGAGGCGTTTTGCCAAAAACGCGGGTAAAGGACGTTGGCCAAGGAAGCTAGCGTACCGAGGTCATTTCATCCCATCCTCTCCCAGTACATGTTATCTACTCTCTCCGTCCACAAATGTAAGACGTGCACAAAATTTTAGATCTAACTTTGATCAACGATTAAACCAATACTATTGACTTATATGACATAGTAGTGGTACCATTAGATTCATATTCAAATGTATTTTCAAATGGTATCACTTTTGTATTATATAATTCAATATTATTGGCTTAATTATTGGTCAAAGTTAGACCTTAAGTTCTGTGCACACCTTACATTTGTGGACGGAGGGAGTATTTAATTCATACAACAGGAAAGGAAATCCTAAAACCGATAGTGGCGCGCGGGTAAAAGCGATAGCTCACGATGCACCTGTTTACCTCTCCTCTGACCACTACTGAGTTTGGATTTTGGACTCGGGAGTACTCCCTCTGATTCATAATATAAGTAGTTTTAGGATTTAAGAGGTTTATCAAAATATAAGTAGTTCTAGGACTGCAATACACATTTATGTCAGTTTTTTCCTAGTCTATCCCTCTTTAATTGTTATGGTTAATGAGCTATTTTCTCATGTTTGCATATTCTAGATTATTTATTGCATGGAAGACAAGGATAATAGTTTCATTTGGTACATTAACTAACCCCTCCTTAATTTTTGTGCCCAAGTCTAAAACTACTTATATTATGAATCAGAGGGAGTAATTTGTATCCGGTCAGTGTATGCCCTAAGTCAAAGGACCAATGTGCTATCATCTCTCCTCTCCAGATCCACGACGCCCACCTCCTCGCCAGATCCTGATGCAATACGACATACACCTAGGCCACACCGTTAGCGCTGCGACGTCCGTCTCTCTGCATGAGCAAAAAGTAATATTCACTCTGTCCCATGATGTAAAATGAAATTTGATTGGTAATATTCCCTCTGTCCTGTAATGTAAAATAAAATTTGATTAGTTAAGACAAAATTTTATGGTTTTTGTGATATAAAATTATTGCCATTAGATTCGTATTAAAAAATACTTACTTATGATTGTGATTTTATATCATATAAATTCATATTAATAAAATAATTGTTGATTAAAGCTTTATCTTAACTAATCAAAATACGCATACACTATGAGACAAAGAGAGTAAAAGTCAAGTAAATTAAATACCCGATTTCTCTGTTTTCCATAAAGGAACAATATTCTCATTGTTCATGTTTGAAACGAATTAATGTTACTGATAAATTTAGTAGTCTGTGCGAGTAGCACCTAGTAATTACCTAATTCTTGAAAAGAAAATGATCTCGTAGAAGACCGTGGTGCGGTGTACAATGGTCAATAATGCAGTGTCACATCTGCACCATGATGGAAAGTAGCATGGTGCAGGGTAGAAGTCATGGCAATTCTGTGTCACTTAATGGAAGGCTGCGCAGAATCAGTCTTCTTTCTTTCTTTGACAGAAGCATCATTAGTGATATAACTAGAACGCGGACTTACAGGAGACTATGAAAGCACTAGTTGCCTCAGCTGACCCTCAGTGGGACGAACAATGACTTAGACTTGAATCGCTGTCATAATTAAACTAGACTAGATGTTGCAAACCTAGGCAAATGTTCTCAAGTACCCAAACTTTCTAGAATGCTCTCCTATACATAAATACTATTCCTTTTATGGAAAAGGGCAAGAGCACTGTCGTTTCATTAAAGAAGATAAAAATCATATGTACAAGGATATATACAGGCGCATCTCACGGGTGTGAGAAAAAAGAGAAAATATATAATAGGTATGTGCTGAACTTGGACTCAAATACTAATAGCAAATATTCATGGGTGCAACAATGAGGAGAGAGCAATCAATCCATCACTCACTAATGTATATGGTCATGTTTTATTAGCAAATGGCAGAGCAACAATCCATCACTCATTTATCGTATGGGTCAGGTTTCAGTTGCAAGTGGGCGACTACTTTACATTGTTCACCAGAAGCACCATGACTAACCACAGTGATTTACTGTCTACAAATACCAGCAAGTTCCAGCGGAAGAATCACAAGACGCAAATCGCTTAGCCACTAGCATAATTAAGCATGCACTTACACGGAGGCAAGATGGCCGTTGTAGGAGCCCCAAACATGTCGCCACTGCTTGCTGCAATGCTCATCTGCTTGGTGAACTTCTGTCCCAGTGCATGTTCCTTAGCCACGCCCACACCTGCACTCCATAATGCATCTGAAACCGATAGGCAGGCCCTGCTATGTCTCAAGTCGCATCTCTCCGACCCTGCTGGATCATTAGCCTCATGGAGAAACGAGTCCTTCACATTCTGTCATTGGCGTGGGGTGACATGCAGCACCAGACACGCAGGTCGTGTTGTTGCTCTTGACCTTGAATCATTGAATATCCACCGGCCAAATATCTCCTTGCATTTCTGACCTTCGTTTCCTCGGTAGAATTCACATGGTTGATAACCAAATCAACGGCCACATGCCTCCTGAGATTGGTCGCCTAAGCCGACTCAGGTACCTCAACCTTAGCATGAATTCCATCACTGGGGTAATTCCAAATACTATATCCTCCTGCTCCCGCCTCAAGGTCATCGACCTTGGCATGAATTCTATCACCGGGGTGATTCCGAATTCCATATCCTCCTGCTCCAGCCTCGAGGTCATCAGCCTGTGGAGCAATTCCATCGAAGGTGAGATCCCTCCGACTCTTGCACAATGCTTGTCTCTTAAGGTAATTGTTCTCAGCAACAACAACCTAAGTGGAAGCATCCCTCCTGGAATTGGTTTACTTCCCAACCTTAAATTTCTGTATCTCCCTAACAACAAAATTGAGGGTAGCATTCCTGAATCTTTAGGAATTAGCCCATCACTCTCCATGGTTGTCCTTAGCAACAATAGCCTAACTGGTGCAATTCCACCTTTGTTAGCAAATTGTTCTTCGCTCGACAACCTTGACCTCATGAAAAACAAGCTGAATGGAAAGATCCCTTCTGCACTCTTCAATAGCTCATCTCTTGTTACCTTAGAACTCTCATATAATGAATTACTGGGGACAATACCATCTTCCTCACTGATATCCTCACAGCTACAGTATCTTAGCCTAATAGGAAATAACCTTTCGGGAGAAATTCCTGCCACACTAGGAAACTTTTCTTCCTTATCTTCGTTGTTGCTTGCTCAAAATAAGCTGCAAGGAAGCATCCCGGAGAGTTTAACAAGAATTCCAAGTCTGGAAGTACTAGATTTGGCTTATAACAAGTTGTCTGGTATGGTTCCACCAGCTCTTTACACAATCAGATCTCTCACTTATCTTGGCCTTGGTGTCAACCAGCTTGCTGGGAGAATTCCGAGCGACATTGGATACACTCTTCCAAACATCCAAACATTGGTCATGGAAGGAAACCATTTTGATGGTCCACTCCCTGCATCATTAGTTAGTGCATCCAACCTTCAAGTTCTAGAGCTCCGCGAGAATGCATTCACTGGTTTGATTCCTGCTTTATGGTCCTCACCCCACTTGACCCAATTAGACCTTGGTGCAAACAAGTTCGAAGCGATAGACTGGAGTTCTTTGTCCTCGGTACCAGGCTCTGCCCAATTGAAGGAAATTTATCTGGATAACAACACGCTTCATGGAATAATACCTAGTTCCATTGGAAATCTTCCGAGAAGCTTACAAATGTTATTTCTATCAGAAAACAGATTTACTGGGACCATACCTTCAGAGATAGCAAAACTCACCAACCTCACAGTTCTTCAATTTGCCGGAAACTTACTCTCAGGGGGCATTCCTGACACACTTGGAAACCTGAGGAACTTGTTTATCCTAGGTCTATCACGCAACAAACTTTCTGGGAAACTCCCACAATCATTTGGTAACTTTGATAAGCTAGGTGAGCTTTATCTGCAAGAAAACAACTTGAGTGGATCCATACCTTCAAGCTTAGCAGGCTGTAAAAATTTGGTGATGCTAAACCTCTCATGCAATGGTTTCCATGGAAGTATTCCACCTGGGCTCCTGTCCATTTCCTCTCTTTCGGAAGGCCTAGATTTGTCATATAATAAACTCAATGGATCCATATCATCTGATGTTGGCAGCTTAATTAATCTCGACTCCCTTAATGTTTCCAACAACCAATTATCTGGAGAGATTCCACATGCACTTGGTGAGTGCCTTCACTTGGAATCCCTTCGATTAGAGGTGAATTTTCTTCATGGGAGCATTCCAGAAGCCTTGGTGAGCTTAAGAGGAATTACTGAGATGGATCTTTCTCAAAACAACTTGTCTGGTGAAATCCCAATCTTTTTTGAGACCTTTAGCTCTTTGCAACTTCTCAATCTGTCCTTCAACAGCCTTGAGGGAATAGTTCCTACAGGTGGTGCATTTAGCAATTCAAGTAAGGTTTTCATACAAGGAAACAAGGAATTATGCACAAGGTTTCCAATGATACAGTTACCGCTTTGCACATCAATCCCAACCAGAAGAAATAAAACTCTACATATCATATCTATAGTTGTTCCACTTGCTAGTGCTGTTGCAGTCCTGATGTCAGCTGTTGCAACCATTCTTTTGAAGAAAAAGAAGCAACCGAAACAACACATTGATCAATCACTCAAGGAGTTTAAGAAGTTCTCATATGCTGAGCTTGCTGGAGCTACCAACAATTTTTCTTCAGCAAACCTAGTTGGTTCAGGGCGTTTTGGAGTGGTCTATAAAGGTATATTCGAGTCTCAAGCGCACCCAGTTGCTATTAAGGTGTTCAAACTTGACCAAATTGGAGCACCAAAGAATTTCTTAACTGAATGTGAGGTGTTAAGAAACACTCGCCACCGAAATCTCATGCGGGTCATTAGTCTATGCTCAAGCTTCGATCAAATGGGAAACGAGTTCAAAGCTCTGGTCCTTGACTACATGGCCAATGGTAACCTAGAAAGCTGGCTCTATTCAAAAGTACATGAAGAAAGACAGAAAAGACCTTTGAGTCTAGGATCAAGAATAATAATAGCTATGGACATTGCCGCTGCCTTGGACTATCTCCATAATTGGTGCACGCCCCCTTTGGTTCACTGTGATTTGAAGCCAAGCAATGTCCTCTTGGACGATGCCATGGGTGCTCATGTTAGTGACTATGGATTAGCAAAGTTTCTTTGTAGCGAGCCTTCAACAAGTCTAAACGATATAACAAGTATACATGGGCCAAGAGGATCAGTTGGATATATTGCACCAGGTGACCATTTATTCTTATCTTCTTACATTCGTTGAATACATATGTTTTTATCCTAGAAATTAGTGCTACATCTTCAGAAATTTTCCTTCCTTTACATCATAATTTCTTTAAAACTAGTTTAGCAAATGAGAAGAAGTAATAATCAAATTTGTATCACATATAAATTGCAGAATACGGAATGGGTTGCGAAATATCAACTGCAGGTGACGTCTACAGCTATGGTGTTATTCTGCTAGAAATGATCACAGGGAAGCATCCAACTGATGAGATCTTCAAGGATGGGCTGAATCTTCACAGATTGGTGGTCTCTGCGTTTCCACAAGATATTGGTGACATTTTAGAGACCAGTCTTATTCCATATTATAAACTTGAAGAAGCAAATCACAAGTTAGATAGTGAGAATGATCCAGTGGCTGGAATGCATAATTGTATCATGCAGCTGGCTAAACTTGGTATAGAATGCTCCATGGACTCACCAAAAGATCGGCCAGCAATGCAAGCTGTTTATGCTGAAATCATCACGATCAAAGAAACATTTTCAGCATTGCGCAGTTGAGGAGATCGACCAATTATCATAACACACAAGTTATCACAAGTAGTATTATGCTTTATTTACTATACTGTTCTTATTTGTTTCTCATACTTAAGATCATCAAAGTTCTTGACTCCTTGTATGTTGAAAAGTGTCGAATATGTGTACGGGTAGGTTACATAGTGGAATTAGAGTTAAACTAGCAGATAGGGTTAGTAGAGTTTTAGTTAAAAATGTCTATAATGTAGGCTCCTTTAAATAGGGGTACCATTGATTGTAACAACAAGCCAATTCGGATCTGTCGGAGTCATCCCGCAAAGCGCGGTCTAACCGGCCCTGTAGGTTGGTCAGACCGGCCAGCCATCGAAGAGCGGGATATCGACGGGGATAATCCACTAATAAAGGGGAGGTTCACCTGACGACGGCCCCGGGGATGTAGGCTTCGGTTGAACCTCGTTAACAAATATCGGTGTCAATTCTCTCTCTTTATTGCATCTAGATCTAACCACTGCGAGATAGCCACTGTTCGTTGTTAAGATCAGCCCATGTCGGGGCTGGTTTTGCAACAAGTGGTATTAGATCACAAGGTTGGAGGATCTTGAAGGAATGTGGAGGAACTCGATGGAACCGACAAATTTTGCCAAAGTGTAAGGGAATAGTCGACAACGACGGCGGCACACGTGTCTCGTGTATGGATCTACAAATGGAGAGGCCGGGATCTGTCGGAATGGATTTTTTGCCATGACGCGGTGAGACCTCCCAAGTGACGGTCGAACCGATCGCAGGCGGTGACCAGCTGATCAGACTGGCCGCACGATCGGATCTGACTTCGACTCGGATCTAGATCCGATCTAGTCAGGGTGTCTAGGAGGGGCGCGTCACTGGTGGTTAGACGGCCAGGTGGGGCCGGTCACACTGGCCAGGGAGGTAAGCTCGACTCAGACTCAAGCCAGAGTCCGAGTCGGCCGGGGTGTCGAGGCGACGGCATCAACCGGTCAGACTTGCGGCCAGGGCCGATCAGATCGGGCAGTTTCAGCAGAGGCGGCGTTCGGTGGAGATCAAGCCACGATGGCTTGCCGGGCCGAGGAGGGCTAGGGCCTCAGTGCATGGTGACGTGCAGGACTGGGTCCAGGACATGGAGGTGTTGGCCGGGTCCTGGTGGTTTCAATTTGACAAGGACGTGGACCAATTTACAACAATGTGTGCATAGGAGAAGAGGAGGCTAGATCGGAGGACGTGGGTGGCTAGGGACAGCCAAAAGGGGTCTTAGGGCCTGTTTGGTTGAGCTGTGGCTGTTGACAAAACTGTTGTTGGCTGGCTGTCTGGAAAAGCTGTTGTGGCTGTGGGAAAGTGAATATATGACTTTGGTTGACCTAAATAATCTACAACATTTTGGAAAATGAGCACTGAAGCTTCAGCATATTGCAAAAAGCTGACAGAAGGCAGCTTTTCCAAACAGCTGAATTTGCACCGCAAAGCCCACAGTTACCGATAGCAAAAGCTGCTGAAAAGCTGGCCCGTTTGGTTGAGTTGCAACTTTTTTCAGTGAAAAGCTGCTGAAAAGCCCAACCAAACACCCCCTTATTAAGGCAGTGTTTGGTTTAGCTTCAGCTGGGGCTTTTCCCTACGCACAGCTGAAGCTAAACCAAACGGGGGGCTTCTGCGCTGGCTGTTGGCTGTTGCCCGGCGTTGGCCCAGTGGAAAATACTCCACGCGCAGAAGCTCGCTACCCCAGCTTCCCGCAGTGGAGCGTACGCCCAACTCGAGTTTTCCCCTTTTGCCATCATCTCTTCCCCGATCCCCTTCTCCCCCGCCCGACTCCTCCCGTCGGCGCTCCCCCGCTACCCTCCCCGGATCCAGCGCGCTCCCCCGCCTCCGCACGCCCCCTGCTGGCGCCTCCCCACCGGCCGCGGCCTCCTCCTCCTCCCCCGTCCGCCGCCTCCGCACGCCCCCTGCGCCGCCTCCCCACCGGCCGCAGCCTCCTCCTCCTCCCCGTCCGCCGCCTCCGCACGCCCCCTGCGCCGCCTCCCCACCGGCCGCGGCCTCCTCCTCCTCCCCGTCCGCCGCCTCTCTCCTCTCCCCGGCCCAGCTCGCCCCAGCCTCCTCTTCGCCGTCTCCGTGGAGGAGGCCATCGAGGCGCTGCAGCTCTTCTCCAAGGAGGTGAGCCGCCGCCTCCTGGACTTCGTGAAGTCCCGCTCCGCCGCCGCCAAGGCCGCGCCGCCGTCGGAGGAAGCACCCGCCCTCCCTCCCGAGCCCACGTCAACTTGACAAACGGGCCGCTCGAGAGGGCCCTTGGCGAGCTCGATCTCCTCGCCGGCACCTATGGAGAGGTCGGCCACCGCTTCAGCGCCTGCGCCACGCACCTCGGCATCGAACCTTGCGACGAGGGGTGGCTGAGGTGGAGGCGCCAGCACGTCGACGCCGCGGTCCAGTGGAACGAGGCCGTGCTGAGGCTGGGCGTGGCGGCGAAGGAGGCCGAGGAGGCCTTGCGGGCGGTCCAGTCGCGGCGGAGCGGGGAGCACGTGCCGGAGGGCGAGGAGATCCTGCTCGGCGTCGCAACGAGGTCGACAGGGTGCTGGTGGCGATGCGCAACTTGGACCGTGAAGTCACATCGGAGCTCTCGGAGGTCTGGGCGATCACGAGTCGCCAAGCCTAACCCATCGTCTGCACCTCCGATTCGAATTGAATCCGATGGACTCCGACAGCAACCGCATGTGGATAGGTCGTGTAGGCAGGCAATAATGCGAAGGCGGTTGCGTTCGCAACCCAAACAAGTCTTGTTCTGTTCTGTTCTGCTCTGTTGAGAGTTCATCCCTGCAGGCTGCAGGTGAGAATATCTTCAGTTCGGTTGCTTAGTTTTTGATAAACATGATTGTGAATTGTGATTCGTTAATTGGTGATATCTGGTTTGATCGACTTGATATATGTCTCTGCTTGCTACAACTCGATTTGCTTCCAACCGATGTGGGGATGTCCGAAATTTGTTGATATTTTTTTTGCGAGAACGAAATTTGTTGATATTGGCATCGTGGTTGTTGTTGTTTGATAGTTCAGATCCGAGAACCAGTTTGAATTGATGCTCCTATACCTCAGATACGCTCCATGTTCTCAATCCACTGCCCATTGTTTTCTTCTCTCTTTTTTCATGTACAGAATTACAACTGCGTATGATTCTATGCCGGGCGAGCTATTGCATCATCGCATTGCGTGCTGTTATATACATGAGCTAACAATAACAGAATGATTGTTCTGAAGTCCTTGTGGAGATGTATAGCTAGCAGCTTGAAAGTTGAAACAGCTGCGTGTGATGGAATGACCGATTAATTTCTGCCTGAAGAATTGAAACTGCATTCATATGATTACTTGCTCTTTTGCATTATCTTCGTGATGTAAGCCTGTGACATGAATTTATGTGGTTAATTAGCACCTATTTGCATGCATATCCTCCTCCAGTGTACATGACATATATAGAACGATCCCTATGTATTTTTGGGAATTTACTTATTTGTTAAATTTTCCTAAAATTTCCTGATATTTTTTGAATTGTACTCGATTTTTTGAATTTTTCCTTATTTTTTTCTAATTTTATTGATTTTTTGAATTTTCCTATTTTTTTTAAATTTTACTGATTTTTTCTGATTTTTTTAAATTTTTCTGAATTTTCCTGATTTTTTAAATTTTACTGTTTTTTTGAATTTTTCTGTTTTTTTAAATTTTTCTAAATTTTCCTGATTTTTTTGAATTTTCCTGATTTTTTTTAAATTTTACTGATTTTTTAAATTTTTCTGAATTTTTCTGATTTTTTTAAATTTTTCTTATTTTTTCAGATTTTTTACTATTTCAAATGATTTTTTATTCACATAATTATATAATACACACTCTCACAACTCTAGGGGTATTTCGGACATTTCCTCACATAACAGCCAACAGCCACAGCCCAACCAAACATGCACAACCGAATCCTCACGTGCCAACAGCCACAGCCGCCTATTCCATACAGCCAGCCAACAGCCGCTTTTCCAACAGCCACAGCCCAACCAAACACGCCCTAAAGGTGGAGGTGGAGTTCGAGTCGGACTCCAGTTTGAATCAGAATCCGTTTTGGAGTTCGAGTTCAAGTCGGAATAGATGAAACCTCTAGGGTCTCTTCAAATAGATGAGCACGTGAAAGCTATGGAGTAAGAGCTCGGAGATTCATAGTTCCTAGCCAGGAAAAAATGAGAGCAAGGTGAGGCTTTTGGGCGATCAGACCAGCCTCCACGGCAGTCAGACCAGAGGTCCACCACGGTGGACTAGGGTGAGGAGGATCCAGCGATCAAGGCTTCTTCATCCAAGGAGTCAAAGGAGGAGGAGGCCAGCAGCGAGTCGTTAGGTGGCTCCGGGTCGGACCGGTCAAACCGACCAGAGGAACCAGTTAGACCGGCCTGGGTGCTGATGGAAGCAAACGCCAGATTCAAGGTGACAAAGTTTGATGGTATAGGGAACTTTGCGCTATGGAAAATAGAGTAAAAGACCTATTAGTACAACAAGGGTGCTTGAAGGTGATCAAGAAGAAAGCCGAAAAGCTTGCTAGGACGCACAAAGATGACTGGAAAGATCTAAAGGTCATGGCTGCCGAGATCATATGGCTGAGTTTATCAGATCAAGTCATATACCATGCGATGGACTTGATTCGCCTAATTAAATCTAGGAGAAATTGGAGGCTCAATTTATGTCCAAATCACTAACCAACAAGTCATACTTGAAGCAAAAATTGTATGGCATGAAGATGCAGGAGGGGTTAGAGCTTGTAGAGCACATAAATATCTTCAATCAGGTAATCATAGACCTAGCTTGACTAGAGATGAAAGTTGATGATGAAGACAAGGCTATTTTTATTTTGTGTTCTTTGCCTCCTTCCTATGAGCATATGGTGACTACACTGATGTACAGCAAGGATACCAACACTGTGGTCAAGATTACTGTAGCACTTATGGCATTTGATCAGTGCAAGAAAAAAATGTTGTAGTGGAAACTCCTCATGCTGAAGGGTTGTTGGTCAAGTATGATCATAATAGGAAGAAGCAAGACAGGGACGAGGCCGGAGGTTCAAAGGCTAAGTCAAAGAGCAAGAAAGGCCGCAATACTATAATAGCAAGCAATGAGAACATATAAAGAGGCATTATCCAATAAAAAGAAGCACTGATGGAGGCACCAATATGGTTATGGCAGGTGACGACAGTGAAATTGATATGTGTGATGTTCTCATGCTTTAGATAATCAATCAACAACAACATGGTTATTGGATTGGCACCAATATGGTTATGGCAGGTGACGACAGTGAAATTGATATGTGTGATGTTCTCATGCTTTAGATAATCAATCAACAACAACATGGTTATTGGATTCAACAAGTTTCTTACATGTGACACCAAACAAGGAGTGGTTCAGCACGTACAAGGTTGGTGATTTTGGAAAGATCTACCAACGTGATGACATGGGTCATCGTGTTGTTGGAATATGTGACATCAAGATCAAGACTAGTGATGGCGAGCATCTACTCAAGGGTGTGAGACATGTGCCAAGGTTCAAAAGGAATCTAACTTTGTTGGAGTCTCTTCATGATGATGGTTATGTTTACAAGGTGGACAGGGACAAGCTAACCATGAGAATCAAGAAGAACAAAGTGACTGTGATGAAGGGGAGGAGAAGCATAAATAATCTTTACAAGCTAAGAGTGTATGTTCTTTTAGGTGGAGTCACTAAAGAAGAACCAGGGGTGGCAATCCTAGGAATGGAGGACAACAGGTCTGATGCCAAGTCAGACTTGTCGGGTGGCTATAAGTGAGCTACAAAGAGAAGACTCAATTCCACGATGCACGGAGATTCGTGCATGACAGCTTCATTGGTGGAGGACCAGATTCGTCAAGGTGGAGATTGTTGAAAAGTGTTGAATATGTGTACTAGAGGTTACGTAGTGGAATTGGAGACAAACTAGCGGATAGGTTAGTAGAGTTTGAGTTGGAAACATTTGTAACCCAGACTCCTTTAGATAGGGGGTACCGCTGATTATAATAACAAGCCAATTCAGATCAGACCGGCCCTGTAGGGCAGTCAGACCGGCCAGCCCCTCAGAGAGCAGGATATCGATGGGGATAATCCAAGAATAAGGGATGGTGCGCCTGACAACGGCCCTGGGGATGTAGGCTTCGGCTGAGCCTTGTTAAGAAAATATTGGTGTCGATTTTCTCTCTTGATTGCATCTATATCTAACCGCTATGGGGCAGCCGTTGTCCATCATTAAGATTAGCCCATGTCAGGCTGGTTTTGCAACATCGTATTTCCTCCCTTTTACTATTCTAATTACACTATGGTCATGTGATCACTTTTAGATTATGGTACATATATACATGAAATAAAATTTGGGTCCAAAGATTTGATGCCAGCTTGCCTTTTCTAATTGGAGAGTAAAGAGTTAAAATGAAAAAAATTTGGTATGTATGAATTTTATCATTATACACATGTACCAGTCATGCATAGCAGAAATATTGTCGTAGCAACGAGGCTAGACAGTGAACTTGTGGCACCCCCGCACGGCTACGCGGACCTACGAGGGTT
>JAGXJF010002305.1:0-194902 GCA_019208055.1 Stipa capillata
GACTAATGCGGAACTTACCTATGTTTATAGATTAGTGGGGGGGTGTGCTTCTTCCCCACCACCACTTAGTGATTGGTATGAGGAGGAGAAAGGGAGCACCACACACGCGTCCGGGTTAGCATTGAAGCCGGGCCTGGGCCGGGGCCGAAGGGCGTGGGCATGCGACATAACGAGGTGAATGGTACCGCGAAATTTCGGTCCGTGGCCTTGCCAGGAGCTCGGCTTCCTTGGTTTTCTTGGCAGGCAAGATCGTTTTGCTTGATCGGGTAAGTTATTTAAATATTGGAACCTAAACGGTTGAGATCGTGTCGCGACGATTGAGACCGCGTGGGCTCTGCCTATAATATAATGATTACCGGGCCGCAGCAAAGACATATTAACATATTTAGGGTTTTGCCTCCTCTCGTACTTGCGCTGCCCACAAGTAATCTACTCAATAACCAGACGCGGCGTGCACCGGACGAGAGGTGAGAGCAGGTCTCGGAACTCTACATCCTTGTGATTCTGCATCGGTGGATGAGACGAATTATGTTTTTGTAAAGCGCTAGCGCAAGACTGCTCACATCCGTCACATGGTGTACTTCCATCCAAGATCAGGGCGGTGCCGCATACCGTTGTCTCCGCCGCCCCCCCCCCCTGTCTGCTCTCGACCCCGTACGCTCACCAACGTCGTCCCAGTCAACAACATGCTTCTGCAAACAGACACGGCTACTCAGTCTACAAAACGACTCTGTACGTGCGCCGTGATCTGATCCTAGATCTTTAAGTCTAGCTATCGCTGTTGCTTGTGCGATCGCTGCTGTTCTGTTCACTAGTATGCTAGAGCATGCATGGAATATTTGTTTTAATCATGACTATTTACTGGCCTTTAATCACGAAATTGTCTAATGTTTCCAAAGAAACTAAACTTTGCTACACGTAGCCTATCCCACCCGTCTTAGAACATGGCAATTCGGGGAGAAAAAAACAACCAGCTTAAATTACTAGCGTTCCTTTTCATTTTTTTTTGAAGATCCTGTGCAAAGCTAATTACCCTTTATTCCTTGTTTCCTTGTAATTTGTGCTGTTATTAGCGACGGATACGACAAACAGCTGCGGGTGAAGCTCATCTTGCGTGCGCCGTGCCTCCGGCGCGGTCGATGATGCGATGGCCATGTCGTCTCCTCCATCTTGTAGTCCCGCGTCCGCTGTGCTAGGCACACACCGCTGCATCAGCTGCACAGACTCGCGTCTGGATGCACGAGAGGAAACCCGAGACTGGTGGCCGTGAGCTCCACAGGTCCATCTGTGACCTCCATGAATCACTGAATAACTCAAGAACAACCGCGCAAAGGAGAGAAAAGAACGGCGGATCGTGGAGTGTCTGGAGACGACAGACACATGACATGTGAACGCGGAAATCTTGGCTAAAACTGATATCTTCAAAGCTGCTTTTTCTCCAGGCTCAGCTCGGATCTTCTTTTGTACGCTGTGACTTCCACCGTCTATTGGGGCCAATTCCTCCTCCAAACAGCCGTACAAACAGCTCAGCAGGCCGTACCCACTTCTCATAGTTGGATATAGGGTTTATATATACTATTTTCCTGTAAAGACACATGGCTTGTAATTCAAAATCTGCTTCAATTAGTACAAAAAGTGGCCACTGACGGCTTGACAGCTGAACTGCACAAGCGGGCGCAAGTTTCTTTCCAAGTCCAAACGGTATCAAGGATCCAGCTCTTATACATCAAGCAAAAAACCATTGGGTTTAAAACAAGATCGAGAGGAAGATATTGATATCTTCAGCATCTGATTGCGTGGCTGGCTTGTGTTCTGCTAGGCGTCAAAGGGAAATATTGGGAAGATATCTGGATGGAAGTAACGCAGTGGATGATGTCAACAAGCAGGAGGGAGAAATTTCGTTAGGAACGCGAAAATTTCAAAAAAAGAAGGGGGCATTCCGAGAATTGAACTCGGGACCTCTCGCACCCTAAGCGAGAATCATACCACTAGACCAAATGCCCTTTTGTGGTAAAAATGTTATAGATTATTTATACAGAATTTTCTATGTAAATACCCACGACCTTTCACCCTAATCATCTTAATTTGATATGGCAATGCCACATGATTTCTTCCATGGGAGAAAAACACGTCCATTATCAGTGTTGTCAGCCTAGCACTTCTTTGCCTCTCTATTCTGGATTAGTACCACTAAGAGAAAAATAATAATCTAGCACCGTTCTCTTCAATACGCATCCGCAATATAGTGCAGCCCCTCAAAGAAAAAGGAAAGAAAAATGCCGCGTAAACCTGTCCATTGCATGCCAGCTCTCAAAACTAATTTGACTATGCCAGCTCTCAAACTAATTTGACTATCATATGTCTAGCAATGGTGATCAAACTAGAGATATCATATCGATCACCAGTGGATCAAAAATCGATCTGCTTAATTTCTTCGAGTAGAAGTGGTTTCCATGTAGATGATGATTACATTTATATGGGGAAAATTTTGAGGAACATATACATAGTCCAGCTAGGTAGGCACCAGGATGCACATATTCTGCCAATTGAAGCGCTTAATTCATAACCACGGGTACTACATGTATCCCTCGTCAATTTGACCCGAAATCTATCCCCCGTCAATCACAACTTGCACGCCAACTAAAACGAATCAACAAATTAATTAATTTCAATCTCGTGAGCGTACCAGTTATTACAATTAATGTACATCAAGAACTGCAATCAAAATCAGAACCAAAATTAAAGCAAACACACACACACACACACACATACACACACACACACACACACACACACACACACACACAAAAACAAAAAAGAACATAAAAACCTAGACATAGAGACGATATTACATCGCGCGTGTGAGAGAGCATGCGAGTTCATGCACATACCCTAATGCATGCGTGCTGAGCATGCTTGATGTGTCTCACCGGTTGATCAGATCACTGATGCTGCTGAGAGGACAGCGGCCCGAAGATGTCGAGGAAACCGGACGGAGAGCCGAGCCCCGGCGCGCCGCCGGGGCTCAAGAAATGGTCCCCGACGTGGTGTAGCCACGGGGAAACCAAGGGAACCTCGCCCTTGAGCGCCCCGCCGCGGAGCGGGCTGAGGTCGTGGAACAGGAACCCCGACGGCGACGGCGACGGCGACGGTCCCGCCCACGAAGGGGGACCGGCCTGCTGCTGCTGCTGCCTTGTGGTCGTCACCGACACGGACACCGCGGGGCCGGGCCGGTTCAGGGCGCGCGCCTTGACGCGCACCGGCACCGCCCTCCCAACGCTCTGCTGCTTGCGGGCGCTCTCCGTTGCCGGCCTGATCGGGGACGACGTCGACGCCCTATCCCTGTCGCCGCCGGAGTCCGGCCCGGTGAGCCGCTGCACGAGCGACATGAACTCGTGGGCCTCCACGTGGATGACCTTGGGGGACACCATGTAGATGATGACCGGTTTGCGCTGGTGCTGCGCCGCCGACGGCTTGCCGATCTTGCGCGAAGCGCCGTGCACGCCGAGCGCCCCGCCCCCGGGGCCACTATGCCGGAAGTTGTCCTCGAAGCTCGCGGTGGCCATGGACGGACGACGGAGATGGATAGCTACCACGGCAATGGATAGGTGCGACTTTAGGCAGACACGGAAGATCTGAAGGGGACAGCAAGAGGCTAAAAATCGATGCTTGCGGGTAATGGCTTATATAGCCAACGACACCGTCTTGGGCTCTTGGCATTGTTAAGGTTGAATTGAAGGAGGCAATACTTCTTTTTTGTTTTGAAGAAAAGAAGGAGACAAGACTCACAGGGGCGTGGCACGTGCCTCCTGTTCAACCCAGTGTGTTAGAATCTTCGTAGCCCCAGTTGTGCTGCGTTGTGTGCACCAGCTCTTTTCCACTACGCTCACATTTTCTGTGGACCGAGCGTGGGTAAATAAGATAAACACACCGCTTATACCATCGAACCGATGTCCATCCTTAAATACAACCGTTTCTTACAAAAAAAAACTTCGTAAATGGAGCCTAACCTATGCACACGTTCTAACGACGCGAGGTTGTGTCGTCTCCCCTCCTTTTCATTTTCCCCTCTGCTACCTTAAACTACCTATATGGCTCCCTTCCACTATATGAGTTGTTGTCGCATGTCTTCAATGACGGCAAGGTTTCTGGATAATTAGCGATGCCAAAGGTGGCTTGTGTTAATAAGGATAACCAATTGGCGATATTTATGTGGTGCATTTGGCACTTCGTGCAGCAGGGGCGGAGAGCTAACTAGCTCCACCTTTGTATTTGACAAACTGCGCCTTCTTCGTTAACTTCGTCTTTACAGTGCTCTATCTTGTCTCACCGTATAAAATTCTTTACACAGATTACAAATGGTATACCTTTTAGCTAAGATTTATAGGTATGTACTTTAACCTATAATGAATATGTATGATATTAGAGTTTTTTTAACTTCTATGTGTGATTTTATTTTATGTTTCTAGTTACAGTTTCATATATATCCAGGTTTCAAGAATGCCGACTATTAGTTTTGTCAATTTTTACACTATGTCGGCCTCTTTTTTACATCCAAAGATGATCTTGGTCTTTGATAGCCACAACGGATCCTGCCGCCATATGATGCAACCAACCTTTTGACGACGCACATCTACCCGGAGCCGCAGGCAAAATGAGCCGACTAAGGAAGGGCGAGCTGCCAAGAAATCCCCGGGCCACAAAACCATCTAAATTACTAATTTCTTAGAATAATTGAAAAAACAACGCCACGGCCATCCCCTTGCATTTGTAATACATTGCTGTCCACTTCGGCTGAGCAAGAGGAGAGGCGGGCGACAGAGTTCATCTCTCGCCATTGGCTCCATAGGCCACGAAAGTCAGCTCAGACGTGGAGACAACTAAGAGAGAGACCTAGCTAGCCGAACCTGGCGAGCTGTTGTTATCTCAGTGGCAAAACAGGCTGAAACATACATGTTTTTATTTGCAGCAGCTGGCCGGCGATCGGGCCGACGTGGCGTGAACTCGTGCGGTTTTTTGCTGCTGCCGAGACCCAAGACGAAAGGCGAGGTCGATGTCACGCACGACGGCACGAGCGGTCCTGGGTGCGGAGGGTACGACGTTCGTACGGGCGGCTGGTCAAGCACACGACCGGAGAAGGGACGGCTTGACGGGAGGGAAGAGAGAGGAAGCTTGGCGAGAATTCAGCACGTTCTGCTCGCCTGCTGCTGCCGGCGGCGGCGTTCACGTTGGTAGTAGTAACCTACAGGTATTCGCCGAGGGAGCTAGTAGTATAAAATAACAGGAGGGGACGAGGTAGTGTAAAACTTTGACACTGTTTTGGCTCCGTAATGTTCTTGGTAAAAGTTAACACGTGCGTATACATTATGGCTAAGGCACTAAATAAGGGTTAACCGTCAAAAGAACCACGGGTTAAAATTTGACATACGATGCGTCATCTGTGAGCGGAAATCAAATCCAAAAGCAGCTACACATTTTTCCGGTACCTTCAGGGCCGTTTCGATACATATGCATGGCAATAAGAAAATTATTCTGAAATTACCACAAGGTGTGATTTGATGGTTATACAATAAGTAATAGATTATCTTTCACGTGGCGACAGAGCATTCTAACAGGACTACAAACTTTCAAAAGAGGTTATATATGGCGCCCTAGCAATGGTACACAGATACACATCTTTAAGAATGCGTGGATCCCCAACAGTCCGACCTGGAAGGTGTTCTCCCCGTCGCGGTTGGGCTGTGCTGACAAGGGTGGATGGCCTCATCGATCCGGTCTCTGGAACCTAGGATGAGGAGTTAATCCGAGATATGTTTATACCGGTTGATGCTACCCGAATATTGCAAATACCTCTCCCCCATCATGAATAAGACTTTGTAGCATGGAGTGGCACACGCACGGGTATTTTCTCTGTAAAATCAGCATACCATCTAGAGTGGGATCGTCAGGGTCGGACGAGAAGGGGTAATGGAGAAGGCGAGTCTAGAATAAACCCGATTTGGGAGAAAGTATGGGAGTTAGAGGTTCGAAAATCGCATGTTTTTGAGTGGGGGACTTATCATGGTACTATTCCTTGCTACTGTACGTTATGCAACCGGCACATCAAGACACTGGTTCAATGTCCAGTATGCTCCAGGGAGGCCAAAACCCTACGACACTTATTGTTTACATGCAAATGAGCCAAGGAAGTCTGGTATGGCCTGGGTATCTGGCCCCTTATCCAAGCTGTTCTGAACATCGATCGAGCAGGTGAGGCAGTTCTCGAAGAGCTACTTTGCAAGACCTCTAGGCATGGTGTCCTCACAGGTGCACAGCATATAGTGGAACTATGACGTTGGTATTTATGGTGGGAACGGCGGCAAACAGTGCATGGGGAATTAGTTCCCCCACCCGCGCGTGCTTCCATGTCTATCTGCGCGATTGTGGCAAATGCAACAAGAAGGAAGACGGCGATGCGATCTGGTGCGAAGAAGGGCTGGACCAAGCCTCCGAAAGGCACGATCAAGGTGAATGTTGATGCGGCCTACAACGTGGAGAAGGATGTCGGAGCTCGAAATTGACACAAATAGGATATATACTGAGTCTGATTCGATGGAGGCGGTGGAGGCGATGAATGAAGATGACTACCGTGTGTCTGGATTAGTCATTATTGATAATTGTCGAGTCTTGTGTTCAGCTTTTGATCAGGCAATTTGTAACTTTTGTCCACGTGAGGCCAATTCGGTTGCTCACGTACTAGCCAAGCACTGTAAACGTCAGGGCTTCAGTTGTGTCTGGACCGATACAGCTCCTGAGTCTATTGTGCCTGTAATGGTGGATGATTTAACCATCATTTAATAAAGTTATCTGAGTTTTTTTAAAGATAATTAATCAGCAACACCCCGAGCCAGCACCTTGTTTCTGAGACGCCGTGACTTTCTCCCGGTTTGACAATGCATGGGCAGCAGCAGCAGCAGGCGTGAGGCATGACCTGATTTAGCACTCCATCGAAGCGTGCAAGAAAGAGGCATGCGTACATGGGGGGAAAATGACCGGGTCGCGATGGTGTTAGCACGTTGCTAGTTTAATAAATAAATCCGCTTTGCAGGTTTCCAGGAAGATACCAGACGCTTTGACGGTGTCCAAGATTTCGCCCCCGAGGTAGCCTTTCCAGTTTCAGTTAAACTCCAAGGAATCCGCGAGAATTCGTCCTCAGAAGAGGCTGCAACGTGCAGAATCAGAATGTAACAGAGGTGGCATTGATAACGGATACTTGTTGGGCGACCCGTGTATAATTGCGACGTGCTATATAAATCTGTATCTGTACTTGTTTTTATAAAAGGACAGTCGGGCTTACATCCCAGAAATCTCTTTACTATAAAAATATCAAGCAAACTAAATAGCTCGACCAGGCATGGCTGCAAAGGCGAGGGGGTATCAACCGAGCACGACCATGGAAACAAGATGCCGGCCTGGGTGGAGCTCAGCTGAGCATGGCGGCAACGTAGCGGTGTAGAGCAGGCTTAGCCCCAAGACAACACGCTGGCAGATTATGATTTTTCATATATATATATACACACACACATATATATATGTGTATGTATATATATGTATATATGTAGCAAAACTTATGTATATATAAGTTAGTCACTACAAAATTTTGAGTTCCATAATTAAGTATAAGTTTCAGACGTTCAGTCATCTACTGCAGGTGAAAGCAAGCATGAGAACTCATTTGGAAAGCAAATGTTAGGTTCCCCTACAGTAGCAGCGATGGACAATGTGGAACTTTCAATAGTTCCTTGGGGAACTCATGGAGTACAACAGCGCATTGCGATGAGAGACAATAGATAGCTGAAAAGGAAAATTATTAGCCTTGACCGTGCATTTTTGTATGTTCAGACTTCAGATGAAGCACATGCATCTTTGGGTGATATGAGATTGTAAAGCAAATGATTGCACAGAAAGATAATACATCTAACATGTAAAGCAAATGATAGCACAAATCATAAAAGTTGATAATAGGTCAACCTCCATATACTTGGACAAAATAAACTGTCAGGGATGCAGAATTGTAGATCGAGGGGTTCCCAAGACTTGGCCTGAAAGGGGGCTTGCCTCACTCTTTAAGTCCATATTTGTTATTGGGAGTAAGCTGAAAAGAACAGATAAACAATCAAACCTTGCCTTTCATAAGAAATGCATAATGTTCCCATGTGGATGCTTCATATAGTTTGCTGACCCATATCCTAACATAGCCAAAAGGTTCTGCTGTGTGAAGAACGTTAGGTTTGTTTTTTCAGTTCTAGTTTACACAAAACAAAAGAAATTGGAGAAAATATCCTACTATGGAAACTTACAAAAACAGTTTTGTACTTTTGATACATTATCTCCAGTACGGGTCCTACCTCCCGCCTTCCTCGAGTTGACAAAGGATTAAGCAGGCTTTATAAATTATTCTGACAACTCTGCTTCATTTCAAATCTTAAATGCCTTTACCATTATGAAAACTTAATGCAGTTTGAGGTCAAACAATATTACAGTATAAACCCCACTGCCCCACCTGAATTTTTTTTAGAAAACAGGGGCATCTTTTCTCCTTTCCCAAGAACAGTCATTTTCAGCGCCTTTCAAAGTATGGTGATAGACCAAGATATGCAAAAGAAAGTAGATAATCCATGTACTCCATATCAGACTTGCGAATTTTTATGAATGTAAGGATGTTTTGCCTAGATACAAATTAGGTAAGTCTCAGCCAACAAAAAGATCAATTGGTGGCAGCATAGATATTTCATATTTGGGTTGGGGTGGAAGTTGGAACTGAATCAAGACCCACCAGGAACATCCCATTCCATGAAGAACTGAGAATGATCACATAAGATTCTTCCTACTTAAATATACAGCTCCTCGAATTGCAAGAACCAAGCATCATCCGAGCCTTGTTGGTTTGGGGCACCAAACTAGAGAGAGAGAGAGAGAGAGAGGAACAAATGCTTGATTTTGTTCTGTTTTGTGAACAATCAGGAGGTGGTTGTACACTGTGCGCTGAAAATACTGGTAGCTTATGCATTCCAACTTCCAAGTTCTTTAGCTTTCCAAAAAAGTCTTCATTGTATAAAAGCCCATTCACAGATCACAAGGCCAATTTCAAGGTCCACAGTCAGAAAAATTGTAACTCGAATCAGAGGTTGATAATTAAGGTTGCCGAGCTTGGATCTTATATGATTACTTCGAAATTGTCATTCACTGATTCACCTAGTCAACCTAACTGATAGTGCCACAAGCCTGCGCCAAAACTGAGCCTTCAACAATAGAAGTGGATACGAACTTATATTGAGAATTCCACCCAGGATAATCACTGAACTTATATTGAGCTGAATACTCTCAGAGTCAGATGACAGATACACACTACAAGACCATCAACTATGGAGACTATCACAGTATGTTAGTAGCACGGTTCATACCACATACCAGTGTTCTGAAAACCACCAATTACTGGCTGGTGAAATGGAACAAGTCTGACTCCAGTTTTCTGAACCCTGTTCCTAGTTCACAAAGGCTTTAAAACAGTAGAACCTCCAATAATAGACAAACAAGTTATGTGAATACAAGAAAATCAACCACAAACAATTCTACACAGGAAGATGTACATACATCACCTAGGTCATATTGCACAAAGCAAGGAACCTCACTGCCAAATCTATTCAGAGCACTTCTTATTAATCACATGGGTAAGGGTCTACACCAATAGACTACATAACATGCCTAAACACTTGAATTGCTTTACAGTCTAAACCAATCACACAAATTTAATACTAATTGATGATTATGGTACCTCGTATATCATATGTGGGCAACTGGGACCTTATATATAACACGTTGGCTACAAGAACAGCACACTAACATAAGTATATAATAAATATGACAAAGTTGTGAGGTGTGACAGACCAAATTTTAGTCGAAGCTTACAATCTGACCTTATGTATAACACCTTGGCTACAAAAACAGGACAATAACATAAGTATATAATAAATATGACAATGTTGTGAGACAAACCAAATTTTAGTCTAAGATTGCAATCTCCAACTAAATTGAGCAATGCAGATGCTATAGGATTTGCCATGGTGGTTCATGATTACTACAGCTATTGGGGTTTTCAACTGTATCTTTTTGAGAGGCTACAATAAACACTTAGCACAACAACCTTTTCATATTTCAACAAAGTTTCAATCCATTAAGATAAGTACGCTTAGCATTTGGTATGTTGATATTGAAAAGACTTCTATACTAACAGCAAATTAGTAGGCAAAAAATAAACCTAAGTAAGTAAGTAGTAATGATCATTAATCAGTAGAATGGAATTGATTCGTAATATAAATATGTAAATAAGGTATGCACCACCTGACATGTCTACCCTGTCCCAGAATGCACACCACAACACAGTAGGATCAGAACTGTGGCAGTCCCACAATTGTACACCGACTGCCAATTGGGAAATGTGAAACTGAATTCCTTGATCCATCGCAGCACAATACGCGGGCGGAAGAGGCTCACCGCCTAGAAGTCCATCTGTAGCCACTTCTTGTAGTAGATGCAGGTGGTCGGCGAGATGACCCCATCAGGGGAGCACTCATCAATCCTGGGGCAAACCCCGCATGGAATCCCCTCCATCATGCCGCCCTGTGGCGCGCCACCCCTCCGGTAGCACACCCTCCCAGCCCTGACCGCGCTGAACTCTCCCTCCCCGGTGCTCCTGCACTCCTCGAGGACCCTGTCGAGCGCCATGGTCCGCAGGACCTCCCTGACCTGGTCGATCGTGTACCCCGCCCTGGGGTCGTCCCTCTAGACCCCCTTGTGGACCATGTCGGCGGTGGCGGCGCCGAGCCTGTCGACCTGGTCGAGGCACCTGCGGCGCGCGGCGGCGACGGCGTCGGAGTCGAGCTGGCCGTTGTGGTACCAGGTGCCGCCGGTGATCTCCGGTGCGGACTCGATGCGGGCGTCCATGAAGACCTTCTTCCCGCGGTGGCGGACGTCGGTGACCTCCTTGAGGATACCCCGTTGGACGAGCGCGCGGCTGCATCGCGTACCGGAGGTCCTGACTCCACATGCCCTTGTTGCCCGCCGCGAAGACGCGCTTGTACGGGGAGTTTCGGCTTGCGTTGATTCCACTGATGTTTTTCCTTTTCCTTTAGCCGGATGGTGAAAAAGCTTAAATTCAAAGCAGATACCGAGCGAGGTCGTTCACAGACTTCATTTCATTTCGGCCTTTCAGCTTAAGATATAGGCCAGGCCGAAATCCCGGTTGGGCTAATTTGCGAGCCCGGTTAGGTTAATATATTTCTTTTTCTTGGAATAACTCCAGTTTAGCACCTAACTTTTTTCCAAAAACGAATGACTCCTAAACTAAAAATTGGTTATCCTATCCCTAGACTTCTAGAATCATATCAAATTAATTAAGATGGTTTCTGTTTATAAGAGGAAAACCTAGCTTTCAGGAAACCACCGTTAGAGGGATGCACCTCAGTCGTCCTATGACTAGTCCATGTCCATTCTTCTCCAACTTACTCGCCGGTGTTAAGTGGGGCAAGTGACTGGTTGATTTTTAAGAGTTATAATTTAGATTCTCTTATGTTGTTTTTCTTACTTTTTTTTCTTTATCAAGTTGTGCTAGTTTTGTTCTTCACAACAGGTTCTCTTATCAGATTTCTTTAGCTACCATGATTTTATTGCAATGGCTCATGTAGACTACGATGACAACATGTATGTTAGAGATCGTCACTGGAATGAGTTTGGTACAAATAAAACTCTTGAAAGGATCTACATGTCGTCTAGAGGAGAGGTGAATATGTGTTTTTAAATTGATTACGGATTTGGCTTAATTCTAATGCGGAATTAAACTATTCAGATTTTCACAAACTCAAATCCTAAATATATTGGGTTCACCTAAAGTGCACCAACACCATATAAAATATATATATATATATATATATATATATATATATATATATATACTATAATTACCTGGGGCTCCATGGCGCCGGGGCCACGTGATTTCAAATGCTCAAATTCAAAACAAACTTAAATACTTTTTTCGACAATTTCAGTTTTATGGTATGTACCCAGAGATATATACTCAAATAAAATACATACCTTTAAAAAAAATACCCAAATTCAAATATTTTGAGGTATATTTGATCACATACCTAGAACTGATATACCCCGAATACTAGGTATGTGACCTAATATACCCTAAAATCTTTGTATTTTTTCAAAGATATGTATTTCATTTGAATTGTTATAGTTAGATATACTTCGAAACAAAAACTTCCAAAAATTATATCCAAATTTAGCTTGAATTCATTATTATGAAATCATGGAGCCCAGGCTCCATGGAGCCCCAATTCAGCTTCCGTATAATTACCTGGGGCTCATGGTGCCTGGGCTCCGTGATTATATATATATATATATGTCAAGGTTTGCAATTCTACGGTGACAGGCAATCAATTCAATTTCTACTAAAAATATACAAATATAAATTACAATAATGTAAATGAGACAAGAGACAAACGATGTTTGTTCTAAAGTTTGGATATCCATCGATATTCTACGTCTTCGTTGAGGACTCGATCACTCGTGATCAAAGGTGGACTCTTTTCAAGCCGCTTTCTCTCGAGGATGCCCTTGCATCTCCTCATCCACTATGGTTAGCTCATTCCTCCACTCCGAAGATGATGAGCTCCACAACCACTTCATAAATCACTCGGACCTCCTCACGAGCTTCTTAAAGAGATCACTGAGTCACCAATACCAAGCCATCTAGGAGTCGGTGGCCTCTAAGAGTAACGAACTCTCACTCAAACATAATCGACGCTAACAACTCAAACGATGCAACTTATGCAATCGCCTAGTGTAACCAATGCACTAAACTCCCTCACACCTCACAATGAGCAATACATGCACCTGAGGAGTTTAGAGAGGGTGGAGACAAGAGTAGGATGCCAAACAATGACTATGGGACAGCCTCTCTCTTCCCCAACTTGACCAAGGGGGTATATAAACACACAACCGCAAAAGCTAGTTGTTTGAGAAAGCAGACTGTGTGGCTGGCTTAAACCGACTTCAGCCAATGGTCGGAAAAACGATTGTTTTCACCTCTTGGACCCTAGACTCGGAGGGTCCGGGTGGGGTCTGGATCTATACTAGAAGACCCGGACCTCCACCCAGAGGTTTCGAATTTTCAAAGGGAGGAAACTCCCAGATGGTCCGAGACTCTCCCAGAGGATCTGGAAACCCTCAGAGATCTGTCCGCCTGGTAGGGTTGGTCAGACCGCCCTCCTTGGCCGGTCTGACCGTCCTCAGGTATGAACAGATCCCCCAGGGTCGGTCAGACTGCCCTTAGGGTATTGGCAGAGAAACCTAGGCCAATCAACTCAACCACCTAGCTTGATTGGATCGCACACAACCTAGACTCCAAGTCTAGGGCTAACACACGCAACATCGAACTACGCCCAAAGTTTTCAAGCACTCACAGCTCGGAACCCCCGGACAAGCTAGAACATCGAATTCTAGTAACTCCACCACACAGGAACACACGATGACATGCAACATATGCAATGGTTTGAGCACTCGACATGCGTCATGATTAAGGTACTCGTTCGATAGCCCTTCTTAATAGTACGGCTACCTAACATATAATCTGGTCTCTCTCCAAAACTCCTTGAGACCGGTAAAATAGGAAAACATAATCTAGACATACATTTGCCTTGCGCATTACTCTTGAGCTTGATGATGCCCGATATCGTCGTTCCAAGATGGAATCATCTTGATCATAGTCACTTTGTGAAGTCTTCTATTTTGCTTCCTCGTAATCCCTTATGAGAAGCTTTCTCTTGAAATCGTTTTCACTTGTCCATCTTCACTTAATGGACCGCAAGCTTCAAGCATATATCTTCTCATAATACTCACCTTGAACCTTGCTCTTCTTAATCTTGATGACCATTAATACTTGATGTTATCTTTTCATGGGCTTCATGAACTTGACTTTTCGTTGCACACTCATGAGTGACTCCTAACCCACACTCACACTCTCACACATAGAGATAGCATGTAGGGTTAGTTCATATAATGCAATACACAATTGGTTTACCTTCACTTGATCACATGAAATCACCACTAGTGTTCTTCTCTTGAACTTCTAACTTCATGTCTTGATCACGATGGCTCAACACATAAGCCACTTTTGACCATCTTGAGTCCAATTCTTGGACTCCATCTTCTTCAACCTTCATATTCTCATTTCTTAATTATATGACATTCATCTCATGAACTTACTTGATGCATATATTTGACTTGATGGTATTCCTCCCTGAATCCATTTAACAGCCTTCATGCGTCACGTATGGAATATAAATTCATATCCAACTCAAAAAAAACTATTAGTCTATAGAAATTGTCATTAATTACTAAAACCATATTTATGGACTAGTTGCACTTTCAGCTCCTTTGATGTTGGAAGTACCAAGGTGCATCAATGAAAATTATCGATAATCTACTTCATTGTTGATGTGATCGTCAGAGATCATAATGTTGTTACAAGATCCAAAGTCTCTGGCAAGAAAGATAACGATGTCCATCATATTCATCGACTTACTTGATGTTAACATGTTGGTCATCTTAAATGTAAAATCCGGTACTCATATACTTGTAATTTTATTCGTGAGCTATTAACATAAATCCGAGGATCTTTCTAAAAAAAATCAAGGTGGTTTTGGAAATTTTTTTGTCTGCAACGTTTAGAGGGTAACTGAACTTAACCCTAATTTTGATTGAAACAATCTGACATCATGTCACCATCTTTTCTCTCTGGGACGATCAAATATCCATCTAGAGGAGGCTAGTATCAGTGGCGGCATTACTCAGCTACAATACTGGACTAGACTATATAGCATAGCTATATACTCTCACCCAATGCATTTCACTTACCACATATTTTCTTTAGTTTTCCTTGCACCAAGCAACACCATTTTCCATGAAAGAAACAAAAAAATTTAGACGCATGCTACAGACATCTCTGTGTGGATCAAAATCAACTGTGTGCAATCCATAAACCAGCTCTGTACCAAAGACCAGTGCAACAGACCAAAGAATAGCAACAAAAAGAAAAAACTGTATTCAATTCACAGTAGTGAATAAAACCACATAGGTTCAGTCTGATGGTTACACTGCCATTATATGATTTAACAATGTATACTGACATTTCGACCATTTTACAACTGTTAGGAATCCTCGAATTGTACAGATTACTGAATATGCAACGAGGAGAGTGAGATCCCAGTCCCATCTCCAGCAAATGTCAAGATTAAGGCCGCAACGAGTAAGAGGCGTCATTTGCGACCTGCTCAATCACAGTTATCTTATTCCACCTTTCTGGCTCCTCTGGTGCATTGTTGCTCTGAAGAGGCGGCAACGAGAATGCACTGACAGTTGAGCTTCTGCTCCGGATCTCTTTCAGAGACCTAAGCGCTGCGACCGTGCTCTTCATGTACATGCTCTCCATGAACTCGATCTCATCTAGCTCTGGAATACCGCCCGCGTTAACCAAGGATGAACTGGGATTTGGAGGCTTGTCCTCACTGTTGCTATCTTCTTTTCCATCTTCACTTGATACAGACGTTTGTTTGATGGTAAGAGCTGGTCCAGCATAGCCTCACACTCCTTCACAAGCTTGTACAGGAGGTCAGTGGTGAAGAAAGGCTGAAGCAGCACATTCTGGATGAAGGGCAGACGGATCAGAGCCCCAGTTCTCTTGTCATACTTCTTGAGAATCTTGACCAATCCTGTAAATGGCAACATGAAACATAAGCATCGCCGATGATAATCTAAGGAAATTGGATGTGCACAATAGCTTTTGACACTGAGAACAGTAATCCATGAGCACAATCAGCTAAAACAAAGAAGGTTCGACATATTTCAAATTTCAAACGGCGCACAGATCACTTGCCCATCTCTCCCATCCTCTTCAGGAAGTCTTCCCTAAGAGAAAAGGAGGATGGACGAGTTTGTCTTTTATAAAGCCAAGAATAATCATGTAGAAAAAAAGCTCAATAAACTATTATCCTTAGTCACATTTTGAAAAAAGAAGAGGTGAAATATGCGGAAAATGACAGATAGAAAATATGCACATCTGACAAAGGTATTTCTTCGTGTTGCTCACAAGCTGCGATTTCTGAAACAGCACAACCATATGTAACTTATCGTGTCCCTCACTAGTGAACCTGATTTCTCAAGATGCATGGCCCGGAAAATTTTCATTTCTGAAAAGCTCACATGATCACATTGTGTAAAGGATGGCAGTAAAGGCACAGCAAGCCAGTTAAATACAGTACATGGGGCTAAGATGATGGCCGAAAAGTTTCAAAGTAGAGCACTAATAATAGTTTCCGACTCACAAAAGCATCTGAAATAGACCAGCACCACACGAGTAGAAAATGGCAAAGGGCACAAATGGCGAAGCATTCCAGTTAAGGTACACAAGAACCAAGCATCTGGCATGCCATGTGGACCAACAAAACATACTCCTCGTCATAATCCAAAACAGAAATTCAAATTTGCAAGGCTTTTTATGTGTCACACTTACAATCAGCAAGTCAACTAAACTTTGTGGAAGTGTCCAGACTTCACTAGTTGACTTCCAAAATAATCAGAAGTGTTTTGAAGTCACATTCGTTAACCACAAGTTCATTACATCTAGCAAAAAAATGAATTAAAAAAAGCAGCCTACCAAAGTAGCAATAGAAAAAGAGATCACGCGTTGCACGTGAAGTAATGACCATTCATCTAGCACTTCTTTATTTTGTAGAAAAATTTGTACGACACCAATAATATGCAAATTGCCAAAGTAAAAAACATTACGTATTTTTCTGACGCGTGACTCTAGTCAGTAGGGGTGTGCTTGGTTTGAGCCCAAGCTTACCCTACCAAAAAATTGGCTAGCCAAACTTTTGGTCAAGATTTTCCTTTCCCATGATTTGGCTAGTGTTGGCAAGAAAAATGAACTAGAGCGTGGCAACCATCCAAACAAAGACCAAATTTTTGGTCATGACCAAATAATAGGTATGGTAGATACTGGCCACTATCCAAAACATATCCTAGACTGTTGAGCAAAGGGGTGTGTCCCCTTCAAAAGAATCATCATGTGGTACATAGTTTACATGTACTTTGGAAATTCGTGTGCAAAGTCATCTACAGTAAAGAGAACAAAAGGTAATAGGTGCAAATATGGATAGTGCATGACAACTTGTTACTTTTGTTTATCGCATGTAGATGACTTTGCATCCAGAATCCAGACTTTTGCAAAAGTGTGCCAAAACTACATGCAATGCATCTTCAATTTTCTGTGATATCCCGAATTTCGAAAAGTGATCTGTAAATGGCAATGAGAGGCATATGCCTCGTGCTCATTAAATCAATATTCGTAGACATCTTGTACATATTCATGGCATGGAAGTATGAGTATATCTTAACAAAGAGAGTACAGAGGAATAAAAAAGGCACTACTTTAATCTGTCAAGCCGAAAGAAAAAAATGTAAACCAAGAAGGTCTCTCAATGTTGTAAACAAGATCGTTAAGTTAACCATGAAGCTTAAGATGGTATTACACTCTAGCATATCCCACCCAGGTTAGTAAAATTTGGTCCCAACACCAAACAAGTAACAACAAACACTAAACTGACACTTCCAACAGTTCTACGTTATATGATTTATCAGCAACCCACCAGCTAGGAGAGCAGCTTTCTTCACATTAGAAATCAGCAACACTGACAAAGAGGAAATCCAGTTACTCAACAGTAAAGCAAAACAGTACAGGGCTACTTTGTACATGCCACTACATATGCTGCCGCAAGACAGGCTGGTAAGGAAGCGGATAATCTACTGCATAATACCAGACCATCATGCGAGTATGTGACTTCTGAATCAAACAATATTTTCAGTGTGAAATATTCAGGATAATATCTGATCCAGACCTTCAGATAGAAAAAAAACTGATCTAATGGTTAATTTTTCTTGTAAAAACTCGATTTGTGTTCATGCGTCATGTGAATTCAGAAGCCCTATCGCAATGTTAGATGCATACCGGACTATGAAAAGAAATTTTCTCCCATGTCTTTTCGGTTCTTATACTTCTCTACATCCTCTAATCGAATATTTAATTGATTTCTATAGCAAGCAAATTGTACAATCTATTAGGGTCAATTCAAATCGCGGGAGACAGAAATATAGCGTGCTCCAGAATGAACAAGATTTCTGCACTCATGCCAGAAATCGCTAATTTCTTGCGAGAAATCAAACTGTTAATATATCATGCCCGTGCTATTTCTCACCAAGCATTTATATATTCGTCAATAGCAGGGGTGATGCACGTGCTATTTCAGCTGCGCAACAAGGATCCATTCTCCTTGACAGCGACACAAGAGCTCTGTCACTGACAAGCAAGCCATAGCTGCGCGTAGGAATAGCAAGTCGCCCTTTCTTGACCCATGTTCACAGAAGCTCAGACTTAGCGCCCCTGTTTTACGATGCGCGCTAAACTACTTGGTTACCCAAAATTCACCCTTTTCCCTACTCCCTTCCCATCAACTACATGCACAAATCATTCCAAAAGGAGATAAGCAACAACAAACAATAACCTATTTAATTGTTGAAACGGCATGACAACTACAGACAACGCAATGCAGCGGGAGTGGAAATTGGAAAGTGCGGCGGCTCACCGGTGTAGTTGAGGGCGCTGTAATTCTCAAGCAGCACCATCTCGCCGTGGAAGTCGACGATCTCCTTGTGCACCCGCATCACCTCCTCCCTGGACTCCCTCCCGGCCGCCCTCGCCACCCTGTCCTGCAGCTCCTGCTCCACCCATCCACAATCCCACCGAATCAGATCAAGGAACTCCACGAATTACAAAGAAAGAAATGACGGAAAGAGAATGGAGGATTGGCTAGCCACCTTCTGGCGGATGATGTACTCCTCCTCCTTCTCAACGAAGAAGGAATTGAACTTGTCGAGCTCGGCCTCCAGGAGCCGCATGAACTCCGCCTCCTCCGGCGTCATCGCCGCCTCCTCCTCGCCATCTTCCGCGACGCGGGTCCGCTTGGCCTGCCGCTCCTCCCCTCCTCCTCCGCCAGCACTGACTCCGATAAGCTTGAGGCGCTTCTTGAGGTCCTTGTAGGACAGGAACTTGTCGCGCCACTCCGGCAGCGTCTCGACGATCTGGCTGCTCAGGCTCTTGCCGAACTTCATCCCGCGAGGCCTTCACAGAGAATCCCTCTCGCCTCCACGCTCGATCTCCAGTCGGATCGATAAGAGATTGTGCGGGAGTTCTTGCGGCGGATTGGGGTGGTGAAATAGAGGGGAAAGGGAAGGGGAGGGGAGAGGGGAATATTCGCGAGGAGGAGGATATTATTTGCGGTGTGCGCCAGTGGTTATATTCCTTCGCTCGCTTCGCTTGAGTTTTGAGTTTCGCTTTTCTGGGGTGGAAGAGAGAAGTGGGAAGGGAGGGAAAATGGTAAGCGCACCCTGGTGGGTCACACCGTGGTCCACTATGCCAGTTTTGTGCCGAGGGTTTTTGCTGGTCACTTTTATCAAATAGTTTATCTGTGATAGCATGGTAGCAGATATGAATTTATTTAGTTAAAATATAAATTTATTAATTAAAAAATATACAAATTTATTTGATGAAAAGGTATAGCAAAAATTCTCTTGAGCGAAATATGTAACTGCAAATAAAGTAAATCTTCTATTCATCTCCTGAGTGTGAGCGTAGACAAAGACAATATGTGCTAGAGCTTTAAAAAGATATTTTAAAAACAATGAAGGAGTGTATCTTTAAGTAAATCGTGCATTGCTATTAAAACGTCGTATTACCAATTGGTGTCTAATCCAACTAGTATGTAAAATACTTGATTATCATGGATCATCGCCATGTCTTGATTTCTACTAACTATGTAGCAAATAAATCTGCTTATTTTTAAAATTTCTTATAACTCGGTCACTAAATTTTAATGAGGATTATGATAACAAATTTGCACCCTTCAAGAACGACCATTTCTTTTTATAAGCAACTTTGTTATTTCTAGAAACATTAACAGTGTTATTTATATCGCTTTAAAACTATTCCTAGGATGTGAATAAAGTTTTACATCTCAAACTGTTGGGGATCTAGCACCTTTCTCCTTCCACTTCAACATGATATTGTGTAACGTCCTATACAACAGCCCTGTTATATATCGTCACACCCTATCTGGTAGCCTATTTTCTTGATCTCCAGCTCGACTTATAAAAGGATCGGGTCAACTCAATAGTGGCTCTGGACGACCCATTAATCACTAAATAAATCTTACATGTCCACTCAAATGCTTGTTATTTATTTATTTATTCGATAAGAAGTTTTAATACCACATAAAACAAAACTGGTGTCAAATCAAAAGAAAGAGTTGAAACTTCAAATACATGATAATGTCATATAAGAAATGGCATTATTTTTCTGTAGACATTATTCTAATAATTACATAGAAAATGTTTATGTCATCTGATCAATATGCATAACTCGGGTACGTATCACTGATGGATCTTATGTGTAATTTCAAATGATCTAGACAACAAGACAATGGATAGAACTAATGTAAATAAGAATATCCATGGCAACTACTTCCATACTGAGAGGAGTTCGTTTCATCTACTCACACCTTAGATCACGACTCCTTAGATCACATGATATCTCTTTTAGAGGTCTGTTCACATGACTTCACTAAAATCAAGCAATATTTTTCTCACGGGCAAGAAAATAAAAATTAGCCAACTTTATTTCTAGTTTTCACAAATGTTGTATGTCAAAAGTCACGTAAACTTGTTCATCAATATCAAGTTTGTGGGCATATAGAGAGATCAAATTGTGTTTTTCATGCTCTTGCGAGCTGGGCACGTTCCTCAGGCCGGTCTGTTGCTAACAACACAAATCTTCTTGATCGTGTACAGATACATTGTATAAAGATGTTGAGGATTCTCTACAAAAAAAAGTTCTCTCCATTTCTTGGTTGCAGCAATAAAATGGTTTATACAACCTTGAGGATTCTATACAAGAAACAAGTTCTCTCCATTCTTGGTTGCAAAAATAAAATGGTGTATCTATAGATATATTCAAAACTTATGTTTGAATCTCGGATTACAAAAGTAGGCAAAAAAAGTATTTGTTAGGTTGTGTTTGATATCATGGTGAATTATGATAATCTTACATGGCAGAAACGTTTTTACATATTTTATCATTTAATTATCTTCTTTTGATATGATCAACACATGATGAGTCAAAATCGCATTCTGACTAACAGAAAAAAATTAAAATACTTCAAAGTTTGTTAAATTATAATATGGTTTACCAACAGGACACTAATTTTTACGATTATTTTCTTACAATAGTTTATAAAATAGATTTTGCATAACACAATTTAGCAACCACAAACTGGACATTAAAGTAATAAAGCATCTTTATAAATTGCATCGCTTATATATTGTTGTTGCTATAGTGATGGTGCACCCGGTCAGTAAACTTAAAATTTGACTGTTTAGACTATATGGAAAGAGAAAATTGGGATCGCAATAATTTTTGCCCAGTAATTTTGAACTTTATTTCTATCTGTTTTCGGAGTGATTTTCTGATAATGCAATACGAGTAAGAAACGGAACATGCTGCGAAAGTACTCCGTAAAATATGGACCATCCAAATTAATCATTTTTTGCCTCTAAAAACGCCGACTCTACCAAACTACATCATAAATCATGATGCTACATTCACAACTACTTAAATTATTTTGTCTCTTGTTTAAACATATGCAGAGGAAAGAACTGAATGAAGACAACTTTGAATAGAGTATAGGCTGCTATTTTGCCAAGTGAGTTGGAGAATAAATAGGAGTTAATTGGAAGATGAAGCTTTAAAGTGATAAGCTCAACTGCTTAATTGCTTAAGAGGAACATCATAGTTTTTCAAACTGGTTAGGTAGCGATGCAAGATATCCAACAGAATATTCCTAGCAATAATAGGACAGCATCCTTGGGTATATTATTTACTCTAAGAAACGTGTCACACAGACACAATAGCCTTCATGTGAGTGCCGTAAGAAACAAGGTCATGAATAAAAGATGACAAGTTGACACCATAGCGTCTAACATAAACATATCTCTGTGCTTAGGGGAACTGTAAATTTCGTTCTACAAATATAAATTCTCTGCTGTCGGTTGGGAATATAAAATAGTTTTATCACATGCATGCGATAGGAAATGAACGTAGAACTTCAATACGATTAATTAGGTAACAAGGAGTTCTTTTTAGAAAAAAAGCGGTATCATAAAGAAAAGAATTCTAAAATTTCAATAGAAACGCATTGGTACAATTTGGCTTTTATATTTTTGGCGAAATCACCTGTTTTTTCACGAGTCAGTACTCTATTTGCAACTGCATTATTGATACGTATTTATGTTACTTACTTTTTCAAGAGAAAAATCCAACCACGCCATAGCAAGCATTGCTCACATGCTTTCAAAGTATCAGTCGGATGTCAAAAATAGTGGGACCTTAACCGCCGACACTGTATTTGTAACACCGTTCTGTATTTATGACCATCCATTGTCCATATATATACATCTGCCATTTCTTTTCCGAACAGCCAGCTACACAGTGCAACACGGTCGGCGTGGTGCAGAAGATCGGAAGAAAGCTCCTAGACTGTTACCTACTTACCCAAAGTACACTCCATGACCTGCAGCAACCGAAGATTCGGAGCATAATTCCAGCTCGGGAGCGGAATATCCAACCGGATATGTCCCTGATCCTCTGCGCGTCCCTTTCCCGCTTTTAAAACCCCGGCCCTTCTCTGTTCTCCGGGAAAAATTGATACAGGGACCTCGGAGTCATCTCTCGCGAGAGTACTCTCGATATAGAGGTGCAATGACTGTTCTAAACTGTAGTAACTGCTTTTCATATTCGTACATCTTATGCTAAGTGTTGCTACACCACGGTTTTACTACCTGCAGAGAATATTCTTGCGTGTTAAAACACTGATGTCTTTGAAAGGTGGTCCACATGGCACTGAGTAGCTGTCTAATTATTTTAAGGAAGACTAAGTGGTTGTTTCACCACTTTAAGGAAGAGACTAGAGTCATAATACAAAAGCATCTGGACTAATATATTGGAGTTAGTTAGAGGACAGGTCCGTAGAAAAGTACATGTCATAGTTGGCTCCCAGTGCGGTCCACATGAGATGACTGCGGTCCACATGAGATGACTATTAGATAAATAGATACGTCTTTTCTCTTTTGGCATAGAGAAAAGTACAAGGTATCATTCGCTAACTTTGTAGTCCATGTAGGATAACCATTACATGTGTCTTTTCTCTCATTTATGAACTGTTATTTAGTGGTGGATCTGATAGACATATTATTTAAACATAATTTTCATGTTTATGTTATTTGCTATACATTATTGCGGTAGAATTATGTTAAGATTTAAGGTTGCCTTTAGAACAAAGGAACTTTGGAGAAAATCAGGATGATCGTAGATTCTAAGGAAAATGTTGTATCAATGACCTTTGGATCATACAATCTACATCAAAGGAATTTTATAGGATAGAAACACTTTCCATAATTTTTAGTGGAAACCAAACATAGGTTTTAATCTCAGGAAATTTTTTATCTGAGTCTTCTTTCTCTTTCTCTCCCTTGTCTCTCTAATGATGTAATACTTAATCTTAAAATTAGTGCGTTTTTCATATGCAGTATTTAAAAGCCTCTTCTGAATGATTCCCATGGTTTTGTTTCTATAAAATTTAACACCCCATGACATTATAATTATGTATATTTTCTATTATCGTGTTTTTAGATTTTAGCCTACAAAGACTGCTCATTGTTTATAGAAACCATATTACTGTAGTGCTGAGCTGTTATCTAATCAACTACTACAAGTTACAACATTTTCCGAGTTAATGTTTGTTTAGTTAAATTCTTTCTGTTTTCTGGTATATCGTCTTGAGGTCCCGCTCCATCGTTAGTTTTGTCAGTGTAGTGAAATTACACACAAAAAAAGACACAAAAATATGAAAGGCTGCTAAAGTAACAATACAGAGAATATTTACATGCGTTATGCCATTATGCATAATTTTTGGCTTAAAACTGCTAACGAAAGAAGAAAATAAACCAACCGGTAGCCAGTCCGCGCGTGTAGCAAAATCTGTTGCACAAAGGATCGCTTTGAAGCAGAACGCTGCTTCTCGATTTCTGATCCGGGAGAACGCGACGTGGAGGAGAGGCTGTCCTGATCTGAACTGCCGAAGCAACAGCAACCTGCAGCCTGCTTCTGGATCTAAAATCTATTGGCTACTCGTACGGACTCTTGGGAAAACAACCCGACTCTTTGCATATTCTCACGCAGATGCGTATCGAACCGGGAGCAAGTATGAAATCTACCCGTTAGATACAATTCTAGTTTTTCGACAATATAGACATAATATTTATCTATTATGTCGCAAACAGATTCAACATGAATTCGACAGTACATAGTACATAAGTAAATAGTACATAATTTAAATCATACTATTTATGTACTATTTAGAGTAGAATTGATTTTTTTAATTTCCCCATGTACACATCAAATTTGCATTTAAAAGTAATAACATAATAGATGAATTATGTTCTATATTCAAAAAAATTCACGACTTTTTGGACATACCACTTGACTAAATTGCACCAATGACTGATTTTACACAAGTTGCTCTCTATGGAACTAGCCAAAATACATGCATGTTTTTTTTCTCCATAGTCGGTATGTATTTGAATTGCACGCATAGCTCTCTCTTCGCAGTCATGCTTGAAGTTTGAAAAAGAAGAGTAAATTACATTTTGGACTAATATTTGTGTCATTAATTGTACTTTGCACCATATATGTTTAAATCATGTACATAACATCAATGGACCCACTTTAATTTTGCACTTTAGACCATGTTAACATGGTTTAGTAAAAAGCCGCTCCAACCCCACAAGCGACGCTCTAGGTTGTGCCGATCTCCACGTGTCGGTTGTAGGCCATTCATTAGCAGCTTAAGTGATGTTCTTTTTCACTTTTTTACACTCGCTGCTTATTTTTGCTACATACAATAGAAAAATAAATAGGCAGAGCAATTAACCGCTGCCAAAAGCTTTTTACTAGCTACGTGCCATTCATTAGCTGCTTATTAAAAACGTGGAGGTCTGCTCAACTAGGCATAGGGGGACCTTTGACGTGGAGCCTGATTTGTGGGGTCGAAGGAGTGAATCAGATGTCTTTTGATGAAACCATGTTATCCTGATCTGAAGTGTAAAATTAAAGTGGGCTCCCTAATGTTATATGTATTAGCAGAGTGCCTTGCGTTGCAAGGGATAAAGATTTTAGAGGTAAGGATAGTATCATAAAATAAACTATGATAGTCATTTTATTTCTCAAGTTATGTGATAATATATCTTGTTTAAAATTACTATGATACTATCCTTCAAAAGGCCGTTGAAAAGCTTATGTAGAAGTCTATAATTTTCTCAATTGTGTCAATTTGAAATTTGACGCAGTTTGATCATAGTTTTCAAATTTATCTTATTGTTTTGAATTTCCAAACCCTATATTAAATACTGTCACGATTTCTTGCAACGCCGTCCATCAATTCTCATATAGGGACTAAATAGAGACTACCTTTACAGCATGAACCTAGAATTTGACCAAAATTTTAAAATTCTTTTTCTTCTTCCTCCCTCTTCTCTTCTTCCTTCTCCTTCCTCATTCCTCTCCTTCCCTTTCCCTCGCTTCTCATTCCCCCAATCAAGCTCTTCTTTATCCCCTTGACAGGCGGCTAGGGCAACGTAGCTAGGAGGGGAGGCGGTGGTGACCGGCAACGATCCACGGTGGTGGCGGCGCGGCAAGAGGTGGCGACGGCTTGGAGGGGGGCTGAGATAAGAGGAAAGAGGGAGCACACGGGTTAGGGTGGACTTTATTTTTTCCGGAGCTCGTGGCGACGGTGCTTGAGCATTACGAGGGGGCTAAGGCAGGGGGTGGCGGCGTGAAAAAGAAGCGCAAGGAGGATGGCAATGTATTTTATATAGGGGCGAGGCCGTTGGGCGCGGATGATGCTGTTGCGGATAAGAGATTTAACAATGTTGTAGTTTAGTTAAGAGATAATATTTGTTAGATAAGATATGGTTTGTTAGGAGTTTATTAGAGATCAATTAGTTAGTTACTTATTTTTATTGTTAGAGATTTTTAAGTAAAAATAAAAGGGGAAGAGAGGAGGTGTGGATGAACCATCACCACCAATTCCCATACTATAGATTGATATAGATAATTTAAACATATATGGTGCAAAATTTGACTAGTGATATAAATACTTATTCAAAGTATAATTTACTCGAAAAAGAATAACTTCCTATAGCTGACTTTAAAATGGAGATAGCCTCGAGATATGTTTCTTGTTTTTCACGAGAGCGTTGAGCAATGGTCTCTGAATGGCATCAAACGGGTATATTCCTCATGACCTTCAACTGTTTTAGACTAGGACATTGCATATTCTTGCTTGGTGCCAGCGAGATTTGTTAGTTTATTGCCGGCTCCAGATTGCACCCATCTCTTCGCTCGATGGACTAAAAAAATCTATAATATTTACAGATAAAAGTTCAAGTACATGAGTGTTGCATTTTTATATCGAAGATTCGAAATGAACAAGACGTTATTTCAAGTACATGAGTGTTGCATTTTTATATCGAAGATTCGAAATGAACAAGACGTTATTATGTAAGTCTTTGAGTTAGTAGACATGTTGGAGTAGTTCCACATCTACAGTAAGTAGATTGTGTTGATGGTTTTCGTTGATATGTACGACTTCGTCTCGGTAGCATGACGTTTGTTAGAAAAAGATGAAAGAATATTTATTTGTACCCGTCAACAGTCCAGTTGAGTCCATACTATATCTTATTATCGATAAGGAAAATCCAATACAAATTTGTCAGAAAAGAATAAAACTAGAACAACTTAATAATCTAGGAAAAAGAACTAAAGATATCTAAAATTACTTTTAGAGAACACGGCTCATCCACCCAATCAACACTAAAAGAGAACGCCAAGAAGGCAAGAGGGGTCAGGGGCGGAAGCAAAGTTGTTTTGCTTGGTCTATAGGGTTTGCACATCAGGTCGACTCATGTTATAATTCCAACGAGAAAAGAAGAAGGGTTCGATGGCCGCAAAGGAGGCCCACTCCAGGCCCAAACATCCACGGACCACAAGTCCACAACCCCATATACGGCATAAGCCCATGTTCAGCCCAACCTATAATACAACCGCACTCCCGCCTCCCGAGCACGAGCCCACGAGGAGCACGGAGACCACCACAATTCGATCTCCCCCGCCGCGCAGTGCAGGTGCCGCTCCTTCGCCGGCCACGAGCCCTGCCGCGCGTCCTCCCGGTCTCCGGCTCTCCAATGCTCCGCTCCGCCGCGCCGCTAGGTACGCTGGAACCTCTCCTCTCGTGATCCGAAAACCGCTGCTGACGACGACCTCGCTACCACCCATTGGGTTCTCGTGTTGGGGGAACGGGGATTGGGGATGGTTGCGCCATGAGTGGGTGCTGTAATGCGCAGCTTACGTTGAGCGGACGTTACTTCTCTGGATATGCGCGCAACGCGGCAATCCGTACCGGTTTACGCGCGGGATCGAAGCGGACTGTGGCGTGGCGAGGGGGAGCTGGAGAAGTTGCCTTCGGAATTCGATGGGATTCTGTGTTTGGAGGGATAGACGTGTAGTTAGGCCCTTTCTTGGTCTGGAATGGGCTTTTTCTAGGTGGTTGCATGTAAGCCTGGATTGTGTTGATGTGATTTTGTTCCTGTTATCTGCTAAGAGAAAGTTAGCAGTACAAGCAACAAAATGTGCTGAACTTCCAATTGGCAATCAGAACTTCTGTACTCGAGGCAGCAGCTTCCTTCTATACCATTTCACATACTGGCTACTGGCAAGATCAGTTAATTGAGAAATGCAATCACATGTGCCTTGTCTTGTGGTTTCCCACGGAAGATTTTGCTCAGTCTATAGACCTCAGGGTATGTCATGCCTACCCCGTACAGATGCAAGCAATGAATAATGGAAGCTTTTGTTTCTGTTAATGCTAGATGCCAGCAAAAGAAATACTACATTCCACAAAATCTCTAGTTGTTCAGATGTGCAGTTATAGCACTTATACCATTGAGGACCATAGGGTTGCTCTTGTTGGCGGAAGAGCAAGTAGTAGGGCTTCAAAAGGATCTACCTTTTAAAACTATTCCATGGAGATCATCAGGTTCCAGAACCCACAGATATTGAGATGAGTGATAGTTTGTACCACTAAGATATGGTAGGCTGGTTCATCTTACAACGTTGAACCAAATAACGTTCTGCAACTTTCTTTGGATAATGCAGATTGTTTACGGCCAAGGGGGTTTAGGTATTACTCCATGTAACTCTTTCGAGCAATTCCACGAGACCTGGTTGTAACATTTCAGCATTCACCTACAGTATATTTAGAGATCAGAAAGATATGTACATGTGCAAAACCAAGTAAACTGAACAAAGCAGTTAAACTACCAAACAAGTAGTCAGAATTGTGGAGTCTTAGCATAACAAGCAGAGGTTTCTTGAGAGTGCCGAGCAAGGGAAATTGTAAACTCCCAGCTGCCATGCATGTGAGGGATGATCTCACATTGCAAATACTGTTGCTTGCTTGCTAATTACATTGGAAATTGCTTCTATCATGGTAAGAAGGTGACAAACAGGAGAGAAGACAGTTAAAAAAAAATTATAACAAGGGAGATATCTGCAATTGTTTCTACCAGGTCTTGGGACATAATATAATTCATGGATCTTGAAAGTATGCCAAGTCATATTGTTTGACCCATCGAATTCCACTGAGGAATATCTTGAATGGGGGAGGAGGACATGGAACTTCTCTTTGTGATTGAGGACGACTGGAAGCTTTTTCAGAGAGTGTGTTCATTCTCTGAAGCCTGCAGCAGTGTAGGGGCAACTCGTCTGCAGGGGCTTCTACGACAATAATTCATATGAAAAATGTAAATTATCTGCCACTTATGTCATTGTAAACAATATCTGAGTCAAATACAAAAGGTAATTTTGCAATTTTCCTTGTTTCAATTGTAATTGTTCAAGTCATATAAAATCTGCTAAGAGAGTTATATCATATCGCTAGAACTTTTAGCTTTTTACTTCTGTGCTAGCTCCAGCACAGGAAACTTTGAATGATGCCTTACCATATATAGGAGTGAGACTATACTCTCCCAAAAGAAAGTTGAACAGATTTTGGTCTCTAACAGTTCAGTGCAAATCAGCCTTTCAACTCCTGTTTTCTAAGGGTACTGCTGTTTTCTTTCAAGAAGCATGGAATCACTTTCCTTCCTTATTCTTTGATCTCCTGCCGCATATGTTGCTCTTATGATAATTCTTTTTACTATAGTTTTGTTTGCTTATAGCCTAGTAATTTAGGGAATTATCTTGGTTGTCAACATCTTTACTCTTTTATGGGGAATGACAATAATAATTAACTTGTTTTCCTCATTCTGCCTAGACTTTTCCCCCTTCTCATTGAATTGTTACAATCTACTTGTTTTTGCACATTCAATTACATGGTCAAATTTGTGATCTGGTTGCTCTTGGATATGTCCTGTATAAAACAATCAAGATGTGTGGTATAGCTTGATTGCATCTGGTAATATGGACTCATCAGAGCGCTTCTTTTGTTGTATAGAAAAGATATACTTATACGGTATTGATTGCAGTTGGTTGGAAACTAAGATATCCCGGGGTCATGTTTTAAATGAGAGGGAATTGGACAATATATGAACAAATTACTTTTCCATTTTTTCATATTTTGAAAGCAAATGGCCAAATACATATTGGTATAACCTAGGTTCTATTGTTGTTTTCAAGGTAACTTATACGCAATATATGCCTTGCACATATTTGCTTTTAAACTGTTTGCTTGGGTTCTCGTGCCCTAAACCCTAAACGTCGCCACCTCAATACTTGTAACCTTTGACTGTCATATGGATCTATGCACTCAAATCTGTTAGTCAAGGCTTAGCTCAAGGATTTATATTGACAAATTGCAGATGGGCACAACTATTTAGGTCGCATAATAATAAGTATGGGACCTAATGACCATTTGCCGAATGTAAAAGAATTGAAGTGATGAAATTGAAACTACAGCTATCCAAATGAACAGTGAATTTAAGTAGCAAGATCAGCACCATGGCTTGGCCTTTTTTTAATAACAAAATAGTTGCAGCTTCGCAATATTGATGCCAAGCTTGAATCAAAGAAAATTATGCTTGTAAATATGTTCTTAAAGTAGTCTTAGGTTTGATTTATTTACTATAGCCCTACAAAACCTTATTGGTCCGAACTAAGTTCACTTGGCCCTTTCCAGACTGTTTTTCCCTTTTTTTGGCGGGACCGTGCTGTATTTTCGCTGGTAATGTGCAATAACTAGACTAGGTAGAACCAGTCAAATCACATCATTTCAAAGGTATAGATGTCAGTGGTCACTGTCCAAAAGCTAGTTGATTTTAGTCAAATAACACCTAAACACAAGTTTCTGTACTTTGTGGCATTTTCATCTTCACTAAGTTTTATGAATTTATGCTCAATAGAGGTAAATCAAATCTGTTTCGAATTCATTGTACGTTGCCTTTTATCCCATAATGATTTTGTCTGGTTTAATGGTTATTGGTGGTAACTTTGTTTCTTTGTTGGGCCTTTCTGGTGAGGGTCTTCTCTACCCGTATATGCTCTTCAGCCCTCGGTTTTTCCTGCTTCTACTGTTGTCCCTCTATTAGTGGTGCCTTCTTCGGTGACGCTTTCTTCTATGGGTGGAGGGGGTGGTGTTCTTCATGGTCCTTATTGCACCTACTGTGCCAAGACTAGACATGCGGAGCCTTCTTGTTGCAGAAAGAAGAGGGGCTCTGTTCGTCGATGTGGTTGCCCTATCGCAAGCACTGGAGGCTCGAATCCTACTGGTCTTCTTTGTCGTGGGATTTTTCTACCTCTGCCACTCAGGAGATTCTTACGCTGCTTTGTTGTCTGGCTACGCCGTCAGTTTTTGCTGGCTCTTCTTCTTCTGGGGCTTTCGTTACTTCTGCTGCTTCTGCCACCGAGGAGATTCTTACACTGTTGCGTTCATTTGGCTTCTGCATCATCCTTTTTTGCTAGTTCGCTACTCAGTCAACTGGTTATGAGAGGCCACCTTACACATCTCTAGGTACATCACATGGATTCTTGATTCTAGTGCTACTTTTCATATGACCTCTGATTCCACCAGTCTTACTTCTCTTAGTCATCTAGTTGCTCCTATCACTGTTTATACCGCAGATGGTACTTCTCTTTCTGTGATAGGACACGACACCCTTTCGACTTCCTTTTTTTCATGTTCCTGCTGTTTCTCATGTTCTGAAACTAACCATGCAACTCATGCCTGCCGGCTAGCTCACCGATCATGACTGCCGTGTCATTCTTGATTCGGACTCTTGCTGTGTTTTAGGGTTGTTGGGACTAGTCTGCACTGACGTGACTCATGACGTCTTTGGGAGCCTAACTGACTTCATTTACCTTCTACTGCCCCTGTCATTCTCTATGTCTCCTCTTTTTTTTTGCCAGTGCCTCCGCTGTATCCTCCACCTTGTCGTTTGCTCAGTGGCATCATTGTTTGGGACATCTCTATGATTCGCCTCTCTCTTCCCTAGTTCGTCATGGTCTTTTAGGGTTTGTGTCTGGTGACATCTCTTTAACTAATTGTCATTGTTGTAGGCTTGACAAGAAAATACAACTCCCTTATCCTTTTAGTGAGTTTGTCTCACAACGTCCGTTTGATCTTATTCATTCTGATGCCTGGGATTTGGCTTCTTTTGTTTCCAAATGAGGTCATTGCTATTTGTTCATTTTCATAGATGAGAAGATGGACTCACTAAAGGGATAAGGGAGCTGTATCTGCTTGTTAAGTCTACAACCATGACTAACTAAAGAAACATCACTAGACACTGACCTAAAAGACCACGAAGAACTAGGGAAGAGAGATGCGAACCACAGAGATGTCCCAAATGATGATGCCACTAAGCAAACGACGAGGTGGAGGATGTAGTGGAGGCACTGGCGGTGGAGGAGACAGAGAGACTGAAAGGGGCAGCGGAAGGTAGACGAAGCCAGTCAACCTCCTGAAGAAGCTGTGAGTCATGGTGACACAGATCAGTCCCAACTGTGCTGAACACAGCAAGAGTCAGAATCAAGAAAGACATGACAGTCATGATAAGTGAGCTGCCAGCGAATATGAGCTGCATGGTTAGTCCGGGAACATGAGAAACAACAAGAACATGAGAAGCAGAAAAATCCATTGCTTAGTATTTATTCTTGAACCACGATGTGTACCAGCAATTCATGGCCAAGAAGACCACGGAGAAAGCAAGACGTTTGAGTGAGGAGAAAAGGACGGGAGAACGGGCTGGCAAGAGAGTTGGGGGTCAGTCCTTCCTTTGACTTCATCGGAGATGGATGAGCCTGATAAAGGGGGAGAGCTCGACCACAAAAGAGTTCTTTTGGTTCTGTCACCTTCCCAAACCCTATTGATGAGGAAGTAACCCAACGGCTAGTAAGATACTGAACTACATACCTATAGTTCTTACAGAAGCTTCACCTAACTTAGTATGAAGTTAATTTAATAACTTGTCAGGCTTTTGTAGATATCGTTGAGCCAGGACTCATCCCAGGCCTCTTTGCGGACTGAGAGGATGAGAGATGCTCTAATTGTAGCGCTGGGGAACCCGGAGTGCGAAGGTCGCATGTGAGACCTTGGGGTTAATGTTCCTTGGAGGGTGGGATTCCCCAAGGACGCAGACGCATTGCGACATAGGAAGAAGAGCAAGAACGAGCTGTGGTTCAAGCAGGTGTAGCAACAGATGTAACGAGGCAGCTAAAGGCGCAATTGCCCATTATAACAGAAAGCCTCCAGAGTCAGCAACTATACGACACTTGTAATGCTGATGCGAGCCCCGTTACCCATTGGCACAGCAGCGCATCAAAGACACATTGCCTGCTGACAAAATCATAGTAAGTTATTAATGATGCTCCATTGATAGACCTACCGTGGATGCTAAATTAATCTAATCTTTTGGTGAGGTAGGAGCCATCGCAATGCACACTCGTGGTGAGGTGCTTCGAGATCCCCGTACATGCCGCTTATGGCATGGTGCACCTATACGTGCCAGAGGCATTAGTGCACCATATGGCCTTAGCACCAAGCATGGCTAGGTACCAAGTCGACCAGGTCATTGATACATTCAGGATGGTGAAGCTTCCCGTGCCACCTGAAGAAGATATAAGGACACTCGGTGATGTAATTTACTCGCTCCTCTAGTGGCCGAGGATGGATATTGTCTTAGATAACCCTCCTGCTACTTTGCAGGTGCGTGCCTCACCACCGGAGATGACAACACCACAACCAACAGAGCTCCCCCTGATGCACTGAGGATATACTACACCGGAGGTACCTGTTAAGGACCCCGAGGCCAAGGGTAAAAAAACCGCTTGAATCAAGTGCAAGAGGAAGCTTAGTTCTCAAGATCCAGAGCTAGCATCCCTGGCTGCACAGACATATTTGTTGCCAACAGAGGTGCACAGGACTTACAAGTGGGGACAACCATTTCTCCTTGACAAAGATCTGGAAATGGCTGGGATAACTGTACGAAAATTGCATGAATTTTACGTGGAACAATTCAATCTATCGGGTCCAAGAATTAAATTATTCAATGCCAAATTCAAGTTTGAGAACTTCTTTCATGACAGCTTGGATGGCCAAATCATGGTTGCCTTCAAGGATGTGTGGGACCTCTTCAACCTCAAGGTGCTCGACCAAGTCCATCCTGCAGCTCTTGACACTGTAAGTGTGCTCATCATCCATGGTCTACACATTCCTGATATATACCAATTTCGAATATAATCTATTTGTCGTGTAAATATACAGATACGTCATGACTGAAGCCAGGACAAAGAAATTGTCAATAGGTTTCTTAGACCCAATCCAGGTTTTAGAGCCATCAAGGACGATCCTGACCATGTCCGTTGATACGTTGTGGACACATGGATGGCTCATAAGGATGCTGAGTACATCATGTTTCCCTACAACCTGTGGTAAGTGCTGCACTATCGTTGATTAACGGTTTTAGTTTATAGAATGAACTTCGGTGTAATTCATGACCTTGATTACCTATGCAGCTACCACTAGGTTTTGGTCACAATCATTCCTGCCCGGAACAAGGTTCGAATTCAAGTCGCGACTATCTGCGATGTGATAAACAAGTAAGCAAATACCTAAATCCAAGAATAACTCTAATTCCCCCATAATATGCCGATGTTAACTTGTACTTGCCATGTAGCGTGGCTGGAGTACACAACCCGTGGAGGAAAACACAAGAGCTAGACGTTGAAGCTTTATCACCATTTCAACTTTCCGGTATGTGTCTAGCTACTTGATAATTAAAACGTTCTTTTAACACACTTTGTATTTATACTATTGACTAATGAACTAAATTTTTTGTTTCCTTTAGTGCAATCAACAACCTCAAGAAACAAACTTGGGTGCACTCTATATTGCCCACCACATGGAGTCGGTTTTGGCTGATTTCATCGCATACATGAAAAAAGAGAAGGTATGTCATGTAAAAACTTCCATTCATTTCTTTCTTTCTATGCATGCATGAATCTAATCTTCCAAACGACAGGAGCGGACTATTGCGATTTTCCAAATGACCACAAAGGAACTTGCCTGCATTTGGGGGGTTTTCTGCTCCTTGAATAGTCAAGTCCTAAAAACGGATGGTGAGTTCTATTGGCCGGAAGTTTAGAAATTGTAACGAGATTGTAATTTGTACTGTGATGTGAACCATGTTTCTGTATGTGATGTGAACTTTCAAATTTTGTGATGTGATGTTTACATAATTGGTGAAATCTATCTATGTGAAATTTGTGAATGTGAGCTTCGATGATGGAATTGCTCGGGGAGGGGTCAGGGATATATATATCTATGTTTTGTTTTAGGTTGAGGGCATGGATCACTGGGGCAATCCCTGTCCAGGGGCATATTCATCACAAATGGGCCAAGCATATAGCCTGTCTATGATGACCTCACTCCTAGGTGACCTGACCTTTCGGGCTACAGACCATCACAGATGGGCAACATGATGTAGGCCCATCTGTGATGTGTTATATCATCACAGATGGGCACATATCGTCTTTGATGACTAGCGTCATCACATATGACTAATCACAAATGACAGTCGTGCTCGTCTGTGAGGGCATTTTTAGACCGTCTATGATGGTCTGTTTTGTACTAGTGTCTGCAGTATGAATAGAGATAGGGTAACTAAGGGACTAAGAGAAGTAAGACTGGTAAAATCAGAGGTCATATAAAAATTTACACCGGAATCAAGATTTCATGGTCATGTACCTAAAGATGTGTAAGGTGGCCTCTTATAACCAAACTACTAAGCAACATAACCAATAGAAAACAATGGTGCAGAAGCCAGACGACACAATAGTGTAAGAATCTCCTCAGTGGCAGAAGCAGCAAAAGTAGCAAAAGCCCCCAAAGAAGAAGAGCCAGTAGAAAGCGGTGGTGCAGCCAAATGACGAAGCAACGTAAGAATCTCCTAAGTGGTAGAGGTAGAAAAATCCCACAATGAAGAGCCAGTAGGACCCTAGCCTCCAGTGCTCGCGGTAGGGCAACCATGTCGACGAATAGAGTCCCTCTTATTTTTGTAACAAGAAGGCTCCACATGTTTAGACTTCGTGTAGTCTGTGCAATAAAGACCACCAGACACTCCATGAAGAACACTGCCACCTCCACCCACAGAAGAAGGCACTACCAATGAAGGCACCACTAATGGAGGGGCATCAGTAGAAGCAGCAAAAACTGGGCCCTGAAGATCATACAACGGGTAGAGAAAACCTGCAACAGAAAGGCCCAAGGAAGAAACACAGTTACCACAGATAACCATTAAACTAGACAAAATCATTATGGGATAAAAAGCTGTGACGTGTTCTAGATGAAGGCGATTTGCAGCAACCGATGTGGTGGTGGCTGCGTGGCGCAAGTTGGGTCGCGCCGGTGGAGAAATCGATGGAGGTTAATAAAAAAATGATCTAAAACCCTAATCGACTCTTGATACCATGTTAGGAGGAATAACAACTTGTGCATTCCATGGGGCTCTAGGCCAATGTATAGTACATGTACATGTGTTGCATTAGGAAAGGCTAAAACAACTATAATGCAGATGCAATACATATCTAGCAATAACAATAATTTCAAGCACAAAAGACATTGTACTTGTGAGATGTAAATCACAATGGAGCACATGCCATTTTCTTGTATTCGTTTACTATGTGACATTCATTATAGATGTATCAGAGATGAGTATGCATCTTTTAAATTTTATTTCGTGGAAGGGGCCTCTTGAAGTTGTCTTTTTCTCCCTCTAAAATGAGAAAATTGCAGTCTCTAAGTTGAACCTTTTGTATGTTGTTTTATACTGAGTAAATTTCACAAAGCTAAACATTTAAGTTTTCATTTCAGGAAACTACACATTTTAAATCCTAGTCCAATGTGGCGGACTTAAGCTTTGTTGATCAAACTTTGTTTAAAATGCATAGTTTAAGAACTCAGGTTTGTAATTTTCTAATAGTTTTGCCAATGAAAACTATTAATCATTTGTGCCATATTAGAAAAATCTTGTATAATTATGATATTAAAGAAGCGTGGTGATAGCTAAACAATGGTAAGATTTTCATGTGTCAAATCTAGATAATTACTAGTTAATTCCCATAGAGTCTGCTATGGACGGATGAAAGTTCATCTTGCCCCCTAAGTGGGTTTTGATGATTAATGACAAATGATTAAGGGACTAATGAGTTCATCGAGTGTATGCTCAGGTTTTAGTTCCTCAAGTGAAGGTTAACTTACATTGGTGACACAAAAAAGATTGAAAAGAAGACGACAAAAGTCTTATCAAGAATGAATCTATTTCTTAGATTGTTCACTGGTTTGAGTAATAACTTTGAGGGTAGGAAATGCCATGCTATTAAGAGGGGTTCATCGATTAGCTGGTCAGAAAGCCAAGTGCTCAAAATGCTCAACAACATTCATGCATTGGCTCTCCAGATTTCCATCTATGTCTTTGTGAGAGAAAGCTCTATTTTCTATGTTCTCGAGTATCTGATTGTGCCTCAGAGTGTCCGGACATGCTTCAGAGACTAGGAACCAAAGTCTCCGAGGAAGTCACTCTGGGGATTTCAATTATCTGTTTCTTGCCCGGAGTATCCAGAAATATGTCCTGGAGTATCCGGACATGTGAAACTCCTGATCGACCAGAGTCTCCAGAGAAGTCACCTGGGAATCAGATTCTCTATTTCTATCCAGAGTGTCTGGACATTTTTCCGGAGTAACCGGACACATCAATGTGTTTAGGCTGGCCAGAGTCTCTAGAGGCTTTGCTCCGAGGATTTCAATTCTCTGTCTTTTGTCCGGAGTGTCCAGATGTTTTATCTGGAGTCTCCGGGCAAAGACTGTGTCAGATCACTGGTTCTTTTCTATGCTTCCAAAGTAGCCATTGGAGTTTGAACCCCAGAGTGTCTGAGCTTTATTTGGATACTCTAGTAATAGTTTTCTTGTCTCAATGGCTAGTTTTTGTGAGTGGGTTATTTATATTTCTACTCTCCCATCCAAACATAACTCTTTGCTACTTCGAAATCGTGCTCTCAGGAAAGCTTCTCCATCTTCTTAAATCCCAAATCCTTTGATTGTTGTGAGGAAAATCTTCAAACAGTGAGAGATCTAGAGTTGTTGAGCACCAGAGCAGCAATTTCATCTTTAAGCATTCGTCAAGCTTATTACTCTTAGAAATCTGAGTCTCTTAAATGGCTAAGAATCCTTCAAAGCTCCCAACCAAGTTGTGGTGAGCCTCAAGAAGTTTGTAAAGGTTGAGATCTGCCTCCATCACAGAAAGGATCACTAAGAAGAGATCAATGGGAGGTAAAGTGTGTTCTCGAGGGATAAAGGCTTGAGATGAATTCGACTCTTGATCAAAGTGATCGAACTCCCCAAACATAGACATAGGATCCTCCCAAGGATTTGAACTCATCAACACATCCACTGCGTCATTTGGTTTTCTTGTTGCCCTTCTAATTTCCACAAGTCTTTTCTTTACAAGCTAGTTGTTGTGCTTGTGATTGACTAGTATCTAGGGGTGCTCGTATAGTTCTTCATTAGACAATATTTAATTATGCATAATTGCAATAAAATTTTAAAATTGGTTAAAATTGTTTAGTTGCCTATTCACCCCTCCCTTATAGGATGATATCTTGATCTTTTAATTAGTATCAGAGAAATGTCTCTTTTTTGGGGATTCACCGACTAGAGAGAACAAGATGTCGGGCAATGAGCTTGAGGTTGGTAGTATGGCTAGTGGAGGTCCCGGTGCCCTGGGTAGTCCTACTGGTATTTGGTGCCGTACCATCACCCTCTAGCTATAATCATGTTTTCATATGTGAGTGGTTCATTCGGTAAAGCACCATACTTTGATGGATCACACTATGCCTCTTGAAAGCATTAGATTAAAATGCACTTAATTTCTATTAACCCTTCCATTTGGCGTATAGTGCAAATCGGCTTCACCATGGTCTATGAAGAAAATCTAACACCGGAAGAAGATTGACTCATTCACGCCAATGCTCAAGCTGTCAATGCATTACTCTTTGCATTGAGTGGAGAAGAGTTCAACCAAGTGTGCACGCTTGAGAATGCTAAGGAGATTTGGACAACTCTAAGGGAAATTAATGAAGGCACTTCATTCGCCCGTAATTCAAGACTTGAGATTTTAAGTGCAAGCTTGATCAATTTGTCATGGGTAACAATAAGTCTCCTAGTGACATGTACACCCGCCTTAACAATCTCGTTAATGAGATCAAGAGTTTTGGTAGTAAGGAGATGACTGACAACTATTCTGGTCAAGAAGATGCTTCATGCCATTGCTCAAGAACCGCACCTTGGTCACCCTCATCCGTAAGAAGGACAACTTCAATGATCTCACTCCTCATGATGTCCTTGGGAGAATTCTTGCTTATGACTTGATGAATGAAGAAGCTCAAGAAATATATGCTCTCAACAAGCCATTTCAAGCTCAAAGAAGATAAACGTTTCTTTGAAGGCCAAACAAATTGTCGAGGAAGACTCAAGTGAAGAGAAAGATGCTAAAGCCGACCAAGTCCAATAAGGTTAGCAAAATATGGCCCTAATGGTGAGAATGTTTGGCAAGATGCTCAAAAAGAGTGAATATGATCATCAAGGAGGAAAAGGAAAGTCCTTTGGCAAGTCAAAGATGAGGTGAACCATGAGAGCTTGCTTTGAGTGCGGCAACCCTGATCAGTTAATCACAATTGCCTCAACAAGAAAGGGGACAAGAAAGAAGACAAGGAGAGGAGATTCAAGAATGAGTACCACCACAAGGGCAAGTACCACAAGAGGACTGCAAGGCCAAGCTCACATTCGTGAAGAGTGGAACTCCGATGACTCCACCTCCCACTCCAATGATGACGATGAAGATGGAATTGCTGGTCTCACCATGGACATACCTTCACCACCCAAGACTCTCTTTGATCACTCAAGTGACAACGAGTGACCTATTTGTCTCATGGCAAACGGCTCTAAGGTATCACCTCCGACAAAACCCTCACTTGCTATATTGAATGATGGTAGTGATGTAGACAATGATAATGAGGATTATTACTAAACGATTATCTATTAGGCTCACTTAATGAAGATATCATATCTAAGATCAACCATCTCATGTCGGTCATAGAATCCCAAGAGGACACTCTAGAGAAGCAAGAAGAGTTTCTCATTCATGAGAAGATTAAAAATAGCGATCCAGAGAAGGGCTCACTAAGGAGAGAGAGAAATAATGCCTTAATCAAAATAGTCAAGGACTATAAAGCCTCAAATGCTAAATTTGAGAAAGCTCATAAAGGTCTTAAGGAATATTACGCCCAACTTGACAAAGGGTTCCTTAATCTTAAGGTACTCTATGAAAATCTCTCCATCTCCCATGAAAAGCTTAAGTTCACTCCCTCACTCATTAGTGAGTTTCCTAGTGCCTCTATAGTGGATGTTAATTTATGATGCTCTAAATGTGCTGCTAACTCCACTCTTAATAAAGCATATTTGGTAAGTGAAAATACCAAGTCGAAAGCTCAACTCAATCTTGGTTTGCTCAAATGCCACAAGGGTAGTAAGGCCCTCAAAGTTCTACTGAGTCACCAAGTCAAAAACATCAACCATGAATGACTTGGATTCACCCCAAAATTCAAAGGCAATGGTAAGGCTTGGTTACCTCACCAATATATCAGGACAAAGTTTACTCATGCCAAGAGCAAGTATGTGGCGACATCTCACTTTGATGGGCATGAGACAAGGAAACACCAATTGAGTAAGACAATTGGTGGTGGTGGTGTGTTTGATGCATCTTATGTGCTTAGGAGACACAAAGACAAAATTGTCCATGCCAAACATGTTGGCCCTAAAAACAGTGGCTTAAAGAAGAGCACAATTTTGGTGCTAAAGTCTCTTGTTAGTAACATAAAAGTGCTAAAGTCTCTTGTTAGTAACATAAAAGTGCTAAAGTCTCTTGGGTACCTAACCCTGAGCTTAAACTTCTTTTGTAGGACTATTCCTCCGGTGGTAAGAGTTAGGTAATTGATAGTGCATACACTAATCATATAAATGGAGAAAATTGTATGTTCCAACAATTCACAAGTGAAGGGTCACCACATGAAAATATTGTATTTGGTGACAATGCTAAAGGAAAGGTAATGGGCCTGAATTCAACAAAGAAGCCCATTGCAACCAAAAACCAATGCCTAAATAAAGGCATATGTCGAAAAGTTTCACTACTAATAGATTCAGTAAAGGGGCTAGGTAAAGTTACAATCTCAAATGATCTATCCATCTCAAATGTGCTCCTTTTAAACTCTCAACTTTGTGCATTAGGATATAATTTCTTGTTTACCGATATTGATATGACGGTGTTTAGAAGTGATGATTCCTCCTCAGTGTTCAAAGTTCATATAATAAAAGGCAAGCTTTATCTCGTGGATTTCTCATCGGATAAAGCTCATTTTGAGACATGTTTGATGGCTAATTCTAGCATGGGGTGGCTATGGCATCGTAGGCTAGTCCATGTTGGAATGAGAAATTTGAATAAGCTTCTATAGGGCTAGCATATCATGGGATTGACGAGTGATATTTTTGATAAGAATAGAATATGTAGTGCTTGCCAAATCGGAAAGCAATTTGGAGCACCTCATCCTGCAAAGAACATCATGATGATGATGAGACCATTTTGAGCTACTCCACATGGATCTATTTGGTCCTATCGCCTACGTAAGCATTGGAGGTAAAACGTATAGCTTGGTGATTGTTGATGATTATTTACGTTACACTTGGGTGGTCTTCTTGAGTGATAACGGCCATACACAAAAGAAGTTCAAGCAGTTCACCGAGTAGGCTCAAAATGAATTCAAGCTCAAGATCAAGAACATCTGACGTGACAAAGAAACCGAGCTCAAGGACACACAAATTGAAGAATACTTAGATGAAGAGGGGATCAAGCACGGATTTTTATCACCATACATCCCTCAACAAAATGGCATGGCGAAGAGGAAGAACTGGACACTCATAGAGATGGCAAGAACAATGTTTGATAAACCTCTTATTGTTTTTGGGCGGAAGCCGTCAACACCACTTGCCATGCAACAGACTGGTTGAACTTCCACCGCCTCTAAGAATACTCTCTATGAGCTACTTACTAAGGATAAGTCTAATATCTCTTACTTTTGGGTCTTCGATAGTAAGTGTTTCATCTTGAACAAGAATAATATGTTGTCTAAATTTGCTCCTAAATGTGATGAAGGTTTCTTGTTTGGGTATGGATAAAATTTGCACACTTAGCGAGTATTCATGATCCAGATGATATAGGTGGTGATGATCCTTCTCAAGCAATCAAGAACATGTCCATAGGAGAGATCAAGCCAACAGAGGCCTTGGAAAGCCCCAGCCCACATTAACACCATCTATGCAAGTCAAGCCCTCCACCTCCTTGCAAGATTCACATGCAAATATGGAGCAACAACAACAAGAAGAAGGACGAACACAACAAGATCCATTATATCCCGAGTGCATCAATGCGTTCAACATGATCACCCCATCGACAACATAATTGGTGACATGAATAGGGGGGTAACCTCTTGATACCGGGTTGCAATTTTTTGTGAACATTATTCGTTGGTCTCTTGTTTGGAACCCATTAAGGTAGACGAAGAACTTGAAGATCCGGATTGGGTAAATGCCAAGCATTAAGAGCTCAGCAACTCCACTCGGAAGAAAGTGTGGTCTTTGGTGGAGAGACCGAATCAAAACATCATAGGGACCAAGTGGATTTTTCGAAAGCAGGATGAAGATGGTCAAGTCATACGTGACAAGGCACGGTTAGTTGCACAAGGTTTCACCCAAATGGAAGGTTTGGATTTTGGTGAAACTTATGCTCTCGTTGCTTGTCTTGAGGCCATTCACATATTGCCTGCATTCGCCACTCATCATGATTTCAAGTTATATCAAATGGATGTCAAGAGTGCCTTCTTGAATGATCCAATTTGTGAACTATATGTAGCTCAACCTCCCGGTTTTGAGGACTCAAGTTCCCCAATCATGTCTATAAACTCCATAAGGCACAATATGAGCTAAAGCAAGCCTCACGAGCATGGTACAAGTGCCTTTGTGATTTTCTAATCAAGAAAGGGTTTGAAGTTGGAAATGTCGATACCACTCTTTTCACTAAAAAGGTTGACAATGAATTGTTTGTATGCCAAATATATGTTGATGATATTATCTTCACTTCTACTAACACGTTATTTAGTGAAGAGTTTAGAAAGATGATGGCCATGAAGTTCGAAATGTCAATGATGGGAGAGTTTCCATTCTTCTTTGGGTTCCAAATCAAGCAAGTTTGACATGGTGAACGCCAAGCCCATCCGCACCCCCATGCAAACAGATGGCCACCTCGACCTCAACCAAGAAAGGTATATCATTCTATGATTGACTCATTGCTTTATGTTTGTGCATCTAAGCCTGATATCACGCTTAGTGTGTGCATGTGTACAATGTTTTAAGTTGCTCCTAAGGAGTGTCACTTAGTGGCTGCCAAGAGAATCCTTAGATATCTTTTTCAAACCCCAAACTTAGGGCTTTGGTATCCCAAGGGTTCTAGTTTTGATCTTGTTGGATATTTGGATTTGGATTATGCGGAGTGTAAGGTTGATAGGAAGAGTACCTCTGATATATGCCAATTCCTTGGTAGATTCTTAGTTTTGTGAGCTTCCAAGAAATAAAATTCCATAGCCCTTTCCACCATCGAAAAGGAGATTTGTCCGTGGGTAGTTGTTATGCTCAGTTGTTATGGATGAGGCAAACCTTGAGAGATTATGGAATTAACATGAAAAAAGTACCTCTATTGTGTGATAATGAAAGTGCAATCGAAATATCCAATAACCCCATTCAACATTCTCGAACCAATCACATAGACATCCGACACTATTTCCTTAGGGATGATGTTACTAAAGAAGATATAGAATTGAGACATGTAAGGACCGAAAGTTAATTATTGAATATCTTCACCACACCACTAGATAAGCATAGGTTTTGTGAGTTAAAGAATGAGCTTAATATCTGAGATTCTCGAAACGTGGTTTGATATCTTGCATACTTGTTTGCATTGTTTGTCTTTTTCAGAGCTTAAGATGTGTGAACATATTAAGGGAGAGTGTAGTTCTCTAAATGAACATACACATCCTAAACATGTGAACAAAACAATATTGTTGCATATAAATTGCTCGAGTGAGTGCTATGCCAAATTTGAGACAATGCCTCTTGCGATCTCTTTCTTAGTGAATGTTAGTCCTAGTGCAAGACTGATACATAGTGGAAACACCAACAATCACCTTCTTTGGTTCCTTAAGATTTTATGTGCTATTTCTATTATCCAAGTGTCATTGTTGCATTATTGCTCAATACACTTAGATGGTAGTTTTGATCTTGGTTGAAGCATATACAAAAGTTGCTTTGCTTGAATTGATGTTCCTCCATTGGATATGACTAAAACCACTAGGGATTGCCTTTAGTCTTTCTCTCTACATCTTGGTCCTATATTCTCTATATTCTACACACACAGATCTTTGAAACTATGTCCTGGAGTCCCCGAGCATTCCCAGGAGTCTCCGGTGAAAGACCAATTCCTAACAAAGAACACCGGAGTCTCCAGGACCCGTATGTACTCGGAGTATCTAGGTAACTCCTAGAATCTCCAAGAAATTGTCAAAGGCCCCTCATAAACTGCCTAAAGGGCTTGAAGAGTTCACTTCCAATTCTGTTGCTTTCGAGCTCCAAGCCCTAACCGCCATCACCCCGAAGTCTCCGCACCACGTCGCTCCTCTTTAGACTTTTTGGTGACCGCCACCTCTTTCATCAAGCTTTTTCTGTGGCCTGTCGTCATCACCACCGTCTTGATTCACGCTGCCATTGGTGCTTCTTAGTGCCACCGGAAGTCTCCTAGTTGGTGCCACCGTAGCTCATCTTCACCAAGTTAGGGCAAGATGGGAAGTTCTTGTGCTCCCCTAGGCTCAACTCCTCAGGTTATAATCCACACCTCTCCATAGATTAGGTTCTCCTCATCCATCTTCCTCGGAATTTGAATTCTAGGGTTTGCACCTAGACCTGTTTGTCTGGATACTCTGGATGTAACCCAGAATCTCTGGTCAGAAAAGCCGAAGCTTTGCCCTAGGAATCAATTTTTGTTGCCATCCTCCAATCTTCTATGTGATCCATGTGCACTTATCCCTTGCATGTACCTTCTAACTCACAGGGAAGAGGTTGACACCACCGAAGGTAGTCATGACACCGGATCTACTGAGGAGAGACACCATGCCTGGGATGATTTGTGAAATGAAAGTCTTTGGCTAGAGAGGAGGAGATTTTCACCCAAGGACAGTGATGAGGAATTCCTTGGGAGTTGGATAAAAAGAGGAAAACACAATCTCTGTGAGAGTAGTGTGGCAAGGCTCACCACAAGAAGAACCATACGTATCATTAGAAAGGAAAGAGGGGCAAAGAAGGATGCACCACCATGACAAGAGAAGCTTATGGGTGGTGCACAAAAGACTCATGCTAGCGAGCAAGCACGGCAGGGACAAAGCCAACCTTCCAAGAAACCTGCGCCGAAGAAACGGGCAAGTGCTAGAGTTCCAATTCCGCCACCTCATATGCCACTTCAAGATTACCTGCTCAACATTACTCATCTTCCTTTGGGAGGTGACACGGAGAGAGTGCCCGTGAACACTATGCACATTCATACATTTCTAAATGCATAGTTCATTTTCTTCATTTGCTTATTTGAACACTATGCACTCCCATGGAGTCTTGGATGTAGGGGGAGCTCTTACAATTTTACCTTCAAAATTGTGCATATGCATTCAAAGAATAATTCTAAATGCACACAATTAGGGGGAGCTCATCATATATCCAAGAATTCAAAATCATTCTTTATCAATATTCAAAGCTTTTATCATGTTGCCATCAATCACCAAAAATGGGGAGATTGAAAGTGTATCTTGACCCCATAAGTAGGTTTTGATGATTATTAAAAAAATATTAAGGGACTAATGAGTTCCTCTAGTGTACGCTCAGGTTTTATGTCCTTAAGTGACTATTAGCAGGCATTGGTGACCCCCAAAAGATTGAAAAGAAGATGACAAAAGTGTTATCAAGAATAGATCTATTTCTTAGATTGTTTAGTGATTTGAGTAATCACTTTGAATATAGGAAAGGCCGTACTATCAAGAGGGGTTTGTTGATTAGCTGGTGAGAAAGCCTAGTGCTCAAAATGCTCAAAATTCATGCTTTGGCTCTTCGGATTTCCATCTATGTCTTTGTGTGTGTGTGTGTGAGAGAGAGAGAGAGAGAGAGAGAGAGAGAGAGAGAGAGAGAGCTCAGTGTTCTGTGTCTCGGAGTATTAGACTGTGCCCCGGAGTATCCAGACATGCCTTAGAGAATAGGAACCAAAGTCTTCGAAGAAGTCACTCCGGGGATTTCAATTCTCTGTTACTTGTCTGGAGCATCCAGAAATATGTCCTGGAGTATCCGGACATGTGAAACTCTAGATTGACTAGAGTCTCCGAAGACGTCACTCGAGGGATTCAAATTCTCTATTTCTGCCCGAAATGTCGACACATTTCTTCGAAGTATTCGGGCAATGAATGTGTTCAGGTTGGCCAGACTCTCCAGAGGCTTTGCTATGGGGATTTGAATTCTATGTCTTTTGTCCGGAGTGTCTGAATGTTTCGTCCCAGTCTCCGTGCAGAGACTTTGTTAGATCTTTGGTTCTTCTATGTTTCTGAAGCAGCTGTTGAAGTTTGAACCCCCTGAAGTGTCCTGGCTTTATCTATTGTGAGAACTCGTATTTTCTAACAACCTAAACATTAAAAATTTGATGATTGAATTCATTCATGTCATTCATGCATGTCAAAATCTGAGAAAATTTAAAAATTTTCTTATCTGATAAACAATTCACATACATATATATATATGCAAAAGCAATTCAATACACAAGAGTTAAATAATTTCAGAATAAATCCATATACATGAGTAATAAGAATTAATTTAAAGGGACATATGAGTATACTTAAGTAATTCGAATACAAGTATAGGAAATTGATTCGCAAGGAATTCAATATTACAAACTATGAATATTACAAAAACATTTACAATAGAAACCTAGCTAATGTCTTTATTCTTCTCTCTAAGTCTTTTCTCATCATCAGCTCTTGATCTTTAACCTACACAAAGAAAAGGAGCTACAAAAGGGTGTTGTAGTTAGGATTAAAAATGTTTGCATCTCCTGGGGAGATGCAATGTTTTGTTTGGGAGATTAATCTTGTGAAACTAGGGAACTAGTCCTAGTTTCAATAAAAATCAGCATTGGCTTATGGAACAAATTATCTCAAAGGCATCAGTGTTTAAGGCAACATTTGAATCAAGCTTAAGGGCAACATTTGAACCAAACTTTAGGCAACTAATGAAGGCAACAGTAGGCAACCAATCGAGGCATCAAATCATCGCGTTCCATAAGCTAATCCATGTTTAGACTAATCTCCGTGAATTAGGCAACCAGTTATAGATTAAACAAGGATTAAGGTCTGCCTTCAAGTAGGAATCCAGCAAGACCTAGAACATCCAAAATGCTAAGTCTAGCAACAGCCAACGTGCAGCAGCAATGGACAAACCCATTTATTTTGCCCATAGCCTGTCCAAAGGGGTGGAACCAGCAACAAGCAGCTGGTGGCATTGCCTTGCCACCTCAAGCTTGAGAGAGGGATAAGGATCAGCTAGGGGCTGCCATGCAAGCAGCTTACTCACCAAATAAAGAGATGAGTCACACAATAGGTGTCAAAGCAAGCCATTTTCGAAATCCCAGCATACCAGCCTTCAAACTACTATAAATAGGACCTCATGAGTCTCATTCTCATCTCAGCACCAACCAAAAACAGTACCACATCCATAGCAAAGAGCTGAGAATCAATCAAGGGAGCTAGGAGGAGGAGGCGTAGCCTGAAGAAGAAGGATTCAGAACACCTCAAGACAAGCTTCAGCTTACTTAAGGTATAATAGAGGAGATAGAAGAAATTAGAAAAAAGAGAAGAAGTACTTAAGTTCTGCAGAAATATTCTGCGTTAGGTTAAATGAATCAACCCTCTAGATCAAGAAGTATAATAATCTGTTCTTATCAAATTAGAATGGAAAGAGAGAAGAAGTATAATAATCTGTTCTTATCAGTGAGATTAGATAAGAAAGAATTATAAGATGAGAGGAGAAAACTAAGAAAAAGTGTAGGACCTGTTCTTATCCTTCGGAATCAAAAAGACTCATCATATAGACCTCTCTAAAGACAAGGTAGCATCTGCTCTTATCAGTTTAAATGAACTGATACCATTTTATGCAAAAAGAAAGAAGTAAACAGCTAACAAAAATTAAGCATAGTATTCATCCACTCTAATGTCAGGTAGAACCTTGACCATAAGCAAGCTAAGAATCGAAGGATAATACTTGATTCTTATTAATTAGATGACTGAAATAGATGTATATAACATGCAGGAACCAGAAAAATGGTTAGATCAGTGTATATTCTTGTTTAGCTACAGTATTTTGCCCAGACTTAGTTCTTAAATTGGAGCACAACAAAGTGGAGAATGAGAAAGGAGTAGCATTAGTATTTAACCAAAAAGGCTCTAGAACTTAGCTAAAGATCAGATAGTAGTGTCATGATCTCACCAGGGAGATAAGGATTCTCGTGGACTTTCACAGTAAACCTAACCGAGCAATTGTAAGACATTAGAACCAAAGCAAAGGTTGAGCATCCAGAAAATAATCAGAGTACCAGTAGATGCTATCTAAATTGCCTAATGCACAATCAAGAACTAAAGCAAACCGAATCTTTATTAATCGCAAAGAACCCTAGAGCAAGAACCCTAGAAATTGGGGAAAGAAGGAGAAATAGAAGGGGCATCGTGTTCTTACCTAGATGGAGGAATTGGGAAAAGGGGATTCCTTACCAGGGAAGAGGAAGCCGACGGCATAAGGAGCCCCGGCTCGCCACCGGCGGGAGGCGGGCCAGCGGAGCCCCGGCGAGGGAGCTGCGACGCCGGCAACGGCCGTCCCGGGCGGCGGCCGAGGCGACCAAAGCAGCGGCAGCCGGGTGGAGGCGCATCGGCAAGGTGGCCGGTGATGGAGGCGGCCAAGGCGACCGAGGCAGAGGCCGCCGGGGCGCGCAAGGAGGCGGCCATGGCGGGAGTAGCCGAGGCCGGTGGCGGAGCCGAGGAGAGGCCGACGGCGGAGCCAACCGGCAGAGAGGCGGCGGAGATAGGGCGGCGGGGTAACCCAAGACCAAGGGGTGACCGAGGCGGAAGAAACCCGAGGAGGTGGCGGTGTGCTTGAGAAGGAAGAGAGAAGGATTGAGGGGGGCGGCGCATGAAGGGAGAATGGGGAGGAGGCAGCCGAGGCCGGTTAGGGTTAACCTAACCTGGTACTCGAGCGGGCCCAAATGGGCCGGGCTAAGGTCAAGCCGGTTTTGGGCCAAAACCAAGTTGCAGGCAGCCCATCTTTTGAGTAGCAAATTTTTATTTATTTATCTGTTTATTCCTTTTCTCCTCATATGGTTAGGAAATTTCCTCAAATATAAAACCTTGAGCAACGATTTATACATGAATGGTCTAAAACTCTGATTTCAACTTGGATGATTCATAAAAATTATTTAATCCAAAAGATATATTTCGACTCAGATAAAATAAATCAAAAATCATATTTCAACTTAAATAAGCCATAGGGACCCTTCAATCTAAATGTTATATGTCTCCTTACACATATTTTGAACTTAATTCTTTTTCTATAGCTTCCTGCAAATTTAGAATTCAAGATTTTGCTTAACTACTCTAAAATTTATAAACTCCAACTGTTTAATAACTTCACCACACCGCAAAGTTATTAATACTAAATTCTATAAATTCAGAAGATAGAGCAGATAAAAAAATCAAGGAAGTTATAATAAATATCATCTATTACATTGTCTTCGACAAGGTAGTCCACATCAATATTTTGTAAATCAACCTCATCAGCATAAGCATGCATATCTGCATATACAATTGCTATCTTCGGAAATAGTCCTTATCGGACGATTATTCCACTTCAGATCCCGAGGTTCTGCCGATTTCGTCCGAAGGGACATCTCACTTCACTTCTTATCCATCTCAAGGCAAGTTCATTTCTTGTTCATGTTGAAGAATATTTCTACCAACAGATATGCAATTTCCTTCTTCTTATCACCTGTGAAAATTAATAAATGGACTGCATTGTGATTCATTGAATCATATATTGGTGGGCAGTGGAACCCCGGTTTGGAACTTGTGGGTTGGTCAGGGTTCCATTGCATATGGTATCATCATAAGGTTAATAACAAATGTCAGATGGCATTCTTACGCCGTAAAGATAGCGTTAACCACAAGACCTGTTATGGGACAGGCGAGTCAAGTAGTACCTTCTTAGTGCATATCTCCCAGGAACGTATGTAAAGTAACGCCTGGGGAAGCGTTATGTCCCTCGCCCAGGGGAGCGATAAACCCTGAATTTACGCTTGGGGAGGCGTTATGTCCCTGAGATACACAGAAAAGTACGCTATAATGACGAGGTGGGTAGTTGGTGCTGGACCAACTACATAAGGGGAGATATTGCAAAAGGGAAGGATGAAAATGACTCGGAACCTTAGACCTGGCCGCGCACCGATGGGAGTGTGATGGGTCTCGTACCCGGCTATAGGCTAAGTACCACTTGTGGGTAAAGTAGCGCACCTCTGCAGAGTGTATTGAAGTGTGGCATTGTCACTCCCTGTTCTGGGTATGAACTGCGATCGTGGCGGGAAAGGAACCATCAGAGGTTCTAACGACCCGTGAAGCCTTCTGAACATAGCTAAATTAAAATTGACTTCTATCCAGGAACAATATTGGAATCATGTATATCCTTTGAGGACTTTGTCCTAGTAGAAATAGTCATTGAAACACCTTTTGTTATTATGAACTTGTTGAGTACCTTCTGTACTCATCCCCTACATAAATCTTCCCTTTGTTAGACTCTGAACCGTTAGAGGTTGGGTATGAGGAAGTTGAAGTCCAAGAAGGGAAGGAGGAGCCGGACCTGACAGGAGGGATCGAAGGAGTCGACTACTACATCGACTATGGAGAGCAAGACGGGGCAGAACTAGAGCAAGAATAGTTTAGTTTAGTAGAAGAATAAAATCTCAGTTTTACTTTTTCTGCAATTTAAATTTTCAGTTCTAAGTTTCTGTTGATATTTCCAGTTGAACTTATTCTATTGTACTTCTGTAACAACTTCTGTATATTTTGGAGTCTGTAATATATATATAGTTGTTGGACCATCAATGCTTCTGTTGTACATTCTGATAGATGTAATATAATGAGATGAGATTTTGTTATATTATATCAAAGACTGGCACACTACACCATGCAGTGGTGTGCAGGGTCGCTTCATCTATATACTCCGGATAACAATTTTCTTGTCTCCATGTCTGGTTTTTGTGAGTGGGCTATTTATACTTCCACTCTCCCATCCAAGCATAACTCTTTGCCACTTCGAAATTCTACTCTCAAGAAAGCTTCATCTTTCTCAAGTCCAAATCCTTTAATTCTTGTGAGGAATATCTTAAGAGACTGAGAGATCTAGGGTTGTTAAGCACTAGAGCATCGAGTTCGTCTCCAAGTATTCGTTGAGCTTATTACTCTTAGAGAATGGGGTCTCCTAGATGGCTAGGAGTCCTTGAGAGGTCCCAACCAAGTTGTGGTGAGCATCAAGAAGTTTGTGAAGGTTGGGATCCATATCTGTCAAGAAAATGATCATCAAGAAGAGATCGAGGAGGCATTCCGTGCATCCTTGATGGATAAAGATTTGAGAGGAGTCCAGCTCTTGATCAAAGTGACCGAGATCCCCAAACAAAGATGTAGGCTCCTCCCAAAGATCTGAACTTAGGCAACACATCCACCGGGTCATCCGGTGTTCTTGTGTCCCTTCTAATTTCAACAAGTTTTTCTTTACAAGCTTACTTGTTGTGCTTGTGGTTGATTAGTATATAAGGGTGCTCATATAGTTCTTGCATTAGACAATATTTAGTTCCACACAATTGCAAAAAAAATTAAAAATTAGTTAAAAAATTTCAGTCGCCTTTTCACCCCCCTCTCTAGGCCGACATCTTGATCCTTCAACAGAAAAACACATACCTAACATGTTTAGCACCTTTGTCGGTTTGGCCCACTCATTTTCCTCGTCTTCATCGATATGTTTGCTCTACGCCATGTCCTCAGTTTCACGCCCGAGTAAGTTTTATTATGACCCGTGCCATGATTTGTTTGTTGAAGATATTTTACAGATGTTGGGAGCGGGGATTGCACTGTCACCAACTACAATATTTATAGTAGTATACAAACTACACGTTTATTGACAAACTATCAAAAAACTACATATTTTATCAACAATTTTACATAAAATTTGGGTGAAAGTGTATTGCAAAACTACATTTTTATGAGTTGTTGTGAAATACTAACAGCTCTGGGCTTCTGGACCCACGTGTCAACGGCACAAAGGAACCTTGGGTGCCTATTTCGTTGCCAGGTCAACTACGGCACTAAATGGTAGTTTGCATTTCATTGCTAGGTGGATCGAACTATACGTATTCGCACCATCTGACTGAATTCTCAAAATCTGTAGTTCTTTGAAGAATTTACCCCATAAATGTGCACTTCTGCACAATTCCTTGAGCAAACATGTAGTTTGCGATAGTTTTGACAATAAACCTGTAGTTTTGCAAAATTTTCTCTAGTATAATAGATAGTGGTCGAAGTTGGGGATGTTTTTCTGCGTGCATCTATACCACAGTGACAGACAGTTGTAAAAGGAGGGTTTAACTAAGATATTGTTTTGGAAGGCTTCAATGGAATCTATATGTAAACTATAAAAAGAAGGTATACATTGTTGATTTTTATTTCATGGAAAGACTTGTTAAAATTAACCAAGATAATGATAGATCAAGCATCTAACCATTCTGAATGGCTGTAATCATGTAATAGTATCAAGATCTAACAACTTCTTTTGACGTAAACAAGATCTAACAACTAGCTAGGACCACCAGGTCATGGTACTAAGCCCTCCTAAGAGGGGCAGGGAAACGCTTTGCAAGGGGTTGTTGGCTGGTCTTCAGCGTGTTGCTTACAGATATGCTGTGTCAGACTTGATTTATCTTTGATAGAAATAAGTATTGATGCTGATAAGGCGATAAATCTGGACAGTGTTATACACATTAAGTGCCGGTCAGAGCATTCCAATATTTACTAAGCAGGTCCATTTGTTATGTACGTTGCGAATTGCTGTCCATACCACGTTTCTTTGGCATCTTCCCAAATTTGGTAGACCAGTGAATCATTCTTGCATGCTGTGTCTCTTTTAGATTATAATTTTGCATAGGATAGTAATTGTCTTAACTGGATATTTCAGCAGATCACTAACCATGTTTTTGGGACTTGGGACTAACATCATGAACATTTTAGCAGCTCTTATGAACTTACCTTACTATTTAAGTAGAAAATACTGGGAATGTGGTTCACTTCAATTGTTTCTTCACCTGGGGCACTCCTGCTCAAGACAATATACTTCTACTTTACCATCCACTTGGCAATGTCCTTAATTAATCAATTAGCTGGCATGTAAATGCACTACAATTTGAGCCATTTTATGTAGATCTGGCTGATAACAGTGTCAACATCGCAGGGTAACTTAATGCAATATGCTTTACAAATCTTCATTAAGATGACATCTGCAGATTGATTCGAATGAGAGTGAAGCAAAGGGCAAAATTAATGTTGAGGGACCAGGACAGCTACCCTGGACATATTTAATGCATGCTTTTGCAACATGGGAGGCCCTTCACCAGCTACTGTGGCACCACAAGGTTTCAAGGCGAAACTAGTATATATTACTTTTCAAAAAAGGAGCAGCGGTGTCACTAACATAACTTATTAGAGCATCATATATCTAATATATTTTTCTGCAGGACATATTATCTAGGAGCACTATTTGTCTTATTTCAGCTTATTTTTTTATTATGCACCGAACCTATTTATTATGTTTTGATAGATGGAGACCCGAATTGGTGAGCACTTTTCTGCTATAAGGACATGATGAGAAAGGCAAACTTATTTATTTATTTTAAGCATCCAAACTCAATACGGAGCTCACCATATTGGCATTACTTTTGTTTCTGGTCATCATTGGAGTTCGCTAAGGTCTTAATCAGGTACTATTTATCATTTTATGTACTACTAAATATGTAGCGTCACTGTTGTTTTCATCAACATCCTAGACCGCAAACTATTGTATGCATCGATGGCAGCTAATATATATCCTCATGCTGTTATTTATTATTCTTTTTTGTGACATGATCGTAGTTTATGACTGACCAACTAACTGACTGGGCCATTATGCATTGACTGCATGCTTTACCACCTATAGAACCAACCGTGGAGCTGATTCGCGCTTCATTGCTCCTATATGTGTGTGTAGTGAAATTAGGAAAGGGAAAGAATATGGGGACCATGATCCTTGTCACCCATTTCAGTCCTTCCTTTTCCCTTTCCCATTTGATATTTGTTCTCTTGATTTTTTTTTCGGTTGCTAGGTCGTACTGGATTGGCGTCACAGTTAAAAACACCATAGGTTTGAGCTGACATCCATGGTCTCATTTTGCCTTTACTGCTTTGTGGATGGATGAACACCCATGCATATGCATGTAGTCTGGTGCACTGTCGCAGTTTAGTTGATGCCTTGTGGTCGTCTGTTCATCCATAGTCTGGTGCAGCAGTGTCTCATTATATATGGTCTGTGTACTAGTCGTGGGCTAACGTGGTTACTGATTAGTAATTATCTAAGCATTGCATTTGCTTCTTGAATGAGGCGATATACGAGTCCGGTATCTTTCAATTTGTTGCACTCTTAACACATGCTGATGTTCCATGTATTATTGATCAGTATTTGAGCTCACCGCTATAGGTATTGGATGATGTTTCTACGCAACACTGTTTTAGAGCAGCTGATGATTCTCTGATGATGACTGATCCCATGTATCAAGAGAGTGACAGAAGGGAACATCCAGAAACGCGACCTTTATGCCTGCCGACCTGCACTGGAGTAACTGAATGACGAATTGTTTTCGGTAAATCATGTTTTGCATCTCGTTTGTATTACCAAATCGTTTCCAAGTTTGGATTTTCGTTTAGTTCCCATATCTCATTGATGCACTTCGGTTAATTAACCAATTCCATTGAGTTTACTAATGAAGTTGAGATGATACAGGAAACATTCATAGTGCCTGCTTGTTTATCTTTCATTGTTCCTTCTTACGTCTGTAAAAATGTACATGGCATGCTGCATACATGTTCAAAAATTTGTGCTGACATTCATATGAAAAATCATACACATCTTTTTTGGTTGCACTCTTGTGGGTACTAGTGTACTACTACTAGTACCAGACTAGAACCACAAATACCACCTTCACAAATTCAGGATTATCCTTTTGATGAGAACACAACAGTAGCTAGCCTGAAAGCAAAAGGAAATTAAAGGCACGAGAGTAACTCATTACAAGGTGTTTATTTCCATTTATTAGAAAACGACATCACTGATATATATATGTAAATTATATATGGCCTGATGATATCGATACATAGTGTGACTATCACGACAGGAACGGCGTATACATACAAGTAAGCCTTTAATTAATAAATACACAGAGCTTCACACGTACATTAGTGATTAATCTTATATAATCGTTTCCTAAGCTTGATGTACGTAGTAATAGAGATATACTCATATACCTATCATGTGGGCAAAGATCTTAACTGCTTGTGCACCAACCACCCTACCAAATCCTTGATCTGAGATGGTGACCTGATCACGCTTTCTTAACCATGCATTTTCGTAAATTTTTTAGACTTCAGATGACAAGGCTGCCTTCTCCACCCTGCAGCAACCCATGTGACGGCGAAGCCGGGCTGCTCCTGCTCAGCAGCTCCTCGATCATCTGCAGCGCGATCCTCTCCTCATCGTCCATTGCCACCGGTGGCGAGTCCGTCGTGGACGTGGATGTGGACGGAGTCGCCGCCGATGCCGTACCGTCGCTGGGCGTTGTTGTTGGTGCTGCCGGCTCCTTGTTGAGCTCGACGGTCATGACCCAGCTAGAGTCGGCGCGGGAGCCGGCGCGCTTCTGCCAGACGCCAATGTGGGACTTCTCCGGGTCGAGGCGGAGGCAGGTGAGTGACGGGGACGGCGTCTTGCAGCACTTGCGGAGCTTGGCGCTGAGGATCTGCGACAGGCTGCTGCTGCCGGCCATGCCGGAGGAGGAGCCGGCACCGCCGCCACGGCCGTCCCGCGCCACCGACGCCGCTGGAGCGTAGATGATCTCCCCGGTGGCGCTTCTCGGGACGGGGAAGTTGGTCTTGGCGTTGCGCCCGCTCATCAGGATAGCGGCCTCATCGTACGCCCGCGCCGCCTCCTCCGCCGTCTCGAAGGTGCCCAGCCACACCCTCCTCTTCCTGCAAGTAACAACGTCGCAAACCACTCATATATGCATGCATGCATTTTGAACATCTCATGAGAAAGAAAGAATCACAGAAAGCAACATCAAGCTAGTAGTTGAGATCTATCTCTCATGACACAGTAGGGATATAGCTAGGCACAAAGGAGTAGGGTAGCGAGTGAGGCTTACAGGAGAGGGTGCCTGATCTCGGAGACCCAAGAGCCCCAGTGGCGCTGCCTGACGCCGCGGAACTTCTTCTTCGACTGTACCATGTTTCTCTACAGAGTGCAGATTGATGATTCTCTGGCAGGGAAGGACAGGCAGAGGCTAGGGGAGAGAATGAGCAGCAGGAAGTGTGGCAGTGTGAGCCCGGCCTCCTCCAGAGGAAGGGGGGAATAGTGTAGTGTGGGGAGGAGCAAAGCCCTGCTGCTGCTTCCAGTGAATATAAGCTACCCTCCCTCACCCTGTACTTGTGCCTGCAGTACGTGCAGCGTTAAATGTGGTTAGATAGATAGATAGATGGATGCATACACGCGTGCATATATAGGGCGCGCGCATGTATGAGAGAAAGAGATTGTGCGTGTGGGAGTGGGAAAGATTGGATTCTGGGGTGGCCAGTGTGGCAGTTAACTTAACTGAGTACTTCTGACTTGCTTCCACGTATCTGTCAGTTGGCCGGGCTTGCATGCTAGTTGTACTCTGCTAGGACTTTGGAGTGCTGTACTGTGCAGTCACTGTAAGTCGTCTCTGGTCAAATTTGATGTGACCATCTATTACACACTGAATCTACCTATTGAAAACAAGGTTTAAAAGAAAATGACGCCGTGTTCGCTTTTGAGCGCTGGAAAATACTGTCGGGGAGGAAAAAGGAAAGCTCGACACTGGTTATTTTGGTGGTCTAAATTATAAAGTGGAAAACTGATTTGATATATCTAGAAAAGCTGTTTCAATTATACACGAAATACTGCTCAATTTTCACGTACAAACATGTGTATTGCAGTACATAAATTATGCGGGCAATTCAGCCAGTGACAACTAACTTGAGATGTAACCCATGCAGGTGAGGTTGAAGCTCTGGGTTCATCATCAGTAACAGCAGCGTATAGCAATTAAAGGACAAAACTAAATTGGAGGAGATGATCAAAGATAGGCTCATCAGAAAGAGAAGAAAAGTCTCTTGGGTGAGAGAAAGAAGGGCCCCTCATGCGCTGCCGAGGTGGGCTGTCGGTGAACTGTGGCCGAGTGGCAGCATAACCACCCTCCTCGTTGCCAGTACGTACCCGGGTAATAAACTCCCCCACCTACGCCCTTGGCGACCTCATTTATGGCGTGGGAGCCCTCGGTGGATCGAAGAAGATTAGCCTTGCATGAGCTGAGGAGCTGAGCTGATCCATGGATCCATCCGTCCCCAGCTCTTATCGCTAATCAGTTTGTTGTCACTTGTCCTCGCTCGCTCGCTCGCTTACTCACTGTATGCAATAGTGAATACTAACCTGGTAAATGAATCTAACCAACTTGCTGCGTCCATTTTGGATGCGCATTGCTGGTGCAGGAGTGAAGGCTGAAGACTGAAGAGTGTGGGCATTATTACACTCCTGCCACTCCCGAACTGAACATGCATGGTGCACATGATGGATATGGTAAGTTAAGCGGTCAAGCCCTAGCTAGGAGCCTAGGACTGAAAAAAAATCTATGGCAGGCATGCACTGCAGGTTTACTGCTTCCAAAGCTACGTCCATGGGAACTTGCATTGCAACTGAGCGAGCAGTTGGCCGGCAATAACTGCATGCGGCGCCCTTGTGATCCATCCATCCATCCATCAACCCACCATGCGCTCAATCAATCACGCAAGCGGCCAATCATCGATCCATCCATCCATCGGCAAGAGAAGCTCCGTAAAAGAAAGGTGAAACGGAATTAATGGCGGGTTTCGTTGTTGCCCTTGCCCGGCCAGCCGAATTGAATGAGCACCGGACATTTTTACGGTTCGGCTCCACTTAGATACGTGTGTCAGTGAGTTCTTGCAGGATGGAAGCTTCTTCTGCTCTGGTGGTCGTACAGTGATCACACGCGCGCCGGGGATCCTCCCTTTTCCATGGAAAGTGCAGCAGGCAGGTTAAGGTGGTGGTTGTGACCAGCACTGTCAGGACCTGTCGTGTGAAGACAGTTAAAAAAGGTGAGCAGTTACACTCTCCTAGCAGTACAATGCCAGTACTCCCCCATCCTCCATATGATCAGTCTAGCTATTAAACAGCATCTGGCAATTTGCTTCGATGAGTTGTTGATTTTTCTTACCTGTAATGCTCAATTGCTACTAATATCATTGATGGTTTCATTTTCTGCAAGTTCACATTCCGCACGTAATCGGTGGGGTCGAAGCCGAGCTGGCCTGCCCGGCGATCGCTACTGGGAACAGAAGAAGACCAGATCTGTGGCGTCTCGCCAGAGAAAGTGTACGAAAGATACAGTATTTTGGTGTGCAAGCATCCTTCTTTCAAACATTGAGAAGCTGCATGCATTGAGTGGTTGGTGACTTCCCAGACTTCGCATTAGGAGTTAATTAAGTCAGAACATCTAGGAGTTAATTAAATATTTCTGAAAGAACACCTAGGATTTAATCCCTGGCTAATCTTGTCCCAGCGCAATTAGAAGGCGGCTGGTTGATGAATCGATCGTCCCGTGCCGATCGAGCACTTAACGTCAAGTGCGGTTCGGTGAAGGGAGAAAGGATACAGGTGTCAGGGAAGGAAGAGTAGTTTGCCCGTACTGGTAGGTACTCTCGCACTCAGCTCGATCTCCACTGCAAGCCACTCGATCTCCCCATGGCTGTTCTTGACTATAAATTTTTCCGAGAAAAGCATTGAAGAGACATGGCAGTAAAGCTACTAGTAGTACTAGCACGTAGTGGTTTTACTGGCCTTTAGGCAGCCGTATTAACTCCAATGGGGGCTTCCTCGTGCACGGGTCAGCAGCAAACACCACTCACTAGTCACTACTAACAGTAGTAGTACCATCACCATGGATATGATACACGAAAAAACAGCACCTGCTGGCGATGGCGCATAGAGCCAAGAAAATTAGAAACCCGATGACATGGAAGAAATATCACTTATTCGACGGCATATGTTGAACCGAGAGTTATTCAGTGAAAAGTAATGAATTTTCTCTCTTGTATATGTAAGCCCGAGAATCATTCACTGAGTGAAGCGGTTGCAGCTATGCTTGCAGGAACCAAAGAAACAACAGATCATGGGGGACCTTTGCATGGACTCATCGCCTGCTCGCCGTCCTCGTACGTGCAGGACCGGAGATCCATCGAACGATGCCGGCCGGTCGGATGCAAGAAGGTGAGGGGGATCGATCGACGCATGCAGGCGCCATCGCTCTGCCCTCCCATGGCACATAGTCAGTTTCTTGCTTGGTGACTGGTGAGTGGTTGGCGTCAGTTGGTTTCGTACTCGTGGTCCGCAAGGACTGTCCAATTGCAAGCTTGTACTAGGGTACGAGTGTGTTGCATGCGTTCGAAGTTTCATTGCCGACGGCCCGGCCGGCCGGCTGGACAGTGTGCCATCACGCGGGAGCTCGTTCACCGAGCTCAATCACACAACCGAAACGCCTGGACCAACACGCACGCAGAGAGAGAATTCTGATTGCCTGATGTGTAGTGTGAAGGAAGCAGAGATGGTCCAAACTCCTAGGTATCCGGACGAGTTGTGTCCACCAACCGACGACCAAACAAGTCCAGAATTTTGTTTGTAGTTTTGGCAAAAAATAGGGGCGTTGTCTATTCATTAAGTGAGAGGTTTGCTAAATTTCTGTCACTTTTCTCGTCCTTCGGCTGAAGATCGAACCACTCACATCATTTCACTTATTAACTCACCATCTCATCACACGACAGAACGAGAAACAAAGAGTTATGAACCCCCACAACATGCAAACACAAAAATAAAAATACAAACTGAAACCTGACCTAAAATTGCGCTGAAGTTTTGCTAAAACTGCATACTACTTCGGACTGCAGTTTTAGACTTAATAATATGCATTTTGAGGTGACCGACAGATAAGAAAATTTCAATTCATAGCAAAAAAAAATCGTCCAAAAACAATTGATTCATTTTGGCGGGCGTGTTCGGTTGAGTGCTTTGAATTCGCTAGGAGTCCATCACCATATAATCAACAGGGAGTGTCCAGTGGGTGTAAAATTCAGAGGTGCTTTGATTTGGGTGGAACGCCGTGACCTGTTCCTGGCCGGCGGTTGCATGTTATATAGGCAAGGAATATCCCCTTGCGTGGAATTACAGATATACGCATTGAGTAGTCGTGACCGGTATGGATTACAACAAGAAAATCTATCCTATCTTACCTAGCAGCAGTCCGTACCAATCACGTCCTACATCACACATATACAAGATATTACAAGGATCAGATCTTACTCTATCTAACAGCCCCCCTCAATCATAACCGGGCTAGGTTAAGATTGTGTTTGAAGTTCTCCAACTGTCGCACAGTCAATGCTTTGGTGAAGCCATCTGCAACTTGATCTCCTGAAGGAACAAAATCTATCTCCAGTAACTTCCTTGTTACTCGTTCCCTGACAAAATGGTAATCCACTTCAATGTGTTTAGTTTGAGCATGAAATACAGGATTAGCAGAAAGATATTTTGCTCCAAGATTATCACACCACAGTCTAGCTGTAGACGGACATTGTATACCAATCTCTTGCAACAAGGTTTGGACCCACATTATCTCGGCAGTAGCATTGGCAACAGCCTTATACTCTGCCTCAGTGCTAGACCTGGAAACTGTTGGTTGCTTACATGCACTTCATGAGACTAGGTTTGACCCAAGAAAGATAGCAAAACCACCAGTAGACCTTCTGTCATCCATAGAACCTGCCCAGTCTGCATCTGAAAAACCACTAACAAGCAATGACTTGGACTTGCTAATCTTTAGTCCAATCTTAGTGGACTGTTTTAAATATCTCAAAATCCTTTTTACGGCAGCCCAGTGTGTCATTGTAGGAGCATGTAAATACTAACACACTTTGTTTACAGAAAGGCAATGTCAGGTCTTGTAAGAGTTAAATACTGAAGCGCACCAACTATACTCATGTACTGTGTTGCATCTTTAGCACCTAGTGGCTCACCCTCGAACGTAGACAACTTCTCACTAGTGGATAGAGGAGTGCTAACCGTTTGCAGTCAATCATACCAACTCTTTTCAACAAATCTGAAGCATACTTATCTTGTGTCAAAGTAATTCCATCACGTACCTTGTTTACTTCTATACCCAGGAATAGTGTAGCTCTCCCAAATCCTTCAGTGCAAACTCCTTGTTTAGACTGCGCAAGAGTCCTGAGGTTGCTTCTTGAGTTGAACTTGCAACTATTATATCATCCACATAAATTAACACAAAAACTGTCACATTATCTTTCTTAAATAAAACAGTGATGTGTCTGCCTTTGAGGACTGAAACCAAGATCATATAACTTAGCACTCAGCCGTGCATACCACGCACGAGGTGCCTGTCTTAATCCATATAGAGCCTTATCTAATTTGCATACATAATTTTGCATAGTTTTATCTTCATATCCTAGAGGTTTGTCGCATATACACCTCTTCTTCTAAGATGCCATGAAGAAAAGCATTTTGAACATCTAGTTGCCTCAGACTCCAGCCACTTGAGATTGCAATAGATAGAACAATTCTGATAGTCGCAGCTTTAACTACTGGACTAAAAGTATCCTCATAATCTATGCCATATCTTTGTTTAAATCCTTTTGCAACTAGGCGAGCTTTATATCTATCTAGACTCCCATCAGCCTTACGTTTAATCTTATAAACCCATTTGTAGTCTATAATATTTCTCCCTTTTTGAGGTGGAACTAGATGCCAAGTTCTATTCTTAATAAGCGCATCATATTCTATATCCATAGCCCTTTTCCAATTTTTATCTCTCAAGGCTTCACTAGATCATGTGGTTCACCAGGTGAAGTAAACTAACCATAGCAAACAGTACCATCAGTGTATGTGCGAGGCTTACGGATACCAGCTTGAAGACGTGTCCTTGGGCCCTCTGCAGGAGGTGGCGTTGATGGAGCTGCAGATACAATTGGTGAGGGAGTCAGCACAGGTGCAGGCGAGTCCTCCGATCCAGAGGGTGGAGAAGATCCTGCAGATCCTGACACAGGGAAAATACCGAATCCCCCCCTTGTCTCCGTGTGCCGCGTGTCGAGCGGGGGCTGGGACGCGCCCCGTGCCATCGTCGGTGATTCGCCCGCAGCTGGTGCGTGCGACTGGTCCTGCGTGGGAACCGTATCAGGCAGGACACTAGTGCTATTGTCGGGAACTGATCCCGAGGGCGATTCGGTCGGAGGATCCGCCCGGATTCCGTTCCTGGGTTGTCTGCTCCAAGATTTCCAGGTTCCTTGCTGTAAATCATGCAATTCTTCAACATAATCATTATTAGTAGAAACATTAGGCACATGACCATCTACATATCCTCCCCAAGTTTTGGATTTTGCAAAGTTGGAGGAAGGAGAAAGATTTCAGCGTACAACCAAGCGCCAGTGTTGGGATGAAGTTGAGAGAAAGGGAAAACATTTTCATCAAGACAACATCTCTTGAGATGTAGACACATCCGATGGCAACATCAAGACACTTGAATCCTTTATGCAAATTACTGTACCCAAGAAAAACACACTGCTTGAAACGGAATTGAAGTTTGCGATTATTGAAGGGACGAAGATTAGGCCAACAGGCACACCCGAACACTCGCAAGGATGTGTATTCAGGTTTAATTTGAAATAGCCGCTCAAGAGGTGTAGAATAATCGATCACTTTGGTAGGAGTACGATTAATTAAGTAGGTGGCAGCAAGGAAAGCTTCATCCCAAAAGTTTAGAGGCATATGAGCATGTGCCAAGAGAGACAGACCCACTTCAACAATGTGCCTATGCTTTCGCTCAGCTGCCCCATTCTGTTGATGCGCATGAGGACAAGAAACAAGATGTGATATGCCAATTTGGCCAAAGAACGAATTGAGTTTTTCATATTCACCACCCCAATCTATTTGCATGGCAATAATTTTTCTATCAAAGAGTCGTTCAACAAGGTTCTGAAACTCATGAAATTTTTGGAAAACCTCAGATTTAAACTTTAAGAGGTATATCCAAGTAAATTTACTGAAATCATCATAAAAGCTAACATAATATTTGTACCTTCCAGCAGAATCAGGTGCTGGACCCCAAACATCAGAGAACACAAGCTGTAAAGGATGACTGGATAAACTGGAGATTTGGGATACGGCAACTGATGACTCTTTGCTTGTTGACAAGCATCACACACTGAGGTTTTATTTGACTCAAAGGAACAAGGAAGACTGAAATCTCTAACAACTCTTTGTGTAATAGGTGCAGCAAGATGACCTAGGCGACTATGCCATCTATCCAAGGATGGTTTTATTCACTCCATAAGCTTGCTTTGGCAGTGGCGCATGTGGAAGAGGATACAGCCCTGGCGGCAAGTACCTCTAAGTAGAGTGCTCCTCGTGTCCCGATCCTTTATCAAAAAGAATCAGGGTGAAATTCTAAGAAGACATTGTTATCTGTAGCAAGATGATGACAGAAACAAGATTCCTTTGGCACTAGGAACATGTAGGACACCATTAGGTGAAGATTGCGATCAGGGGTATGATAGTAGACTGGCCATGTGACTAATACTCATACCTGCACCGCTAGCAGTGTGAATCTGATCTGTACCATTGTACTTGTCACAAGCTGAGAGCTTTTCTAGCTCGCCAGTGATGTGGTCGGTTGCCCCCGTGTCAGTGTACCAGTTGGTGTCCACATTGTAGGAATTGGTAGCCACCGCCACATTCTTCTGATCTGGAACATAAGATACATCATACCTGTGCCAGCATTTGTCAGCAGTATGCCCAATCTTGTGACATACTTGACACACCGGTCCTGATTGCGTATTGCCGGTGTTGTCCCTCCGGTTGGTGTTGGTGCGCATGCCGCTGTTGGAGCCTTGGCATGAGTTGTTGTAGTCACTTCCACCATGGCCGCGTCCAGCGCCACGGCCATACCCGGCGCTACGCCCACGGCCGCCACCACGACCACGCCCTCCTCGGTTCGCTGTATTGACGGAGGAGCCGGAGGTCTTCTAGCAGCAGCCATCTCATCGCCGAGTGCCTTCATCTTGCCAACATACTCCGTAACAGATTGGTTCCCCTTCTAGGCTGTTGACAGAGCAAGGCGTGTATTCACGGCACGCGCACGAGTTTGCGACGAGAACATCGTCTCAATCGCACTCCATGCCTGCGCTGCAGTCTTCTTTGCAGCGACTTGGGCGAAGACCTCCCTTGAAAGGGAGGCGAAGATGTACCCTAGGATCTGTTGATCCGTAGCATACCACGCCTCATACTCCGGGTTGGGGACTTTGATGACCTTGTCAGCGGCCTTGCCATCGATCTCAGCAGGGGGCGCTGCAGATGCGCCAGTGAGATGCCCCATTAGGCGCGCACCTCGGACGGTAGCGAGGACTTGCGCCTTCCACATAGCATAGTTGTTCTTCGATAGCTTCTCAGAGATGGGAATGTCAAAGAGAGGATTCATGGCGTTGGAAGAGCTGGCCACTGTAGATGTGCTCTGATACCATGTAAAACTCAGAGGTGCGGAAGATTTGGGTGGAACGCCGTGACCTGTTCCTATATCAGATATCACGTCCTACATCACGCATATACAAGAGATTACAAGGATCGGATCTTACTCTATCTAATAGTGGGTACTCAAGTGTTCTCTTGTTATAGAGTAATCAAATTCTCATTCCTTAGATATCTATCTGATACTATATCTTCGCGCTCCACATCTTAAAAATCATACAGACCAAAATTCAAGTACCGTTCGTATAAAAATACTCAAATACTTGTTAGCAATTCTTAATTAACAATTGGATGTGACAAACGTATAATAGGGTGGACACGGAGTGGAGGCATCGAAAAGGCGCCGCGTCAGAGAGTTGGCTGGACACCATAATGAGGCTGTCGCTGGGTGGTTGCAGACACAGGCCCGTAGTTGCTGGAGACTTGGAGCAGCATGGTTTGGGCTGCTTGACTTAGCGTGTACCTGGGCTCTCGGACCTCTGGAGAAACCAATCAATCGGACACGTAGACGTCAGATCAGAATATTAGATGGCACTAGCTAGCTCTCTGTTCCAGTGTCTTTCGCACCTGCTGCTCGGCTACTCTGGTGATTTGGTGGGCGTCGCGGCTGTAGCAGTCGTAGCGCGCGCCCATGCGTGGCTACACGTCTACGCATCCACCGGCATCACGGCGGCCGGTGCGACCATGTAGACGTGATATGTCAGGCTAGTGACTAGTGAGTAGTAAAAACGGACGGAGTAGACGAGTATAGTAAAAAGTGAGTGGCGATGAAAGTGAAACTGCGGCGTCAGAATGCCACCAGCGCGCCTCCCCAAATCACGGCAAGATTTCGGTCATATGGACTTTTATCTTCTTTTGGCCTGTTCTGATGCATGCATATGATATATGGTCCATCTTGCCATGCATATTGGTCCTACTAATTTCACGGAGTGTTGTAAGGATATCCACGACGTCTGATCGTTATCTCCACAGATGTTTCGAGTACAACTTTACTATACCTTGCTGAGGCAGCGAGGCATCACCGATCTCTCATCTCCTCTACGTAGACGTGGTCGGTGCAATTAATTCTTTAAAGAGATGAGAGAAAAACCTAAGAACCGAGGGAGAGAAAAACAATAAGCCTCCCCCTCTCCTTTCTTACCCCCACGAGAATATTTTTGGTGCACTTCATTGACACGCGCCAGCACGACGTCGCTGCCATCTGCTCCTTCTCCTTTGAGGGGTGCTCTTTTGAGATCCATGCTTGGCGCGTTGAGCACCACTCGGATTGGACGACGATGTCGTTCCACGTCCGCCGGACGAAGAGCACCATCATCCCACATTGATGTGTGCTCGAATGTGTCGAGGATCGTCCACTCCGCTACGAAGGCACCTTGACCTTCAACCTTTGTGCACAGGCTCTGACCGCGCGCGCCATAGGCCACACGATGTGGGTCTCGGTCATCTAGCCAACAACGATGCTAGGTTCGCACGTCATGTCGGCGCCCCCTCGTTAGTTGTTAGTCACGAGCCTCTACAAGTTGCGCAGGACAGGTCTGTCTTCAAGGTGCTCATCCACCTTGACATGATCGAGGACTCGGTAGACCTGGGTCTGCCGGTGAAGCACGTGGCAATGGTAAGGGTCAATATCAGACGGTCAAGCTACCGTGGTGACACAGCATCTCAGATGGCGTGGACAAGCTCCCTAGACGCCCCTCGTCGAGCAACATGTCGATAACTTGCGTGAGGTTTTACGTGCACATTTGAACAGCGAGCTATGTGAGCGCGAGCAAGGCCATGATGCAAGGCGCTGCGCGAGCACCGGCAGAGCGGCTCTCGCCACCACTGCTATGAGTAGGATGAGTTAACACGCTGCGGACGCCACAACAAGGACGACGATGACAGAGAGGGCAATTACAACCACGGCTCAGATTAGGGACCTCATTGCCTTTGGACTTGTTTGTAAAGGATCAAGATGTCGGCCTAGAGGGGAGGGGTGAATAGGCGACTAACAATTTTAATCAATTTTAAGCAATTCTTGCAATTGTGCGGAATTAAGTTTGATTGACTAACAAGAATAGAAAACACTATGATATGAAAGAAAATATACTAGCAAGATCCATATAAGCAATATGAGTAATACTTGCAAAGTAAATGCCGAAAGTAGATGAACAAAGAGACAAGAGATCACACTTAATCAAAAGCCAGCTTCCTCTCAAGCCTTTATCCCTCGAGGATGCTCTTGTATCTCCTCGACTTCCTCTTGGTGATTCTTTCCTCGCGGAGGCGAATCCTAACCTTCACAAACTTTTTGAGGCTCACTACAAAGATGAGAGCTCTCAAGAACTCCTAACCGTCTAGGAAACTCCAATCTCTAAGAAAAATGATCTTGATGAACACTTGGAGACGATCTCAATGCTTCGCTTAGATTGATTCTCAAATCGCGCAAATCTTTCTCTTCCTCTTAAGGTTTCTCTCTTAGTGCTTGGAGGAGTGGAGAAATGCTCTTGAGTAGGCGGGAAATGGAATGGGCGAAGAGTTCCCCTTGCTCCAAGCAAGGGGGCTGATATAAAGGCTCCCTAAAAAATTAGCCGTTTGAGGGAATCTTCCTAGATCCGGACTGTCCGGATTTGAGCCGGACCCTCCGGATATTCAAATCTAATGGCTAATTGGTGAGGTGGCAGAGGGAATCTTCCTCCTCTGACTAGACAAAGACACACTAGGACTATCTAGATTTATCCCGGACCCTCCGGACGGCCAGACACTCCAGGGTGATATCTGGGCAGTCCAGTAGCAATCCGGACTGCCAGCCGGACTGTCCGGGTCCGGGGTCCGGGGTAGTCCAGTACCGATTCGGACCCTCAGCCGGACTGTCCGGGCTGAGGTCCGGATCTCCTCTGGACTGGCCCGGACCCTCAGCCGAACTGTCTAGGCTGAGGTCTGGATTTCCATAGAGATCTTTGACAAGGGTTTTTGCGTTGGCTCTTGGTGACAAGTTTGATTTTGCTTGGTAATGACCCTTCTCAAGAATGTTCATCAAACCCCTCTTAATAGTACGGTACTCCTACACTCAATGTGACTTGTGTCACTAAACCAGAAAATCTATATCTCGGACTTTTACCATTTTCTTTTCCTCTATTTCTTTTGAGGGGTCGTCGATGCTTCCACTACTACAGATAGACCCTCTCCTGAACCCTCTCCACTGACGAGCATAAAAAGGTCTGTCGCTGGAGGGGAACTCCACCGACGGACGGAAAATAGCCCGTCAGCGGAGAACGCAGCAAAGCAGAAGGTGAGGAGCACCACTGACGGGCTCCAAAACGGCCCGTCAGTGGAGATGAACATGAGGAGGGATAGATGACACGTCATTTTCACTGACGGGCTTTTGTTAAGCGCCCGTCAGTGGAGATGACAACTCCACTGACGAGCCCAAATGTCGCCCGTCAGTGGAAAGATGATCATATGACGTGCCCTATCACTGACGGTCTCTTATGTTCTGCCCGTCAGTGGAGAAGTTATCTTCACTGACGGATAACTTTCACGTCCGTCAGCGGCATTTGGTGCGTACGTTGCTTCTGAGTCATTGACGGTACCCTTTTAAGGGCCCGTCAGTGGTGCTCCTCACTATAAAACCACGGCGCGCCCTTGCTGCTGGCCAGTGCTCACGTGCCAACTGGCCAGCAGCGAGCGCCGCCGTCCCCCCAGCTGCTGCCGCCGCCGCCGCCGCCGCCCCCTTCCCCCCCCCAACCCACAACCACTTCTCCCCTCTCCCCAACCCTCATCCCTAAGCTCTAAAGGGACTAGATCTAGATCTTTTGCTCATCCTCTCACTCTCTCCCTCCTCCTCATCCTCTCACTCTCACTCTCTCCCTCCTCCTCATCCTCTCACTCTCTCCCTCCTCCTCATCCTCTCACTCTCTCCCTCCCTCCTCATCCATATTAATTCTTCACCCATTTCTAGCTCTCTCTCATTCTCTCCCTCCTCCTCTCACTCCCACCCTCTCCATTATCATTTATCACCGAAAAGATCGCTAGCGCTCGGTAATAATGCTCGCTAGTGTTCTTTTCATTTCGTATATGTATTTGATGTGATTTTCGGTTATCGAACTGATTAGTTTCGTGTCGTAGGTGTTGATCGATGGATCGCAGTTGGATGTACGACAACCGGGCGACAGAGAGTTGGGCTATGGCTTTGAACGAGTTTCTTGATGTCGCCGAACGAGATATGAGGACAAAAGGTGGCACGAAGATTTGCTGTCCATGTCGTGATTGCAAAAATTTGGTAATATTCGATACGAGAGGGAGGGTGACGGTACACCTGGCGCTTAAGGGTTTCATGTCAGGCTATACACGTTGGACATGTCACGGCGAGGAGGAGGAAGATCAGGTGTTACAGCAAGATGCCGAACACGGAGATGACGAAGAAGACGAGGGGAGTATCGAACCTGACACCGAAGGAGAAACGGGAAACAATTTGGCCGATATGGTGCAGGACGTTCACATGGTGGAGCAGGTGGTGATAGATCCCGAGGATGAAAGAGAGGCTGCTAAGTTCACGAGACTAGTTGAAGACTCACAAACCCCGTTGTATACCAGTTCCGATCCAGAGCACACGCGTCTGTCGGTCACGCTGGAACTTCTAAGGATCAAGGCAACCCATAATTATCCGGACGAAGGCTTCGGTGAGACACTGGCTTATCTTGCAAAAGTTTTTCCCAAAAACAACTTGTTGCCTACTAGCACCGATGAAGCCAAGAAGGTTGTCTGCCCTCTTGGATTGGACGTGCAGAGGTTCCGCGCGTGCCCGAATGACTGCTTCATTTACCGCACGGAGCACGAGAAGCTGTACAAGTGTCCTACGTGCAACACATCCAGATTCAAGCGGGGTAGAAACCAAGCCGATGATGAGGACCCAGTGACGAGTGGCGCTCCCGCAAAGGTTGTTTGGTATCTTCCAGTCCTTCCCCGTTTGAAGCTTTTGTTCGCTAACAAGAAGGAGGCAAACCTGATACGTTGGCACGCCGAGGGGCGAAAAAGTGATGATGGCGTGATGAGGCACCCTGCCGATGCTTCGCAGTGGCGGGCAATCGACGCCCAATACGATGATTTCGGAAAAGATCTGAGGAACATCAGGTTCGGTATGAGTACGGACGGAATCAACCCGTTCGGCAACATGAGCAGCAGACACAGCACATGGCCCGTGGTTCTATGGATGTACAACCTTCCTCCGTGGCTCTGCATGAAGCGAAAGTATATACACCTCTCTATTCTCATTCAAGGGCCGAAGCAATCTGGCAACGATCTGAACGTGTACCATCAGTTGTTGTTCGAAGAACTCGCTACACTATGGGAACCAGGGGCCCAGGTCTGGGACGCTTTCCAAGAAGAATATTTCAATCTGAAAGCGCTGCTGTTCACGACGGTCCAAGACTATCCCGCGTACGGATATCAATCCTGCCAGTGTGTTCACGGATACAAGTGATGTGTTAAGTGTTTGGAGTTTACAACAAGTCTACACTTAAAGGGCTCTAAAAAAATCGTTTTCATGGGCCACCGAAGGTGGCTGAAACAGAACGACCCATGGAGGCAAGAGAAGGAGTTGTTTGATAATACTGTTGAGATCCGTTCGGCGCCCCAGGAGAAGACAGGGGTAGAAATCTATGACATCGTGAACACAATGCCCCCCGTTACGCCGGGTAAGACACAACCGCCTGTTCCCATGCAGGACGGCGTCTGGAAAAGGAAATCCGTGTTTTGGGATTTACCTTACTGGAGATTCCTAAGCACACGTCACAGCATAGATGTCATGCATGTTGAAAAAAATGTGTGCGACAGCCTGCTCGGTATCCTGCTAAACATGTCAGACAAGACAAAAGATGGACCAAATGCACGAGCTGACATGTAATACTTGGGTATAAGAAAGAAGCTGTGGGCAACCAAGCAAACGACCAAGTTGGGCACGGGTGCAATCAGAATCAAGACGGACTGTCCCGCTGCTTGTTACACCCTGAGCAAAAAAGAGATCGTTAGTTTCTTGGAGTGCCTCCAATGTGTCAAAGTTTCTTCCGGTTACTCGGCAAACATCGGGAGATTAGTTGACATGAAGACTCGCCGACTAATTGGTATGAAGTCTCATGATTGTCATGTGATGATCACACAGATACTTCCTGTTGCAATCAGAGGTCTCATGGAGCCGGGGGTCCGCAAGACAATCTTGAATCTCTGTAACTTTTTCAACACGATATCACAGAAGTCGATCTCGGTTACGCGTTGCCATAAACTGCAGGAGGAGATCATTGTCATACTATGCGAACTTGAGATGTACTTCCCTCCAGCATTCTTCGATATCATGGTACATCTCATGATCCATATCGTCCCGGAGATACTGGACCTAGGTCCCGTTTTCCTACACAACATGTACCCCTTGGAAAGGTACAACGGGATTGTGAAGCGCTACGTTCGTAACAGGTCACAACCGGAAGGTAGCATCATCCAATGTACGGTCCCGTATCAGACGACCATCAGTGCTAATTGGTTTACACTGACGGTCCTCGTGCCCGTCGGTGGAGGTCACCCCTCCACTGACATTCCCAGGGTGACGGGCTCCCCGTCCGTCAGTAGAGGGGGTTAGGTGCCCGTCAGTAGAAGCCCGTTCTACAGTAGTGTTCCTTTATTTATTCGCCGAGGACTAAACCGGTTCACATGCTTATAAGTGGTCATTAGTCCTCTAATCGTTTATCATTAATCACCAAAACATCATTAGGGGCCTAGATGTATTTTCATTTGGAGGATGTACAGGTGGACCCCATAACACCAGACTCCATCCGCTGGCGGTGATATCAAGTGGTGAGTACTTGGTGAGGTCGACATATTAGGCTCAGTTCCATGGCACGGCTGTCCCTTTCGACTTCGTGAAGGTATGGATGACTAGGGCTGAGCCGAAGTGTAAAATCTTTGCCTGGTTTCTACTCCACTCAAAAGTTTTGACTGCCAATAGGTTAGCAGTGAGGGGATAGCCGTACGATTAGGCTTGCAACTGCCCATGATGTTTGAGACGAACAAGTACTTTGCTAAATGATGTTTTTTCTCTAAAGGAGTGTGGGGCATGGTGTCTAGTTGGCACTCTTTTACACTTAAACCCTTTATTCGAGTTCTCACCCTTAATGATTGGTGGAGTGATCAATTAACCTAACTGGTTGGGATAATAATGATAAAGGACTTTTTTGCGAGAGGTGGCCATGTATGTTCTGTGGATCGTATATACGAAACGAAATGGAAGAAGTTTTTAAGGCATCTCTCTAGACGTGATGGATGTCGCCTTGCTCGCTCGGGAAGACCTTACATAAGAACATTAGCTCGTTCCAGGATGATGTAGTTCTTTAGTGTTTTGTCGCCTCTTTGTAAATTTTTCTGTCTATCTTTCTCGTAAACAAAGAGAGAGAAAACCTGTTGAAACAAATCTACAGCACACTGCTAGTAGAAACAGTAAGCAGTTGCCATCTTTTTGTTGCTCATCTTAACACCGTCGACGCAAACCACAGAAATACTAGTATCTTCCTGGCACAGTGGCACGTGGTACGCTCGTCCCTTGTGTATACTACAGACATGTACATCCACTTCTCTTACTGGTAAGATTGCGATGAATAGTTGCTATTCATGGCTCTTGGTTATGTACGTATGAATGAGTGCGCTATGAGAATGCGGACAAAACCTGCAGAAGACACCGAGATTGACCGCGACGATGAGAGAAGATGCAACACCGACAACTATCGATTCAATGGAGGGCATAGGCCACCAACGGCGTCGTTTCTCTACCAAAGGATACAAGGGACTACCTCTATATCAGTCTAATTTTTTTTTGCTGAGTTACCCAAAAGGATTTTGCTGAGAGATTTGACAAATTTTAGGAACTTTCAACGAAGATCCGACGCACCAGGTTGCATCTATACTGATATGGCTACGCCTATCCCTAATACATGTATGTTTACTTTTTAAGATGTTAGACTAAGGTTTGAGTTTCTGCAACGCGTAGGAGATTATTTGATGAATCTATATGGTTCGTCCACGTTATTCTTTTGGCTTGAGAGGCTAACAAAGTGTTCCTACTATATTTATAACTATCATTGTAAACCAGTAATTATCTTTACTAATAAAAATGAAGTAACGTGAATGATCAAGCCGCAACAACAGACGGAGTCTCAACATGAGATTTGATCGACATCATAGACTCATCATCTTCTCTCCTAGCATACCTCACCCAAACTTACACCCACCCCACGACATCTTGGACCGTCACCATCGGTGTGGCCCGCATGCTGCCACCACCCTCGCAGCATTGCAACACTGACCTCCGCACCACCACTTTTTGCTGCTGTCACCAATTGGAGTCTCCTTGTTCCTCGACTCGCCTACTTCGACCTCCACAGCACATTGTCAGAGCTGCTACTGCCCGTGTTAATTTAGGTAGGATGAACCCTAACGTCAACCGGTGGAACCGTACTCTAACTTGCCAGGACATCATGCCGCTAGCGCATGAATTCTCAAGCAGATCAGAACGTCAAAATTATTTTCACACAAATAAAATTAGTCGAGTGTAGTGCAGCAATTCCGAAATATTATGTTAATCTCTCTCTGTCTTTTCTTGTTTAACATAGGTCAAGGTCAGCATAGGTGGCCGGCCAGTTCCACTGAACTAATTCAGGCCTTTGGCCATGAGAAGATTCTTCTATTTCTTTCCTTTTTACCGTTGGTGCTCGCCAAATGCAAAAGCTCTGATTAAGTTGGGCTCACACGGGCCTAACTGACTCGCCTATTTTCCTTCCTTATCGGACAAATTCTACAAACAGCCCAAAGTTTTTCCTGGTCGGGTTCGCAGCTCCAATTGCAATTTTTGCATCCCAACGGCCTGTTTGGTTGGAAGGAATTTGTTAGGGGTAATAGTGTGTCGGTCTATATAGTTCTAAGAAGCAAGTTAAAACGAGCCAAATTAAGTCAAGATAAGTTAAAAGCAAGTTGAGAGAAGAATTTTTTTTATTAAAAGATATATGAGAGGTTAAGCTCACTATAGATAACACTTTTCCACCTCTTTAGTACATCATAGACTCATGGACCACTCTTTACTATACTATCCGTCTCTTTTTAATCCCTCAAGGACACTCTTAGTCATTTATCAATGCAATTTTGCCTATATAATGGAATCTTGCCTATATAAACCCCCTGTTTAAAATCTATCCCATAAATGAGAAATCATATGGAGAGAGACATAGAGCTCCAAGTCCCTGATGGAGAGCTCTAATCGCGACCAAGGGGAGCCCCCCATGACCCGAAGTCGCTAGCCATGCCTTGGCCTAGAGCTCCAAGTTCCTGATTGGGAGCTCTAGTTGCGATATAGGGAAGTTCATGACGACCCAAAGTCGCTAGATGAGTCACGTACAAGGCGCATCTCTCTATATAGAGCTAGGTCATGCTCCATGAGGCAACTAAACCTATTCAAAAAATATCGAAATGTCTCATATTGTCGAGTGTACGATGACTGACTAATAAGGCCGTCGTATACGGCCCATTACTCTTGCCACATAGCCATCAAACTATTGACACGCCATCTTTAGTGTTGTTTCTACGACAACAATAGTTGCGCAATCCGTGGGAAACCTAGCCAACGTGAGAAGCTATGGCCCCACCTAAGAAAGATCCCAGCGAGGTCGAGGAATCTCTTATCGCAGCAAAGGTGCAATGACCTGATGTTGCAAGAAGAAATGCGGCACCTCAGAGACGGTCACAGAAGATAACCCCAACATTGGACGTGTTAAGGAAATGGTTGAGATCATCCACGCCGGCCCCCCTCGCAACCGCGTTGTTGGTTGTATTAGAAGGCAAGGAGTTCCTCGAAGCGTGCCAAGGATTCCTGACACTACTTCAAGGAAGTCCAATGAACTCATCTCTAACTTGAGAACTCTCGTCAACATTGAGAACTTCGATCTCGAAGCATTTCAGAAATTACTAAGAGTCGCTCAAGCAAATGCCACAGATGCATTCGTCATACCACACCTCAAAAGTCAAGTCGTGATGCCGCCTCCACCACCATCCCAAAGGCCTACGTTCAACATCGTCAGGATGGATCATGTGGCGTCAAGAGGATCTGATCCATCACATGGAGGAGCACCAACGTTCAACATTGCCTACTTTCTGCACTTGCCACCTATTGCGCACGCGGCGGTCATGAATGGAGCTCCATGGTTCAACCCCTTTTGGGACTGACCTTTGTCAGGGCGCCTCAAAACATGGTTCCACCTACGGCATGGCCACCTCTCCTTGAAGGACCGAGGCAAGAAGGCACTCGCTGCCTGGAGGCTGCATCACAAGGAGCGCATGTCTGCCCAACAAGGAGCACGTTCATGGAAGGCAAGTGTGGCGTACCCGGTTTTAAGGTTGGATAATCCCCTGTGTTTCCTATATTGGTCCCATGATCAGTAGCCAGTACACATAAGTCAACCTGTATATCATTGTCATACACGCACATATCTTAATATGGTATGTAAATAGACCGTTTAGGTCGAGATCTTATACCTGTAGCCCAACGGCTTGAATCTTGCAGTGAAAATCAAGCGGTGATGTGGCCCATCAGTATGCTATACCCGATAGGCAACTGATTGGGGTTATGCCTTAGCCTTCCAAATACTATCATTGTCTTCGAAGTTGGTGTCTCCTTCGTCTAGCTAAATCAACAAGCCAAGTGAGTACATTGATTGTATTCGTAAGCATCTCACAAAGAGGGTATAATATATATATATATATATATATATATATATATATATATATATATATATATATATATATATCATGCATGGCTTATTCAAGAAAGTGGCTCTAGCCTAAATTGAAAGTTGAGCAAAAAAGTAAGTTTTCATTCAAATATGCGAATAATAGATCTGAAGACATTTTCATAATCAAACTCGTCTTTAACGAATTCATATCCAGTAACGGAGGTTCCTGCTAGTCAAGCGCTAGCTAAAGGCCGATAGCTCCATCTATCACCCCTGGTAATCCTTCAGTCTTATCCGTGCTACCTCCGTATAGCATGAACTAGGTTTCACTTCTGCAGTTCCCGCTACATGCATGTAGCTCATACTGCACGCTGTGGACACATCATGCTCACGTTCTTAATCTCGTACCCCATGTTTCGCAATAAAACTTTGTCTTACTAGTGTGTGACTTGGCCAAGTTGTGTCCATAACCGAGGGTGCGTCTATTCGAATAGATTTTTAACACTCTATAGGGGTTGTACAGCTTTACGCACAAGATGTAAGTCTCACTTGTTGCTGAGTACTAACGGATACACTTCAGAGATGTGCCAGCAGGGTTATTACAACGAGATTGTTCCTCTGTTAGTCCTAGCATTGAAACCGCCAGATGAGCGATACCCAGTTTTAGTTTACATTCGTCTAATTTTGACACATAGACAGAAACAGACCCATCTTTGTGTCGAACAACTTCCCACGTCAGCTGGGAAGGTTCTCTGGGGATTTAACCATCCGCTTGCACTTATCACCCTACTGCCTATGGGTTCAGACACTAGTACTCGACAGAGTAATGAACCAAGTCCTTCCCACAAAGAACATGTGGACGTACGAGGTGAACTTGGTTGAGCAGCACTTAGGTTTAGTCCTTAACTGGTTCGAGCAAGACTGCATATCTTTACCTTATATCCATGTCCCTACATGCTATGTCTATTTCTCCTATCTCCACTTATTGTTCTCATCCAAATCGAAATCATTCTCTATTTTATTTTTGGGTTTTGGTAAAATCACTTTCAAACATCTACCTTGGGAAATACACGTCTCCCAAGGGTTTTATTCCATCCTAGGGTTACAAGAATATACTTGTCGAACCTACATCATATGCAGCTATAGGATATAGCTAGGTCTAATATAAAATAGCGTTGATACTCACATAGCATGCAAAGTTGCAAACAAAGTATTTAAGTTTTTTTCACATATGGGATTCAACATGATCAAAGGGGGAACGCTTGCCTGGCAATATTGACCTGGTCTCGAGCTTGAGCCTGATACGACAATCATCGGGAATCTTTTGCTCAATTCGTCGTAACATCAGTATCACACATCGAAAGGACGTTGAATAAATCAACGATGCGATATAACTTCTAATAAAATCCAAATAAATAAAACAAACAGCACAACTCAATTATCTAGGACATATTTAAGTGGCTACTATGTTTGTGTGTGGTTCTATAAAGTCAATAGGGAGAATTCAAGTTAGTGTTGACATGAAATATTGGTTTACTTCTATATAGGTAAGGCAAAGCTTTGCTATTAAAGGCTGGATATTTAGGATTGTCCTGTTTTTGCTAGGACTAGAGGATGAGGAATGAATTTCAATGTATTCTAGAAATTTTATTTAAATATTTTTGATAGAAATATTGTTAGGCTTGTGAGAGTCTAGTTTCAACTACCAAACCCCCCTGTGTACATCCTCGTCAGTCCAGGATCAAGCTGACGGTACACAAGCGAAATGAATAACATTGCATGCATTCAAAGTTAAAACATAGTTTGAGTATGATATGCCACATGACTTACAAAGCTCCATGTCTTAATAACCTTATTACATCAGAGGAAATAGTGGAAACAAAAGCGAAGCGGCTCCATCCGTGCCACAAGCAATTGACGGATGCCACGTGACCTATTCTTCAGGATCATCATAGAAGAAATCTTCATCGGCACCTTCTTTAGTATACTTTTCTGCACATCACCACAATAAAAACATGCTTGATGAGTACTTCGCGTACTCAGTGTGCCCCCTCGTAGGGAAACACCTAAACCATTGTACACGAGGTTTTAAAGGAAGGCTTTATGGCTCTTTTTGTGAAAAATCAATTTTAGTTGAAATATTAGGGTAGATTCGAAGGAATCATTTTGACATAAATTAGTTTTTAATAACAGGGGTATTTTTTATCATGTGTGGCCCACGACCAACAACTTCGAGCAAGGAACTCCTGTCTTAGCTCGACCATAGGTTCCATCAGCAAAGGGGTAGAGGGAAGTAGCAAGGGGGTGAGGATATGTCCTTTTCATCAAGAATGAGTCATGTGCTGTTCATAACCGTGGACACAGCTAATCGATTAATTTAATACTCTGCAGAATTTGTACACTTTTCTCACATAACACGATCATCCCCTTGTGCAGTTGACATCGATTTTGACGTGAGCCGTTAACTATATAAAAATATAATAAAAAATTGATTTTAACGGCCAAACTCCGTTACTATGAAAATATTATAAAATAATCATTACAGCATTAGCCAGAAATTCTTGATCGAACGTCGCACTAATTATAAAACATCGGCATGAGTAAAGTATAAATTCGAATCATCGACCGAATATCAATGGCGTATAGTCACGTGGGGACATCTCTTCGTATGTTTAAAAAGAGAAATACAGGGATCTCATAGCAGTTCAAATGAGCTTGCTCCTAAGTCATAAGAAAAGAAACTGAAAATAAGCTACGTGTATGAAATAATTAAACATCTTTCTAACTTTGGATCAATCAAGAATAATTATGGTATCAGAGCTTGATTAACCAACTGACGATAACCAGTTGGTCTATACATCAGTCAAATAAAATTATACCACCTCCACACACGCTAACTCCATGCACGCAGGTGTTAAATACCTCGATGATTAATCAAGTTCTAAAAGAAAAGAGAGCGGAGGGTCATGGTCCACGTACATCACCAATGATTAACTAACTAAGTATGGAGTTAAAGAGTGAGATATACGTGCATGCATGCTGGAGATTAAGCATGATGGTGGACTGATCTACGAAGTGTCCTGCATGTTGCCATGTACAGAGATGTGATCCAAAGGGAGTGTAACCACCCATTAGCAAGGTAATATCAAATAGAAATAAATAAGCAAAAGAAAAGGAGAAAGGAGAAATACATTACTCTCCTCTCTAATAATCTTTTAAACTGCTTGCGTGCAGCCAGGCTCCACTATGCCCACGATTCCCATAGAGTTAGACATGGTCGGGTAATCACAGAAATTCTAGAAGAAAAAGAAGGAAGTTGCCGTAACTTCCATTTTGAGTGGTTCATCACCTCTTCCATCCCTCTATAAATAGGTGTAAAAGCATGGAGAAAAAAAGGGGGTTATTCAACGTCAGAACTTTGCTCCTCTCTAGTTCATTCACACATAAACACACAACATAAGAAGTGAAGCTTGGAGAGAAGAAGAGAAGGTTTGATATCTTCAAGGAGGTGTGACGGGGGGAACCCCTCCGGGTAGGCCCAGCACAGGGAGTCGGCCCAACAGGCTCGGGGAGTCCCACGGAGGCCCACTCGGATGAAGGCCCAAGCGAAGCCCACACGGAAGCAACGTCCGGGTGTCATCAAGACAGGCGTTACAACCTCATCAAGGCAAGCGTTTCGCTGGCGTGAAGACTGGCGTTACTCGGAGAGTTATGCAGAATAAAGACACAAGTTAAAGTACGCAGTTACAGTAGCTCGGTCGACTGGCCGAGTCGGCATATGTAAAGCCTATATAAGGCAAGGCAAGAGCCCCATGCAAAGGGCTGGCTAGACTCTTACGCATCGTCTTCAACCTCTAGACAAGAAACCACCACCACCTTTCTGTAACCTTCCTCGCACAAGATCAGCAATACAATCAGCAGGAGTAGGGTATTACCTCCGCCATTGGAGGGCCTGAACCTGGGTAAAATCTCTTGTGTGAACCCGCTTAGATCTTTCACTTGAGCTCTCCCAAATCCTACTAGAAATGTATATTGCCGCGAAATCCCCGCGACAGTTGGCGCGCCGTGTTGGAGCTATGATCCAAGCGGGATCCTCTCCAGCTTCCGACGGCAAGCTGGTGGCCGGCGATGTGCCGTTCGCCGTGCACCCCGAAGGCACGAAGTTTCTCTTCGGAAGCCTCTGTTTTGTGGCCGACACCTTCGGCCGGCTAAACCTCCAGGACCCGCTTCCCCGTTCCACGGTGGAACCGGAGCTCGGATATCTGCTGGGATCTCCATCCACCCCAAGCAATGGCGTGAAGCATTCACAGCTCGTCGCCATGGTCGGCTCTGAATCCCTCCTCCCTGTCCTGGATTCGGAATCCGATGGGGATGAGAGTTCGCATAGCCGAACCGCCTCGGCCGAGGTGTACGTGGTCGCGCCGGCTCCACGAGCAACGCAGGCGCGGCAGCCACGGCGGCCAGGGCGACGGACGAGCACCTGCTCACGCCCATTGATGGGCAATCGAAGGCGGAGAAGGCCTTGGAGGCATCTCGGTGGGCCATCCTGGCCGAGCGGGAGCGTCCTGATCAAGAAAGAGCAGCTCTCGAGGCACGAGAGCGCCAACATGATGAGCCTCACGGTTCATGCCGATGCTCGAACTGGCGTGCTTCCTCAACCGCCCGGAGGAGTCGAGTCATCCGTGCCCCTCTCTTCGGGCGAGAGCAAGACGGTGTCCCTGTCTACCAAACACCGGCTCAGAACCTCATCGCGGCTGCCGCATTGGCCGACTCGCTCCCGCCCCCGGTGGACGGTCCTGCGGCAGAGACTTACCGCCGAGTCGTCACCCTGATGAGACAGCGGTGGAACAGCAGAATGAGGATTCGATCCGAGCCGTTTCCGGACCGGTTCCGGATCGCCAGCGGCGTCGACAAGTACGATGGCACTGCCAAGCCAGAAACTTGGCTTGCCGACTACTTAGTCGCATGCAACATTGGAGGGGACAACGAGCGTGTCGCCCTCCGAAACCTTCCCCTGATACCTGAAGAGTCGGCTCGGGCATGGCTTAACAACTTGCCCGAAGACAGCATCTATGACTGGAGGGACCTCCAAGAGGCATTCGTCAAAAACTTCGAGGGCACATACAAACGCCCTGAGAATGCGCAAGACCTTTGGCTCTGCGTCCAGGAGAAGAGGGAGTCGGTCCGCGACTACATCCAGCGTTGGAGTCGGCTGCGCAACTCCATCGAGGACGTCTCCGAGATACAGGCCATTCAGGCCTTCTCCCAAGGAGTCAAATATGAGCTCCTAAAGCAGAAGTTGGCCCGGTCTAACATCCAGACCATGGGCCGACTCATGGAGGTTGCCAGCAAATACGCGACTGGCGAGGAAGCCATGCGGTACGAGGACAAGGGCAAGTCAAAAGCCGAGTCCTCGAGCCGTAAAGTTCCCACCGACTCAGGTCGGAAGCGCATTGACAATCGCCCCCAGAAGCGAAAAGCTGGTGGCGGAGATGGGGTGAGCGGAGCCGACCTAGTCGCGGCCGCTGAGCGCGGTGCCCAGCGTGGCGAGGGCGGCCGGAAGAAGGAGCGCCTGTGGCAGCAACGCAAGGTGCCGAGGCTCACCTTCGAGGAGATCCTTGATAAGCCTTGCTCCTTTCACAGCACCGCCGACTACCAAGCGGGTCATTCAACCAGGGAGTGCAGCTTCCTGAAACGTCTTCGGGACGAAAAGCAACCCGAACCCAACACAGGCGGAGAAGGAGGCTCTGCTGCAGGGGCGGCGCTGCGCAGTACCCCCCACAAAGGGGTGTACTTATGATCTTCCAAGGATCCGACTCCAAAAGGGGTCAGAAGCTGCGGTGCCGCGAAGTGAGCGCGACGGTACCGGCGGTTCCCCAGTGGCTAGACTGGTCCGCACCCGGGCAAACACCCTCTGGTGGTAGATCCGCAAGTCGGCGGATTTAAACTTCGCAAGGTCCTTATGGATGGTGGCTCCAGCATCAACATCATCTTCATGGACACTTTGAAGAAGATGCAGATCCCGGAGTCCCAGCTCCGTCCCAGCAGTACCACCTTCCATGGGATAGTGCCTGGGAAATGCGCCAAGCCATTGGGCCAGATCTCCCTGGAAGTTGTGTTCAGCGAACCGAACAACTTCCAGGTCGAGACCTTGACCTTCGAGATAGTCAGCTTCATGAGCGCCTACCATGCGATCTTCGGCCGCCTGGCCTATGCCAAGTTAATGGCTAGGCCGTGTTACACATACCTTGAGCTGAAGATGCCGGGTCCGAAGGGGGTCATCACCATCACTGGCGACTTCAAGCGCTCCAACGAGTGCGACATTGCCAGTGCAGATATAGCCGAATCCATGATTGCGGCTCCGGAGCTAGAAGGCATCCAAAGGTCTATTGACCCTGACCAAGCTCCACCTAGCAAGAAGGCAGCAACCGAGTCCACCTTCCAATCGGCCAAAGACACTAAACGTGTGTAGGTCCACCCTGAGGATTCGTCTAAGACGGTCCAGATCGGGGCTGACCGTGAGGCTAAATAGGAAGGTATGCTCGTCGACTTTCTTCGTGAGAATTGAAGCATCTTCGCATGGAAGCCAGCTGACATGCCAGATGTTCCAAGGAAGTTCGCCGAGCACTACCTCAACATCGCCAAAGACACGAAGCTGATCAAGCAATCTCTCCGCTGCTTCGCTGAAGACCGGCGTAAAGCTATTGGAGAAGAGATCACCCGACTCCTCGCAGCCGGGTTCATCAAGGAAGTTCTTCACCCAGACTGGTTAGCAAACCCAGTCCTGGTTCTTAAGAAGAACAAAACTTGGCGCATGTGCGTGGACTACACGTCCCTAAACAAGGCATGCCCCAAGGACCTGTTCGAGTTGCCACGCATCGATCAAGTCGTCGACTCCACGGCCGGTGGCGAACGTTTATGTTTTCTGGATGCCTATTCCGGCTATCACCAGATTAAAATGAAAGAATCAGATCAAATAAAGACTTCTTTCATTACCCCGTTCGGGGCTTTTTGTTATATCACCATGCCCTTTGGTTTGAAAAATGCTGGTGCAACATATCAGCATTGTATGCAAAAGTGTTTGCATGACCAGATAGGTAGAAATGTCCAAGCTTACATTGACGACATCGTGGTGAAGACAAAAAAGAGTGCGGATCTCTTGACTAACTTGGCCGAAACCTTCGCCAATCTTAGGTGGTTCGACATGAAGCTCAATCCGGAGAAGTGCGTCTTCAGAGTTCCTTCCGGCAAGCTGCTCGGCTTCATCGTTTCCAAACGAGGAATCGAGGCGAACCCGGACAAGCTTGACGCCATCATCAAGATGGGCAAACCGAAGGATCTGAAGGCTGTCCAGCACCTAACCCGGTGCGTAGCCGCACTAAGTCGATTCATTGCCTGACTCGGTGAGAAGGCTTTGCCTTTTTACCGACTCCTCAAGAAATCTGACTCCTTCGAGTGGACCAGTGAAGCTCAGAAAGCCTTCAACGATCTCAAACGCCTTCTGTCAACCCAATTCTCGCTGCACTAATGGAAGGAGAGCCCATACTGCTCTACATCGCGGCCACGAATCACGTGGTCAGCATTGTTCTAGTGGTGGAACGTGCAGAAGAAGGCCGAGTACAGAAGGTGCAGCGACCTGTCTATTATGTCAGCGAGGTCCTATCTGAGTCGAAGCAGTGCTATCCGCACTACCAGAAACTCGTCTATGGCCTGTTCTTGGCAACACGAAAGCTAGTTCACTACTTCCAAGCCCACTCGGTTACCGTGGTCAGCCACGCCCCTTTGTCTGACATCATCAACAATAGGGACGCCACGGGCCAAGTTGCTAAGTAGGCAATTGAGCTCATGCCTCACGACATCAGCTACGAGCCCCGCAAGGCTATCAAGTCTCAGGCTCTCGTGGACTTCATCGTTGAGTGGACTGAGAGTCAGTCCCTTCCGACTCAAGTGCACTCGGAGCACTGGGTCATGTATTTCGACGGCTCGAAGATGCTCGTAGGCACGGGGGCTGGAGTCGTCCTCATCTCCCCCAAAGGCGACAAGCTAAATTATGTGCTGCAGATCCACTTCGCCGCTTCCAACAATGTAGCGGAATATGAGGCATTACTGCATGGCTTGCGCATCGCAGTCTCACTCGGCATTCGCCGACTCCTTTGCTGCGGTGACTCGGATCTGGTGGTGCAGCAAGTGATGAAGACGTGGGACGCCAAGGACCCCACCATGGTGGCATATTGTGCTGCCGTGCGTCGACTAGAAGGACACTTCGAAGGCCTCGAACTTCATCATGTTCGCCGAGCTGACAATGAGGCGGCTGACTCCCTTGCCAGGATCGGCTCAGCTCGTGAAAAAGTGCCACTTGGAGTGTTCCTTCAGCAACTTTTCCAACCGTCCGTTAAACTGGAGTCAGCAACCGAGTCATCTGAAGCTGGGTTGCCAGACCCTGAACTGGCCCACCCAATCCAGGAAGGTGTTCTGGCGGTTATACCACTCTGGACTCAACCGTTCCTTGCTTACCTTCTGCGTAAGGAGCTTCCTGAGGATCCGACTAAAGCACGCCGTATTGTGTGCCGCGCTCGAGCTTACACCATCATTAACGGTGAGCTCTACAAGCGCAGCACCACGGGAATCTTCTAGCGTTGCATCTCGCCAGAGGAAGGCCGAACGATGCTTGAGGAAATCCACTCGGGACTTTGTGGCCACCACGCTTCGTCACGGGCATTGGTCGCTAAAGCTTTCCGCCACGGTTTCTTCTGGCTCACCGCCCATGCTGTTGCAGAAGAACTCGTTCAAACCTGCGAAGGATGTCAGAGGTATGCCCGCCAATCACACATGCCAGCTACCGCGCTCAAGACAATCCCCATCACGTGGCCCTTTGCCGTGTGGGGGCTCGACATGGTGGGTCCGCTTAAAACAGCACGAGGGGGTTTCACTCACCTCCTTGTGGTGGTGGACAAATTTACTAAGTGGATTGAGGCCAAACCTATCATGAAGCTTGATGGTCCGACTGCCGTCAACTTCATAAAGGGAGTCATCTTCTGATTCGGTATCCCTCACAGCATCATTACTGATAATGGCAAGAACTTCACTGCTGAAGTCTTCCGCCAGTTTTGCCGGGATCACAGTATCCGAATTGACTTCGCCTCCGTGGCCCATCCGCAGTCCAACGGCCAAGTCGAGCGCTCCAATGCACTCATTCTTCAAGGCATCAAGCCCGGGCTGTTAGTCCCGTTACAGCGGGCCGTCGGCTACTGGATCGACGAGCTTCCGTCTGTCCTCTGGAGTTTAAGGACTACTCCAAACCGGTCGTTCAAGGCATCAAGCCCCGGCTGTTAGTCCTGTTACAGCGGGCCGCCGGCTGCTGGATCGACGAGCTTCCGTCTGTCCTCTGGAGTTTGAGGACTACTCCAAACCGGTCGACTGGCTACACGCCTTTCTTCATGGTTTACGGAGCCGAAGCCGTCCTGCCGAGTGACATCCTCCACGACTCCCCGCGAGTCATAGCATACGTGGAAGAGGATGCCGAGTTGGCAAGACAGGATGATCTTGATCTCCTAGAGGAAGCGCGGGAACTTGCCCTTTCACGCTCGGCCATCTATCAACAGAACTTGCGTTGCTACCACAGTCGCGAAGTTCGGGGCCGAGTCTTTAACAAAGGAGATTTGGTCCTCCGACTCATCCAAGACAAGGCAGGCATGCACAAGTTATCTCCGTCTTGGGAAGGCCCATTCATCATCAACCAGGTGTTGCACAACGGCGCCTACCGATTGGAGGACCCGGCAACCGACGCAGTCACTGAAAGGACTTGGAACATTGCTCAGCTGCGTCCCTTCTTCACTTAAATTTTATACTTCCAGCAGTTCATTGTTTAATTATAAATAAACATTTGTTTCCCTCGAGCGGCACTCGGGAAGCACTTTGTTTCTTCACTTTTATATTGGACTCCTTTTTGTCCCTTTTCATGATTCAACTACGTTCCCTTGGGCATTCCCCAGGGGCTACGTTTAAAAACCGAGTGGCTTAACTTCGGGCAACCCCCGGGGGCTACCTCAACCCACTGGGTGATTTATCACTCGGTACAAGTTATTTTGGATCTCCTAACTTTGTTTCTACACGAGCGTCTAAGTAAACGTGTACGGTACCTAAGGCTACTCTTCGTCCCCAACTACAGTCGCAACCCGGCTGTCCGGTTGGCAAGAGCAAAAGCTAAAGGTCGGCCTGCACGCGAAAAGATTCGACTCGACGCAAAAACAAATTCGGGCGAACCAAATAACTTGTGCAAAATAAATTGAAAATATTTCAATTCAAAATAAAACATAGTCTTTACTGCTTTTTACTCGACATACCAAGAAATATTACATGATAGTTCTATTCTTCTGGAGTCGCTTCTATGCGCTCCTCCAGGTAGGTGAACTCGACGATCTAACTCGCGGCACGGCGGACTCGGGGAAGCAGCTCCAGAGGATCGACCGGCTTTCCCTCTGCGTCGAGTGGGGCTCCAGCGGATATGCTGTCGACGTCCGCGTCGGGACGGTGCGCCAATACCATTGCCATCGCCATGCCGGCTCCCGAGCGGGCCGCCGACTCCTTCCACTTCTCCACTTCCGCCGAGCCTTGTGAAAGTTTGTCGGCGAGGGCGAAGATGCTGGAGCCCACCTCATCGTTGGGCCAGAGCTTGGCGCAAAGGCTTTGCGCAGCCGACTTCATGTGCTGAACGAGGCTCTTCACTTGGAGGAGTCGGTCCTCCACAGTGACGATACAACTGGACATCAATTCGGGTGTCCAGAGGGCCTCGAGCGCTGATTCAGCCGGGTGCTGCAGTGCTTGGAGTCGGAGCGCCGCACGCCTTGCCTCCTCCTCCAGCTCTAGGCAAGCGTCTGGGTGCGGGTTATGGTAAGGAAGCAGGAAAATACATAATATTGACAAAGGACATGGAGACTTACCGAGTAGAGTCTCATTGGCCTTTTTAAGATGCCCCATGAGCTCTCCCTCGCGCTTCTCCCACTCGACGATGGCAGCCGAATGCCGTTTCTGCAAGTCGGTCAAGTTTGCGAGGAGCCCGTCGACTTGCCCCTGGAGCTCGCGGTTCGCGGCCTTCGTTTCGTCATATTGCGCCACCAGCTGTTGATGCTTCGTCTGCAGCTGGGCGGCGGTCTTCATGTTTTGGTGAGCTTCCTTCAGCTCGTTATCAAACTCGGCCACTTTGGCATCGAGCATCTCTCTTACTTTGACCATCGGGATTACGCCCTTCAGATTTTCCCAAAGTCGGGCGTTTTTGGCTTCGACGTCTGCTGACTCAAGAAGGTCAAGACCAGCAAAACCTTTAAGGTGAAGTAGCTGAAGACTCGGATACTTACTCCCGACGGCGGTGAGCTTCTCCTTGAGCTGCCGACTTTTGGCCCTTTCTTCAGCCAACGCCTTCTCAAGGAAGGCGTTCCTCTCCACGAGGGTTTGGCTGCTTCCGCCGAGTCGGACCGCAGCCTGGACAAGGAAAAGTTTCAAGTCAGCATGACCCGAGTTAGTAAGCCTTCAACCGACTCAACCAGTCGGCTTGAGACTTGGGGGCTACACCCACTGGGTGCACTGATCGTGCTCCTAGTGTTAAGAATCAAACAAAGTTCAGATGCGAGAACTTACCCCGACGGAAGATTCCAAAACCTCCGCCGAGTCAGCCAAGGTCTTGGCCATGTCTGCAAACTCCCTGAGCTTAGAGCTCAGGGCAGCGACTCGGTCGGTGGCCCTTTGCGCTGCAGCCAGGTCCTCCGTACTGCAGCTCAGCAGTAGCAGCGCGGGCACGAGGCTGCTCGACGAGCCGGGTGCCGTCTCTTCGGGCGCGGGAGCCAGCACTAGGCTTCGCTCCGTCACCGGAGAAGACTCGGTGATGGGCTGGCTCTGGACCCTGTCCGCCGGCTCCGTGGAGTCGGCACCAGTCGCGGTCGCCGGCTCTGTTGTCGCTGCAGCGGCGGGAAGCGACAGGCGGAGGCATTTTGGGAGCAGCCGCAGTCGGGGACTCGGCTGGCCCTGCTCCCTCGCCTGACTCCGGTGCCTCCTCGGACACGGTGGACAACTGCGCGCTGGGTGCAGTGGAAATTGGAGTCGGGGAAGCCGACCCTGATGGCAGTGTTGGAGTCGGGGCGCTGGGCTAGGAATCTCCTTTGTCGGAGAACTTCCTCTGGATTCTGCAACGTCAAAACACCAGACCGACTTTAGCGTCTTCTACTTCAGCTGAAAAGTGAAAGAAAACAAAAGAAGCATACCTGGTGGTCGTGGGGACCTTTTTTCTTTTCGGTTTTCCCGGGGCGGACAGGCCCCCGGTGGAACTGGCGGGAGCCGACTGGGGCGCAGTCGGCTTGGCGGCAGGAGCGGCAGCTTGCACCGCGAGGCTGGAGGATTCGGCCCGCGCTCGCTTAGAGGCCGACTCCGCCTGAGTTGACCCCACCTGAGCTCACGAGGCCCCAGAGCCGGAGGCGTCGTCTGCTCGCCTCCGTTTGAAGGTTTGGGGGGCCTCTTCCTCTGACTCGTCCCCCGAGTCGACCGGAACTCGTCCTTGTTCCGGGTCTCCACCCTCGGGGGCTTCTTCGTCAACCTCCACGTCGTCCAACTCCTCCGGAGCCGGACTTTGCTCGGGGAGTGGCGGCATGGAGTTCAAGTTGAGAAGAGTCTGCAACATCAAGAACTTGGTGTTAGAAAAAATGAAGAAACAACAATATAAAGGATCCGACTCGGAAGATGGAACACTTACAGTCGGCGGTGGGTTGGCGGTAGAGTAGGGCACCACGTGTGACGCCCTGGTGAGTCTGGATCGCTCCTTGGTTGAGTTCCTGAGGAGCTCCATAAAATCACGATCCGAAAGCTCCACAGACGAGACCCTGGTCGAGTCGGACGCACCCGAGTACTCCCACATTGGGTGCGCCCTGGCCTGCAGCGGTTGGATCCGCCAACTCAGCCAAGTCACGATGAGGTCGACTCCAGTGAGCCCCTTCTCCTGGAGTCGCTGAATCCTCCTCGTGAGCCGCTCGATCTCCAGCATCTCCGCGCTGGAAGGTTTGGCACCCCAGTGTTTCTGCCACACCGGCGGACCCGCGGTGTACTTCGGCAGTCCCTCCTGTGCAGTCGGAGTGCGCTCATCCGGGCAATAAAACCACCCGTCTTGCCACCTCCGCACGGTGTCGGGGAACTGCATCTTGAAGTACTTGGCGCCGGATTTCACCTAGATGTCGGCTCCCCCGCAGATGGAAAGGCGCCCGCCAGCCTTGATCAGCTGCGCCTTCACCACGAATGTCTTCTTCCACAGCCCCCAGTGAGGCTGGGTTCCCAAGAAACATGTGCAGAATGCCATTGGGGCTGAGGTGGTGGAGTTGAAGGCCGCAGAAGTGAAGAAGCCCACGCACGAAGTCGTGGGGCGGCAGCCACAATCCTTGGTCGATGAACAGGATGAGCAGCACCCGCTCGTGGTCGTGCGGAGCGGGAGCCGGCTCCTGGTAGGGCGCCCTCCAGTTGCTGATCGAACGCGGCGGTAGCATTCCCACGGTGGAGAGGCTGACGAGAATGTCGTCAGTCACCACCGACGGGACCCAGTCGCCTTTCTTCCAGTCATCAGGAAGCGCGGCGGCGGAGGAGGAGCCGGTGTCGATCTTCTTTCCTTTGACGACGCGCGACATGGTCGGAAGGCGGTGGTGGATCGAGTGTTTTCTCGAGAAGGAAAGAGACAGTGCGCGGCGGAAAGGCTCTGGAGGCGAAGGGATTTAGCGCGAGAGGAAGATAAAGGCAGATGGGAACCGCGGTCTCCCTACGGCCACTTTTATAGAGGAGGGAGGCGAACCGTCGACAGTCGTGCGCCACACGTGGCGGCAAACCGCCACGGCAACCGTCGTCCCACGCGCGCGATCTCGCGGGATTCGGGGCGCCTTTTTCGCCATGACCCGTCGTCCCAAGCGTTCCGGCCGGCGAGCATTACGTCAGCAGCCAACCCGCATGCACCGCACGCGCGATTCGAGGTGCAATCATAACAAACCGTCGCTTCGGACGCCCCACGAAGTCGCCGCAGCAGCGGATGTCTTGCGCACGTCTCGTGCGGGACTCGAGGCGAAATCATCGCGCTGCAGCGCCGCAGGCGCTCTGTCCAACCGACTGTGCACATTAAATGCTGAAGCGGCGTCATGTGCAGTCAAGACGGCTCCATGTGACCACAAGCCGGCTTCGACCGGGTTCAGCTCGATCGGGTCGAATTACATTCAGATGCCAAGTCAGCTTGAAGTCGGCTCGGCTCACTGAGTCACGTCACGAGCTGTGCCGACTCCACCAAATAATTACGAGGCATACCAATTGCACCACTCGAAAGCAGATCAGATCTACAAAAAAGGAGTATCGATGACCAACCCAGCAGGGTTTCGCAGGTCACTCGGCAACACCCAAGCTAAGGACGAACCCGGCATCCACAGCGGCACAAGATGGTCCCTGATTCAGAACCAGACGCCACAGCGGCGTAAAATAGTTTTCTGGTTCGGGACTCAGTGCCGGAGTTCGAGGACTCGGTTTCGAAGCTGAAGGTCGAAGGCGTCCTCCCTGCGGGCACAAGTTGGCAACGATCCACTCGGACAAGCCCAGACGCTATTTCGGGTTCACTCGGAATTTATGATACGCCTCCTGGATGGCCACTAGCCGACTTCCCCAGCAGGAAAGCGCGGGTATCACCGAAACTCCCCACACTTAGCACAAACTTAACCTTTTTTCAGGTATCGCGGGAGTCCATCAAGGTCTCTCCACCAGCGACTTGAGAATACGCAGCTTGCTCACTAGTCGGCATCCGTGTCCAGACCTTGAAGCACTCGGGGGCTACTGACAGGGGAACCCCTCCGGGTAGGCCCAACACAGGGAGTCAGCCCAACAGGCTCGGGGAGTCCCACGGAGGCCCACTCGGATGAAAGCCCAAGCGAAGCCCACACGGAAGCAACATCCGGGTGTCATCAAGACAGGCGTTACAACCTCATCAAGGCAAGCGTTTCGGTGGCGTGAAGGCTGGCGTTACTCGGAGAGTTATGTAGAATAAAGACACAAGTTAAAGTACGCAGTTACAGTAGCTCGGCCGACTGGCCGAGTCGGCATATGTAAAGCCTATATAAGGCAAGGCAAGAGCCCCATGCAAAGGGCTGGCTAGACTCTTACGCATCGTCTTCAACCTCTAGACAAGAAACCACCACCACCTTTCTGTAACCTTCCTCGCACAAGATCAGCAATACAATCAGCAGGAGTAGGGTATTACCTCCGCCATTGGAGGGCCTGAACCTGGGTAAAATCTCTTGTTTGAACCCGCTTAGATCTTCCACTTGTGATCCCCCAAATCCTACTAGAAATGTATATTGCCGTGAAATCCCCGCGACAAGGTGAGATCATAGCTTCCTTCTAGCCCTTGGTTTGGCCATGGCGGTACAAACCAGGGATTCTTCTTCATCTTTCTTGATACTCTAGCCTTTGGTTTTGGCCATGGCGGTACAAACCAAGGAGTCGGCTTCATCTTTTCTTGATTTTTTAGTCCTTGGTTCAGCCATCGCGGTATAAACCAAGAAGCCTTGCCATTCCCATTTGTTGTGGCGTTCTTTTGTTTTTATCTCCTCCTTTGATTTGGTCCCATTAGCGATACAAATCAAGATCAAACGAGTGCTCAAGCCTCGTTGCTTGGTTCGGTCCCTACTCATGGATACCAATCAAGGGTAAATAGGTGAGAAGATCCCATGAAATTCTCCTTGGTTTGGTCCTCGAAAAGGATACAGACCAAGGTTGGGATGAATAAAGCCTTGTTCTTGGTTTGGTCCTCAAAATGGATACAAATCAAGATAGTTATAAAATAGGCACCGCGAAGGTAAAGCGCGGGAAAAGTTGAACATAAAAGAAAAGTATTAAATCACGAATACTATAACATGAGCAATGGAGAACACAGAATAATATGTAATCTACTCCTCATTTGGTTACGCTACACTCGAGTGTCACATTAGCACCACGCGGCACTAGTAGTAATACAAACAAGGAGAAATCCAAGCTTCATTTTGGTTACACTACACACGGGCGCCACACGAGCGCTACGTGATGTTAGTGATAATACAAATGGAGAGATGTCATATAAAAATCAAATGCCACATATAGCATGCATAGGCCAAAAATCATAAACACCATGCTTCACCAAAACCAATCTAGCTTCATTGCGGTTACGCTATATGCGGGTGTCACATTAGCACGACGATGTATTAGTACTAATATGGGTGAAGCAAAACTTAATAGAAGTGATTCATGTCATGTAATAGGCCCTAAGAATCACTAAAACTATATCACAAAGCTTTACTTCGGTTACGCTACTCGCGAGCATTATATTAATGCTGCGCGGTGTTAGTAGTAATACAAGTGGAGCAGAACTATATAAAACATACACTCTATATCACAAACATGTAACCTTCATGTCGGTTACACATTAGCATCATGTTGCGACATGCTAAAATATACACTCTAAAGCATAAGCACGATGCTACAAAATACCCACGGGTAAAGCCAAGTCTCCCTAAGTAGGCATTAGTCATGGACGGCAAGAAGATTTTCTTTTACATTTTTGTAATACTCATATGTTGTAGTCTGTTGTAATAGATATGTTGGAATTCTTAATTAGGGGTTTTCTCCTAAGAGATGTAATTAACAGAGTTTTTATATAAATGTAAGAATTCTGGAAGTAATGGACTCGCAATACTTGATTTTATTTGTCTTATTTACATTTACGCATTAAATTCTATGTAATATGTCTCTATGACGTGGACGTGGTTTCCCACCCTATTTTCCCGTCATCAGATTCTGGCACGCCCAGTGGGACATACTTTTCTCCTCATCTTTGAATTCCAACATAGGACTACGACATATGACATTCCTAAATATTTATGTGGTAAAAAAAGGTTGGCACGAGAAAACTAATATAGGGTTTTCGGGTCGCTATGGTTGGATGTGCCAGTTGGTCCATTTCTTGCTTCCAACAACGAAAGCTCAATGCGGACCGTGGCCGCATCGCCAGCCATGGCAGTCGAAGAACATGAAGTAGAATCTGCACTCAAGGATGAGTTCGCTCCTGTGCTATCCAAGTCAGCCAAGAGGAGAATGAGGGTGGCAGCAAACGCATCAAGAACCACTTCACATGATCAATATATGAATGTACGTGAGGCTGCCTCCTTTGATTCTGTTCCTCCAGGCTTTTCAAAGGTGGTGCATGGCAATTCTGTGAGCCAAGAGGCACCGTTGAGGTCCTGTCGAATAACACTTGGTGAGTGGCCTGCGTATGTAAAAAGGATGGGCCCAATGAGGATCCCGTTGCGTGAAAAGTCGCCTACTTCCGCTACATTGACTCCGTTGGCATGGGGAAGGATCTCTCCGTCTACCCCAATGTTGGGGGCAGACACATCCTCCACGCTGAAGGTGGGCTCGTCATCAACATTAAATGCGAGCTCATGCAAGGTCGCCCATGAAGTGTCAGGGGCAGGCTCATACAAACCTGCCCTAAGCATATTGGGAATAGCTTGCGGAGCCACTACCATTACTCCGTCACTAGCTTCAAAGGGAAAGATGGTGTTGGTGGACCAACATCACGGACTACAGCCTATAGATAAAGGCAAGGGTGTGATGGTGGAACACACTGCGTCATCATCTCGACCACGAACCCAGCTCCGAGTTGATGCACCGGAGTTCATCCCTACACTGGTCAATAAACCCAGTGGGTCATGCCCTGAGCCAAGTCACAAATGCTCGCTCCGGTGGCAAGGGGTGTATCTCGCTCCAAGCGACATCATGGCGGGCCACGTGAATCCAACCGTCTCACTTTCGGACCCTTTGTCGTCATCATCGCCAATTGCACAACCATCACTTGAAGGCTCATATGACCCGCACGGCATCATCGTCGACGTCAGAAGGCTTGTCGGGCGTGGGTTGATTTCCCGGTGGCGATTGACCCTGTCGTGGCGGATATTCGACGTGAGCAAGTTGGAAATGCCATTTGGAACAAGAGAAGAAAGAATCTCCCAAGGATGCGAGTGAGGAGGCATGAGGACTTTGACACCTTCATCACGCGAAGCATTTATCAAACTTTGAAGGAAATGCTCCCAGGTGTCTCCACGTCTACAAATGATGTTGGTTGTACCATCATGCGGTGAGCGGAAGCCCTCGCCAAATGGCCAGTGTACCAAGAGTTCGTCAAGAAAGATCCTCGGCGGCAAATCTATGTCAACTAGGCTGCTCGTGCAAGTGCAAGACGGGCTGCATACAAGCAAAGGGAGATGGCAGCAAAGAGTGACTCTGGGTATAACAAGATACAAGGAGAGAAGTCTCCGTCGTCAAGTCAAGGCAGCAAGAATCAAGTGAACCAAAAATCAGCAAACACACCAAGGAAGCCGGCCATAAGATTGACTTCTTGGCCAGCTCGCAAGAGAGCCTTGAACAATTCGTTTGAGGTCCTCAACTCAATGCTGGTTGGAGTCATAGAGGTGGTGGATAGCACCAGCGAAGCATCGTCAACATCGGTACATTTCAAAAGAAAGAAAGCCCAAAAAAATGTTGTACCGAGTCATCTGTAACATCCTGATTTTCAGAGCTTTTCAAAAAAAAATCTTTATTCAAAAAAAAGAGAAAAATTTCTTTTTTATTTTTGAATTAATTAAATCTTAATTGGAATTTCACAAATTGGACCGGAGTTAATTTAGCTTATCCAACTTGAATTTGATTGGCTTTTCGATTTGGAATATATCTACTAGATTTTTTTTCTCGGAATTTTGGAAGTTTGTTTGGTTTTTAATCTCACTCTGTTGTTCTTTATTTTTAATTTGGTTTTCTGAGAAAAGAGATTCATTTTTATTTTTCTCCTTCCCTCCTTGGCTGCGTCGCCGGCTATTTCAGTCGGAATCCCGAGCGCCACCGCCTCTTCTCCTCCCACGGTGCCTCTTCTCCTCCCCATGGTGCCCCTTCTCCTCCCCCTCACCCTCCTATAAATAACCCTAACCCCCCCTTCTCTTTTGCCCACTCCCCCACACTTCTTTTCCACGAAGTCCTTGCCTTTAAACATTCCAAACCCTCAGCCTCCCCTTTTTTGTTCGCGTGCAGTCTCTAAACAGCATTCACCGCCTCTGTATTTTTGCAATTCCCATCGCTTCGGAAATCTTTTTGATGATCCCTCTGGTGAGAAGATGCGTAACCTCCTTCTCCATCTCTCTGCAAAGTTTGATGAAGATCCAATGGTGCAGTCTCCAGCAGAGCTCCAAAAACTCATGTGCTGTTTGTATCCAGATTACTCTCCACGTGCATCAAGATTGGAACAGCTTTCTCGTTGGCTCAGACCACCTTTCCAAGATCCATTCGGTGGGATCATGGATGATGTTTTCAAGATCGTCTCCACAAAATTTGAAGGCAATCCAATGGTCCAATCTTCGGAAAATCAAGTTTCTTCATGCTGCTATTCGTGTATAGATTTGACTGCGTGAACGGTACAACGGTATTATCACCTTTTTCCCCGTTGATTCGGTGAGTCTTTGAAGAATCCTTTTGGTGAAGTTGCACCTTAGGTATCTATGAACATCTCTATAAATTTTTACCTTCATCCATATAGTCGTTTGTCAGGAATTGATCCATGTCCGACGTGCTGTCCGCGGACATCCAGATTCAATCTGCAGAACGTCTAAATTGTCTGATCTTTTCCCGTTGACTCGGTAAGAATTCTCCAAATCCTTTGATAGGATTGTATCTATATGTGTCTAGTTTCTAACCCAATTGGCGGATTGCAATTTTGTTGAGCGGGCATCGCACAACATCAAAAATCCTCCTGTCTGTCCAGAATCAATCTATGTCCAATTCCGACCGTTTCGTGTTACGAATGTCGCCACCACCCATATAGTTAATCTCGTATCATCTTGTGGAACATTATGTCATTATTTTCCACCATTAATCTCTATCCAAAATCACCGGCATCACCATATGTTCATCTCTAATGTTTTTATTTTTTTATTACTAAATTAAGTAACATGTTATGTTAGCCTTTAGTTTCATATAGTTATATGTATGATTGTTTTATATTTCTTTCTTTCCCTTTATATGATGTTCATGCTTAAGAGTTTGTATCATGTTGATCAATTATGTTTAGTTAATTAATAGGTGTATCCATGTCCATATAGCAACATGTTGCATGTTTATATAATTGAATATAATATGCATATATGCAAATAGTTCTATTTTAATAGCCATTAGACATGAGTTGGTTCGACATGTTAGTTTAATCTTATTTATATCAGAAATAAAGTTTTTCTTGTCTAATAAGTTTCATATTGTATGATCATATGCCTATACACATATAGTGTGTGAAGCATAGGTATAATAAAATTTAACATTTGCAAATAAACTATAATACTATAAGCATAATCTTTGCTAAACTTATATTAATATGACCTACTCCATGTTAGTTAATCTTTGTATAATGTATGCCTATTAGCACACACCGAATTGTTATTGCACGTGGCACGTGATTGCTCATTAGCATGTTAATGTCTTTAACCACATGTGATGAATGTTTACTGAGCATGTTAGGATTGCCACGTCACCGTGTTTATAAAGGTGTGCATATATATACATAGCCCATTCTATGTTTTGGATAATAGTTTGCTGTGAATTGGTTTAGCACATTATTCTACTCTTGTTTATATTTTAATTATGTTGGAATAATAATCTCTTACTGAATTATTATTATTTAATCATATCGTATGTTAGTTGATGGACATATAATATGTACGTAGTAGTATGCATAGCTTAATATCTTATGTTACACTTCCATAAGGTAGTGTATATTCACACATACATGGTTAACTTTTAGGTATCGATTATAATATATGCATATATGTTGCTAATAATCATTCTTTACTAATATATTGTTGTTGTTATGTGTAGTATGTGTAGGTTGATTGCTGCATTGTATACACACAATAGCATGAGTAGAGTTAATGTTATGTCATAGATTGCATATATGTATGATGCATGTGATGTGGATGCTAGTTGTTATTTGGTCATATAGTTTAATCACTGTTTGCATTATTAATGATTCTTATTAGATTGTAACTGCATGATCATATGTTATCTTATGCTACGCCATGACTAGTCTCTATTTCGTGCCTAGTCTATCTAGTTTGTTACATGATGTCTAATTATATGTTGCATGATAGTCAATATAGATTATCATGTCGCCTGTTATCATTTCTAACCGACTAGCATGCCAGGACCTTACTTGTCTACTAGTACGATAGGTTATGCTTATTTTACTAGTATGTCAGGTTTCCATGTTTAATCATATGGTTGTGCTATTGTTGTCATCGACCATATATTTTCCCAGTCGCATGTCTATCACTATCTTGCATATGGATTAACTTTAGTCATTTTACATGCAAATTCTATCCTCCAAAAATCTATCCTTTTTCAAGAATGAGCTGATCCGGAAGACTATCTTTCGAGTACATGTACTCTATTTGGTTGAGATATATAATCTCACACCTTCCTAGTTGTCTTTCGACAATCCTATCCCTTCACCTTTGTCCTCCGACACCTATCCGACCTTGCTAGCCCTATTATTCTGGTATTTCCATTTGGTAACTAATTTGGAGTTATATTTATTTTCTTTGCACTTTATTGCTGTTACGACGAATAGGAAGTAGTGAAGTTGGGTAAGGACAAGTTCCTACAGAAGAAGACCAACTCGTCAACGAAGGCATGCCCCTCTTCTTGATCATGTTGATCCTATATTTTCAAAGTCATTATATTTTATTATTTGTAAACATGCATGCTGTTTTATTCCAATAGTTAGCGTGTCGATTGACACACCATTACCTTTCTGCTTATCGCCATTTACTTGATACCCTGAGTAGACTAATATGTTATTATCTCTGAATAGAGTAGAGAAATGCTTAGCCATGCTTAAATATATCCTTAGGATGTTTTGATTTGCCTCTTCGGAGGAATAACCTTTGGAGCGATGATACTTGATATTGAAACTTGTTGTTGAGCTCGCTGAGCTAGGGCCGGATGCCCGTTGTTTTTTCTCTCTCTATTCTTCCAAATCCTACTCTGGGTGAAACTTACCATCTAAAATGGTACGGGCGACAGCTGAATCAATGTTGAAGGAGCAAATGATTGTCCTACCCGCAGAAGGCCGGTTTAAAAGAACCATTGGTCGTCCATACCGCTTAAGACCGAAGTCTTGAAGTTGGAGAATTGTGACAACAGTACAACCACATGCTATATGGGCACTGGCTTGGTCAAGTATGTTAGTCAGCCTTTAGTGCCGATGTTGCCGCACCGCAGAAGGGGTGGACGTAGCTACGAGGACCCTCGGCACAGATGGGGGGATCGGAGTGTAGGGATGTACTCTCAACTCCAGGCCAGATCCGGTGGGCATGTCACACCTTAGGGGGATCTAGCTAAAAGACCTCGTCACAATCTTCCTACCGGTACACCGATGGGTGTGTACTATGCTGACGACGGCCAGTGGCAACAAGACGAGATTGTGTCATGCGGGTAAAGCGTACAAACTCTACAGAGTAATAAAACTAATCGATTAGCCGTATCCACGGTCATAGATGACACAAGACTCATTCTTGATGAAAAGGACATGTCTTTCTCCCCCTTGCTAATTCCCTCTACCCCAGTTCTGGAAAGGTAAAATGGTGGTTGGAACCTATGGATGAGTTTAGGCCGGATGCCTTATTCGCATGTGTTGGTCATGAACCCTCACATTTATGAGAAACACCCCTGATATTAAAAATGATTTATATCAAAATGCTGCCTTCGAATCTATTATAGTAATTCAACTAAAAGTTGCTTTACGCAAATAAACCATAGAGCCTTCCTTGAAGCATTGCATATAGTATGGTAGGACCATATGCCGCCAGGTGGCTTGCTGAGTACGTGAAGTACTCATCGAGCATGTTGTTTGTTGGACGTGTTCAGATATATATCAAGACGATGAAGACTATGAGGAATCTTCTACGTCAATGTTGAGATTTAGGTCACGTGGCCTCCGTCAACTGCCTGTGGTTGAGATGGAGACATCTACGCTTTATTTTCCGCTATGTTTCTGAATGGTAAGGGACATAAGTCCTAGTTATTTTATTTAGTCATATCGCTGCTATAACTCAATTGTTTATGTTTCTAAAATGTTTCGTGATGTGTGCAGTGATATCAATTCGCCTGTGTTTATCAGATTGATCCTGAACTGATAAGGAGATACACAGGGAGGGTCTAGAAGCTAAGTCCGGATCCTCACATCATCGTCGTGTGACTCATAGTCAACCAAACTCAAGCAATGAAGAAAATGATTCAAATTGGCAAGGTCATATAATCCCCTGAGTGAGGGTTCTCCTCCCCTTTCTAAAAATGAACTGAGAGCTCATGAAGAACAACCCTGTAACTATGATCCGAGTTGGTGGAGCAAATCCTTGTGGCGAATGAAACCTGTTCAGTTGAGGAGCATCTAGCTCAGCTTACAGCGGCACTCCAACAAAAGGAAGATGAATTAGCCATTTTACGTGGTCATATAGGAAGTAATTTAAACCCTGAAGGTGACAGGCAAACTTCCACGGGTCAATGCAGCCAGCAAGCACCACCTGCAATTAATCTCGAGGCAATTCAGAAAATGATCGCCGAAGGGGTTAAGGCTCAATACATGCAAACACACTATTCCATGCGGCCGGGCTATGTTAAGCCATATCCGCCGGATGTCGACCTTGTATCTTTCCCATATAACCATCGGTAGCCGCAGTTTAGCAAGTTCAATGGAAGTGGGTCTCCACATGAGCATATAGCTCATTTTCTCGCAGCTCGCCAAGACACAGCTAATAACGGTGCACTTCTCCTGGAACAGTTTATGCAAACTTTGTCAGGACCCGCTTTCACTTGGTACAACAAATTGCCACCAAGTTCAATCAAGACATGGGAACAGATGCAAGATGCTTTTCTTGAGCACTTCTATAGCACTCAGAGGATAGTAGGCATCACAGAGTTAACTCAAACAGAGCAAGGCATGAATGAGAAAGCTGCTGATTTCATCAACAGATGGAGGAATTTAAGTCTCCATTGCCCATAGCCAATCACAGAGCCTGAGGCTGTGTGGATGTGCATGAAAAATTTGTGTCCTGACATGGCCGTTCACTTGCAGGGTGTGAGACCTGTTACTTTTGAAGAGTTAGCCTCTAAAGTCACAGACATTGAGAATTTTATGCAACTTGTAGCACGTCGAACCAAAACAGTTTTGAAGCCCATGGATAAGAATGGCCAGTGTGACAAGCTACCTGCAAAACCAAAACCGGTGCAAGCGATGGAAACAATGGCAGCGAATATGCATTTCCAGCCCGAGACAACCACCACAATGAATTTGTATAAGAGGGAGAAGTGAGAGCAAAAGAGACTTAATAATTCTTTTGCAAATAATGTTTTCATAACCTAATCCTTAAGTCTGTCCATTCTAGGCTAAGGTCACGTGCCTAGGTCAACGCATGCTCTGATACCACTTCTTGCGAGAGTCTAGTTTCAACTACTAGACCCCCCTGTGTACATCCTCGTCAGTCCAGGATCATGCTGACGGTACACAGGCGAAATGAATAACATTGCATGCATTCAAAGTTAAAACTTAATTTGAGTACGATATGCCACATGGCTTACAAAGTTCCATGTCTTAACGACATTATTACATAAAAGGAAATAGCGTAAACAAAAGCGAAGCGGCTCCATCCATGCCACAGGCAATTGACGGAGGCCACGCGACCTACTCTTCGGGATCATCATAGAAGAAGTCTTCATCGGCGCCTTCTTCAACATACTCCTCTGCACACCACCACAACAAAGACATGCACGATGAGTACTTCGCGTACTCAGCGTGCCCCCTCGTAGGGAAACACCTAAACCAGTGTACATGAGGCTCAAAGGAAGGTTTTATGGCTCGTTTGCATAAAAGCATCTTTAGTTGAAATATTAGGGTAGATTGGAAGGAATTATTTTGATGTAAATCAATCTTATCATCAGGGGTATTTTCCAGCGTGTGGTCCTCAACCAACACATTCGAGCAAGGAACTCCTGCCCTAGCTTGTCCATAGGTTTCATCAGCAAACGGGTAGAGGGAAATAGCAAGGGGGAGAGGGACAGGTCCTTTTCATCAAGAATGAGTCATGTGTTGTCCATAACCGTAGATACGGCTAATCGATTAGTTTGACACTCTGCAGAGTTTGTACACTTTACCCACATGACACGATCATCCCCTTATGCCAAGGTGATCGGGCTTGTACATACGCCCATCGGTGTGTCGGCAGGGTGACCATGACGAGGTCTTTTAGCTAGATCCCCCTAAGGTGTGACATGCCCACCGGGTCTGGCTCGGAGTCGAGAGTATGTCCCCGCACTCCAGTTCCCCCATCTGTGCCGAGGGTCCTCGTAGCTACGTCCACCCCTTCTGCGATACGGCAACATCGGCACCAAAGGCTGACTAACCTACTTGACCAAGCCAGTGCCCATATAGCATGTGGTTGTACTGTTTTCACAATTCTCGGGTTCATGACTTTGGCCTTATTCGATACGGACGACTAATGGCTTCTTCATCTCATGAAGAACGACCATTGCTCCTTCATCACGTGATCCAGCTAGAGCTCGCACCTTTTAGATGGTAAGTTTCACTCGGAGTAGATTAGGAAGAAATAGAGAGAGAAGGAAACATCGGGCATCCAGCCCTAGCTCAGCGAGCTCAACAAGTTTCAACAAGGATCATCGATCCAAAATTCATTCCTCCGAAGAGGCAAATCAAAACAACCTAAAGATATATTTAAGCATGGCTAAGCATATCTCTACTCTATTTAGGATAAAATATATTAATCTACCTAGGTTATCAAGTAAAAATAGTGACAAGCGGAAAGGTAACAGTGTGTCAATCGACACGCTAACTACTGGATTCAAAACAACATGCATGTTTGTAAATAACAAAATATAATGACTTTCAAAATATAGGATCAAATATGATCAAGAAGAGGGGGCATGCCTTCGTGGTAGTACTCTTCTTCTTCAGCTGCTTCGGCCACCGAGTCAGTCCCTCCACTCCCTAACGTCGCAATGCAACGAAAGCAAAGCAAATAAATAACAACCCTAGTAAAGCATTCCGAAAAGCAACACGAGAGATAAGCAGGACGAAGGTAAGATACAGATGGAAAGGGACGATGGCGCAATAGCCTCATCGCGACGAAGATAGAATAGGTCTACTAAGATTGGCCATAACCATATATATAACATAATATATATATCCCCTTCCGGGTATTAATACAAATACTTATGCAATCACACATAGCATACGCCTTAACAATTAACCACAAATAAATATTTAGGTGAAATCCTAAATATTTATAATGGTTAATAACAGTAAAATAAATAAATTAATAACATATAACCATATTTACACATACTTTTCTATTATTTTAAAAGACTTGAATTTAGACACAAAGCTATTTCCTATCATTAGTATAAGCTAACTAAGAACGGATCATCCTAGAATGTATTAACAGTACCAAAACAGTACCAAAAATGATTTAATAATAAAATTAAATCTGAACATTATCTAATTAAAGCCATTTCTATCATTTCTTGTGTAACAATTATATAAAAAATAGGGATTAACCTTGTTAAATCATACTACTGAATTCTCATGAGTTAATATCAATACCAGAGACATTTCATGTTTGGCAAGGTTCTGGAAATGTACTTTAAATAATTAAAAGTATTATTCTAAGCATGAAATCTACCCTAAAAGCACGGTGAAACATTACTTAATTACACTAAATGGGTTCTCATGACTTGACACCATTACTAAAATATAACATGATTTATTGGGTACTGGACATGTATTTTTAAAGGCTAAAACAGATTTATAAAAGAACTATTACCAATTCAGCATTTTAAATATACATTTTAAATCAACCTAGAGCACATCCTGATTTTTATAGCTCAAACCATTGCAGGAAAAGATTTTAATTTACATGGTAAATTATTTCTAAGGTTCTCTGATCCTAGGAAAAAATTGGATATAAATAACAGAAAAAATTTCTATTTTTAATAATTAAAATAAAGCTTATTTTAATTCTAGGAAATCCTACACAAGTTCAAAAATTATGAAAATTACAACGTGCTCCTTAGCATACTAGTAATTTACTGGAAAAGAAATAATTCCAAAATAATCAACTAGTTCAAAGTTAGCTCGAATTTTGGTCGAATTTCAACCAAATTCGAATGATATTTAAATTCTAACTGTCGGATTCAAAATCCGATCGCACCAGTGGACTCGTGGGGTTCTAAAGGTTCCACTTTACTACTAAGGTCAAAGATCGGACATGGTTTAGATGTGTGCAAAAATTGGACAGAGGTACATGTATGAGGGCTACTTTACAAGAGGAAGTTACTGTTCATGCGAGTACTGTAGTAGAAGGGTTTTTGGATTGATTCACACATGGCTGCTCATAGGAGGATGGATAATGTGTGAAATTCTCAGAAAATTCTAATAAATCAATTTGGACATGGTGAACTCAATAAAAATATTTTTTGGAGCAAATTTTCAATTGATGTTCAATTTGAAATTCAAAAACACACTTATAGCTCTCAAATTAATTCATAGCCTTGAATTAATTGGAAATAAAATCCAACTAAAATACACATAGATAGATTATATAGTTGCACATCCTCTTTTCTGTAAAAAAAATTTTAAGTCCATAAAATTTGACGATGTTACAATGAATCAAGAGCGTAAGGGGACGCAAGCTACTAGAAGGCCAACTCTGAGCAAGTGACAGAACAGGGAGTATTCCTTCCCAATAGAGGAGGTTGGAATTAAACCTCATATAACTTCCCAGACCAAAAGGACCAGAGGAGGCTAATAAGCTCAATGAGCCAAACTTCTGCCCTTATCATCGCGTCTTGGGCCATACTCTCAAGGATTGCTTTGTGGTAAAGAACATCATCCAGAAAATGATTGATGAAGGGACAATTGATGCAGAACTCCTCAAAAGCTTAAAGAAAGGCAAGAAGATGGCTGCAGCAAACATCGCCACCCTTCAAGATGACTTGGTGAGTTGTGCATCTTCAAATATGAGACCAGCTTATAATAAAACAATACTGACCTCAGATGCTGAATTTGCTCCCATAATTTTATCAAGCCCCGTACCATACTCTGGTCACGAAGCAGGATGCGGATATCAACATAGAAGGGAAGCTTTACATGGATGGAGCCGCGATGCAAAGCCTAGTCCGCCCACCTTCCAAAAATCCCAAGATCGAGGGAAATGGCGGTTAGGACACCGTGTGCTACACCAAGTGAAGGGGAAAAGTAATGTTCCACGCTCCAGACCAAGGATATCAGATATTCTACAACAGATATGAGCAAGTCTAATGTGGTTATTCATGGCTTTAATCAAGCAGGTCAAGAGGCTATGGGTACCATATCCTTAGTCCTCAAGTTAGAAATGCTATGCACGTATGTAAAATTTCATGTGACAGATGCGGCTACCTCATATAATGCCTTGTTAGGTCGACCATGGTTGCATGAAAATCAGGTTGTACCGTCTACACTCCACCAATGCATCAAATATAGGGATCAATTTGGAGAAACAATAAGGATATTTGCAGATAAGAAACCATTCACAGTCGCTGAGTCTTTCTATGCTGATGCAAAGTTCTACTTTGAGCTCGTGGATAAAGTGCAGAAGCCAAAATCAATGCTTATACCAAAATCAAATTTGATAGAGAAAGATATACCGATATATACCAAGAAATCAGAGAAACAAGGGCGACCCAATATTCCGTGTCATGGATAAATTCCCTGATAGGAAAGGTATCAAATTTCTGACACCGTTGCCTCCTTTGGTACAACATAGAATAAAGCAAGCTCAAAAGGAATTACATAGTCCCAACATAAACAAAAATAATATTGTAGCACAAATCGCTTTGTTAAATAAAGATGATGAATCACTTCCTATTTCTCTATTTGATAATAGAATTCTTTATATGATGCAGAAAATAGGCTATGATATCCTTAGTGGCCCTTCCCTATGCGATGGCCAGGGGCAGCTTGCACCATTCGAAAAGGCGTTGTCCCGGGCACAACTTGAGGCTCTGCATGAAGACCAAACATTAAAAGAAAAGAGATATGGGTTGGGTTATGAGGGGTGCACGACCTCGACTGAGCTTATAGATACAGTTGAGGCATTGCTGCAAATGGAAGATGGTAATCAACCCACTGTCGATGAACTGCATGAGATCGATATCGGGACGCCTAGCGATCCTTGCCCGATCTTTATCATGTCCGAGAGAATAAGGAGGAGTATCATAACTTCCTATCATCAAATAGAGATGTGTTCGCTTGGAATTATTAGGAAATGCCAGGGTTGGATCCAGCAGTAGCGGTACATTGACTCGCTGTCCAGGAAAATGTGACACTAGTGAAACAAGGTCAAAGAAGGTTTAAACCTGAAATACTCCCCAAGATAGAAGCAGAGGTCGATAAACTCATCACTGCAGGGCTCATTAGGGAGATCAAATATCCCAAATGGGTTTCCAATATTGTCCCCGTCAAAAAGAAAAGTGGTCAAACCCGTGTATGTGTAGATTTTAGGGATTTAAATAAAGCATGCCCTAAAGATGATTTTCCGATACCTATCTCTGGAATACTCGTGGATGCCACAATGGGGCATGTAATATTTTCTTTTATGGATGGTTATTCTGGTTACAACCAAATAAAAATGGCACCAGAAGATGAGGAGCTAACAACATTCCGGACACCTAAAGGTATATTCTGTTATAGAGTTATGCCTTTTGGACTAAAAAATGCTAATGCCACGTATCAACGAGCCATGACAATTATCCAAGATGGGTTATGTGAGGATCCGGACTTAACTTCTAGAGCCTCCCTGTGTATCTCCTCATCAGTCCAGGATCAAACTGATGAACACAGGCAAATTGATATCACTGAACACATCACGAAACATTTTAGAAACATAAACAATTGAGTTATAGCAACGATATGACTAAATAAAGTAATTAGGACTTATGTCCCTTAACATTTAGAAACACAGCGGAAAATAAAGCGTAGATGTCTCCATCTCAACCACAGGCAGTCGACGGAGGCCACGTGACCTAAACCTCAGCATTGACATAGAAGATACCTCATAGTTTTCATCGTCCTCATATATATCTGAACATGTCGAACAAACAACATGCTCGATGAGTACTTCACGTACTCAGCAAGCCACTTGGCGGCAGATGGTCCAATCATACTACATGCAAGGCTCCAAAGGAAGGCTTTATGGTTTATTTGCGTAAAGCAATCTCTTAATTGAATTACTTATAATAGATTCGAAGGTGGCATTTTGATGTAAATCAGTTTTAATATTAGGGGTGTTTTCAATAGGTGTGGTCCATGACCAACACACTCGAGTAAGGACTCCCGCCTTAGCTCGACCATAGGATTCATCAGCAAAGGGGTAGAGGGAAATAGCAAGGGGGAGAGGGACATGTCCTTTTTATCAAGAAAGATCATTGTGCCATCCATGGCCGTGGATACGGCTAATCGATTAGTTTTAACTCTGCAGAGTTCGTACACTTTACCCACATGACACGATCATCCCCTTATGCCAAGCTGCGCAGGCTTGTACACACGCCCATCGGTGTGTCGGCATGGTGACCGTGAAGAGGTCTCTTAGCTAGATCCCCCTAAGGTGTGACATGCCCACCGGGTCTGGCTCGGAGTCGAGAGTACATCCCCGCACTCTGATCCCCCCATCTGTGTCGAGGGTCCTCGTAGCTACGTCCACCCCTTCTGCGGTATGGCAACATCAGCACCAAAGGCTGACTAACCTACTTGACCAAGCCAGTGCCCATATAGCATGTGGTTGTACTGTTTTCACAAATCTCAAATCCAAGACTTCGGCCTTATGCGGTACGGACGACCAATGGTTCCTTTAAACCGGCCTTCTGCGGGTAGGCAACCATATGCTCCTTTATCACATGATCCAGCTGTCGCCCGTACCATATTAGATGGTAAGTTTCATCCAGAGTAGAATAGAAGGAATAGAGAGAGAGGGAAATCATCGGGTATCCGGCCCTAACTCAGCGAGCTCAACAAGTTTCAACAAGGATCATTGATCCGGTATTCATTCCTCCGTAGAGGCAAGTCAAAACAACCTAAAGATGTAATTAAGTATGGCTAAGCATATCTCTACTCTATTCAGAATAAAACCTATTAATCTACTCAGGGCATCAAGTAAAAATAGCGACAAGCGGACATGGTAAAGGTGTGTCAATCGACACGCTAACTACTGGATTAAAAACAGCATGCATGTTTGTAAATAACAAAATATAATGACTTCAAAAATATAGGATCAAATATGATCAAGAAAAGGTGGCATGCCTTCATTGACGAGTTGGTCTTCTTCTGCAGGAACTTGGCCTTACCCAACTTCGCTACTTCCTATTCGTCGCAACAGCAATAAAGTGCAAGGTAAATAAATATAAATCCAAATTAAATATCAAATGGAAATACTAGAAGAATAGGGCTAGCAAGATTGGATAGGTGTCAAAGGGCAAAGGCGAAGGGATAGGATTGTCGAAAGACAACTAGGAAGGTGTGAGATTATATATCTCAACCAGATAGAGTACATGTACTCAAAAGATGGTCTTCTGGATCAGATCATTCTGGAAAAAAGATAGATTTATGGGATAGAATTTGCATGTCAAATGACTCAAGTTAATCCACATGCGAGATAGGGATAGATGTGCTACTAGGAACAGGATATGGTTAATGACAACAATAGCACAACCATATGATTAAACATAAAAACCCGACATACTAGTAGAATAAGCATAACCTATTGTACTAGTATACAAGCAAGGTCTTGGCATGCTAGTCGGTAAGAAATGATAATTGGTAACATGGCAATCTATATGAACTACCATGTAATATATAATTAGACATCATGTAACAAAGTAGATAGACTAGGCATGAAATAGAAATTAGGCAAGGCATAGCATAGCACCAAACATATAATCGTGCAGTTACAATCTAATAACAATCATTAATAATGCAAACGGTGATTAAACTATATGATCAAATAACAACTAGCATCTACATCACATGCATCATACATATATGCAATCTATGACGTAACATTAACTCTACTCATGATATTGTGTGTATACAATGCAGCAATCAATCTAAACGTACTACACATAACAATAACAATATTTTAGTAAAGAAAGATTATTGGCAACATACATGCATATATTATAATCGATACCTAAGGGTTAACCATGTATGTGCGAGTATACACCACCTTATGGAAGTGTAACATAAGATATCAATCTATGCATTCTAGTACCTACATATTATATGACCATCAACTAACAGACGATACGATTAAATAATAATAATTCAGTAAGGGATTATTATTCCAACATGTAGATCGTCAACAATATTAAGTCTAATTATATATATATCTATATGCAACTACATGATTATGCCACATAAAGTCATATTGAACATGTGCAACTTAATCGTGTTTAAACAAACAATTAAATTATACACATGAATAAAATAATGTGTCAACCATTGCATGACGGATTATTATCTAAAACATGGATTAGCCTATGTATATATGCATAAATATATACACATAGCTGCATCTGTAAATTACATGAAATGCAACGAACAAATATGAGACATGTGTGTGATCTTAACCATATTATACACAGAGGTTACCATTATGGCTGAATATTTTACCACACCATTAGTTAAAACAGGGAGCATCTATATATATAATAAATTTATATTTTGCATAACATCATGTCATACTTCCATTTAAATCTACACATATATATCCAATCATGTTATCTACACATGGTGACATGGGAATCATAACATGTTTATTAAACAATCATCATCACGTGTGATTAAAGACACTAACATGCTAGTAAGCAACCATATGCCATAGACAATAATAATCTTATGCGTGCTAGTAGATGTACATTATACAAAGATCAACTACCATATGATATGTCATATTAATATCAGCTTAGTAAGATTATGCTTCTACTATTATAGGTTGTATGCAATATTAGGTTCGGTTATATATTGTATAACACAATACATGTGAATATACATAAGGTCATGCAATATGAACCTCATTAAATATGAACAAATTTATCCGCAATATAAATAAGATTGAACTAACATGATTAATCACATGATGAATTCTAAGCATGCACATTACATAAATAGAAACAAGGACTATATAAGAACTAAGCATATGAATATATGAAACTATAGTCTAACATAATATACAATTTAATTTGGTGATCAAACAATGATGAAAAACATTATAGATGAACATAAGGTGATGCGGGTGATTTTGGATAGAGATTAATGGTGGAAAAAATGGCATAATATGCCACAAGATGATACAAGATTAACTATATGGGTGGTGGCAATGTTCGCAACACAAAACGGTTGGAATGGATTATAGATTGGTTCTGGACAGACCGGACGGTTTTGGTTGCTGCGTGATGCTCGCTCAACGAAATCGTGATCTGCCAATTGGGTTAGAAACTAGATATACAGAGGCACAATCCTACCAAAGGGTTTTGAATAATTCTTACTGAGTCAATGGGAAAAGATCAGACAAGTTATATGTTCTGCAGATTGAATCTGGACATCCGCGGACAGCACGTCGGAGATGGATCAATTCCCGCCAAACGGCTACATGGATCAAGGTGAAAATTTACAGAGGTGCTCATAGATACCTAAGATGCAACTTCACCAAATGGATTCTTCAAAGACTCACCGGATCAATGGGGAAAGAGGTGATAATGCCACTGTACTGTTCGTGTAGTCAAATCTACACATGAATAACAGCACGAAGAAACTTGATTTCTCGGAGATTGGACCATTGGATTTTCTTCAAATTTTGTGGAGATCATCTTGACAACATTATCCAGGATCCCACCAAATAGATCTTAAAAAGGAGGTCCGAGCTAATGAGGGCATCGTTCCAATCTAGATGCACGCGCAGAAAATCTGGGTGCAAACAGCACGTTAGTATTTGGAGATTTCACGATGATTGCGCCATTGGATCTTCACCAAATTTTGCAGAGAGGTAGAGGGAAAAGGTAAAAACAATCTCACCGAAGGGATTTGCCAAAATATGTTCGAGGCGACGGGAATTGGGAAAAGACTGAGGCGGTATGTGCTGTTCAGAAACTGCACAGGAGGCAAAGAGGGGGTGGCGGCTGTTTGGGAGGTTTGGGGGCTAGGGTTTCGTGGGAAAAGGGTTTGGGGGAGTGGGGAAGAGGTCGAGGGATGTGGGGGTATTTATAGGAGGGTTAGGGAAAAGAGATTTAGGTCAAACCCTATTGGAAAAGAGGTGGCGACGCATGCTGCGCTATGCAACACTCGCTGGGGTGGCTGCTCAAGGGAGGAATGAGACGGCGGGATGCCGGGTGTGGATGAGCCGGGATGGTGGCCATAAAGGAAAGGAAGAAAGAAAAGGAGAAAACTAAAATAAAAACAAGAATAGTAGAGCGAGATTGAATATCAAACGAACTCCGAAAATTATGAGAAAAGCTCTGGAGACATATTCCAAGTTTGAAAAGAACTCAAACTCAAGTTACATTAACTCAAATTAACTCCGGTCCAATTTGTGAAATTCCAACTAGCTTTAATTAATTAGAGAATACATAACGAAATTTTCTAGCTCTGATTTTTAAATAAAAGATTTTGAAAAGCTCTGAAAATCAGGATGTTACAGGTTATTATATGAAATTGCTGAGTGCTATATAGATGATATTGTTCTAAAATCAAAGTATCAAAGAGATCACCTAAAACATCTCGCCATGGTATTTGAACGTCTTAGGCAGCATAATCTGAAAATGAACCCAATGAAATGTGCATTCGGGGTTTCCTCAGGAAAGTTTCTCGATTTCATAGTTACAAAGTGTGGTATTCAAATTGACCCAGCTAAGATACATGCAATTGTTAAAATGCCTCCACCAGTGGGCCTTCACAAGTTAAAGAGTTTCCAGGGCCATCTAGCGTACATTAGAAGGTTTATCTCTAATTTATCAGGGAGATGCAAACCTTTTTCTCGACTTTGAGGAAAGGTGTGCCTTTTCAATGGGATCAAGCATGCCAAAATACATTCTTAGATATTAAAAATATTTAACAAATCCACCTGTGCTGGGTGCTCCAGTTAAGGAACGGCCGCTAATTCTTTATACAGCAGCCATGCCTACCTCGCTAGGCGCTCTTTTAGCACAAAACAATGATGCTGGAAAAGAGATGTCCTTATATTATCTCAGCCGAACGCTGGTGGGAGCCGAATGCAATTATTCAGACATGGAAAAAATATGTCTGGCTTTAGTTTTTGCGGCACAAAAGCTGTGCCACTATATGTTAGAACATACAATCCACCTCGTCTCGAGAGCAGACCCTCTTAGATATATTTTAAATAAAATGGTGCTTTCAGGGAGACTAGCCAAATGGGCGATGATACTGTCACAATTTGATATCAAATTTGTGCCACAAAAAGCTGTGAAAGGTCAAGCCTTGGCTGACTTTCTCACTGCACATCCGATTCCTGACGATTTTCCAATTGATGATGATCTACCGGGTGAAAATATGTTTTTCACATCAGTTAGCAACTCAGCATGGAAAATGTATTTTGATGGTGCTTGCAGACAATCGGGGGCAGGCGTAGGAGTTATTTTTGTTACACCAGGCGAGGGAATAATTCCATATTCGTTCACCTTAACTTCGGCAGTTTCAAACAATTCCGCTGAATATGAAGCTCTCATAATCGGGCTAGAAATAGCTTTGAACATGGGGCTAGACACAATTGACGTTTACGGGGATTCTCAATTAGTAATTAACCAACTGTTAGGAACCTATATGGTGAGGAAACAATAATTGATGCCATATTTCAAAAGGGCAAAAAAACTCATGTTTATGTTCACTAATATAAATATTCAGCATATCATACGAAGCCAGAATGAAAGGGCTGATGCCTTGGCAAGTCTAGCTGCTAGCATGTCACTAGATTCCTATTTGCGAGGAGAGGAGAATCCTGCCGGTACTCGCCGAAGAAGAAACAAGGATATGCCTAACCATCACAGCGAATGTTTGTGAAATTGAAGTAGGAGATTGGCGATGTCCATTCCTTGGATATTTACTCCACGGATATTTACCTCAGGATTCTGGTGAAAGGTCCAGAATCCGAAAGAGGTCAGTCCATTACACGTGCATAAATGATACACTTTATTGGCGCTCTTACGACGGTATCCTACTGCGTTGTCTAGCGGGAAATGAAGTTGTAGATGCGCTTAACGAGGTGCATGTCGGAGTTTGTGGTTCACACTAATCTGGTCCTAAGCTATACTACCAATTGAAACGCTTGGGTTACTATTGGCTTATGATGTTTGAGGATGCCACGAAATTCGCAAAAAGGTGTCATGAATGTCAGATTCACGGTGACTTCATACATTAGCCCCATGAGCCATTACATCCCATGAACATGTCCTGGCCCTTTGAAATGTGGGGGATGGATATAGTAGGAGCTATCCAACCACCATCTTCCAAAGGATATAAATTCATTCTCGCCACGACGGATTATTTCTCTAAATAGGCAGAAATCATACCATTAAGAGTAGATAAAGCAGAGAATGTGGAAAATTTCATAAGGACACATATTATATACCGCTTTGGTGTTCCTTCTCAGATCATATCAAATAACGGGACTCCTTTCAAAAATAGACAAATGGAAATGTTGTGCGCAAAATTCAAAATCGAACACAACTTTTCTACAGCGTACAATCCAGCAGCCAATGGACAAGTGGAAGCATTTAATAAAACCCTTTGTAAGTTGTTGAAAAAGGTAGTCTCAAAAAGTAAGCGTGAATGGCATGAAAAGCTCCTTGAGGCATTGTGGGCTTATAGGACCACGACCCGCACACCAATTGGAATGACTGCATATTCCCTCGTGTTTGGAGGAGAAGCAGTTCTACCGCTTGAAGTACAAATTACTTCACTCAGAGTTGCTATTCATGAAAAATGTCAGAAGACGAAGTGATAAAATTGCACTTAGAGAAATTAGAAAGAGTCGAAGGGAAACGACTTCAAGCATTACAAAATTTGGAAGCATATCAAGCAAGAATGTCTCGTGCTTTTGATAAGTGCCTTAAAAGAAGGTCATTCAAGGAAGGAGATTTGGTGCTCGCTGTTATTCGCCCGATGAATGTTTCACGGTGGATGAGAGGGAAATTCAAGCTGAAATGGGAGGGTCCCTACATCGTGAAGAAAGTTTATTCTAGCGGCGCATACAAAATAATTTCCCCAGACGGCGAATATTCTCCGGCGCCAATAAATGGAAAATTCTTAAAGCGTTACTATGCCTAAAAAAAAATTTGAGCCAAAACCTCATGAACCAAAAAGAAAAATGCCCAGGTCGTGTGCAGATTGATATGAAAAGATATATATACATGTATAGCAAAGTAATAAAGCTTTAAGCCATCCAGAGTAGATCATACATAATTAAGATAGGAATACCGTGGAATCCATGGTAAGAGACCAAATAATTTGTAAGTCACTAAACAGATACGAGTAGCTTACAAATAATATGCCTAAGAGCTCTAGTCTGCACGCAGTCAACAAAGTGAATAAAATGAAGTGCATTACAAGGTATAGTTCTCGAGCACGTGATAATAGATGGGCCGCTGGTTCACGCGAACTTAAATAAACAACTAGATATAAAATAGTGCAAAGTTTGCAGGACTAATTGAAATTGCTGAAATCGAAAGTCCTAAATGTAAACTGGAAGCTCAGTTAGAGCCAGAGCGCCAGTTTTCCAAGTTCCCGAGCAGCGGTCCTGCTTTGAGCTCCAAATCAGTCTTCTTCCGTTGGAAAGTTATGATGCTTTTACTATGCGTCGTGTCGACATTTAAAAGAGTGGTGTTCCAGGTCTCTACTTTAGATTCTTGTGAAGAATGTGTTTGTCGTAGCTGTTCCGTACCCTGTTCAAGCTCACGCAAGGCATTGGAAGCCTCATCGAGCTTCGCTGTGAGTGATTTCACTAACGCCGCATTCTCGGCACACTTCTTCTCCATGGATGACAATTCATGAGCAGTAGCTTTGAGAGTAGCTTCACGTGATGCAAGCTCACGCTTTGCCTCGGTTGCAACATGTTCCTTTTGTTCAGAGCCCCTCGCAAAGTCAGCATGCGCTTCGCCCAGCTGGATCGAAATAATGATGAGCTAGTCTAGCATCGCTTGAACTTTGGCAATCTTAGGTATATGTATAGGGAGTGTCGAAGAGATAGCCTCAAGAACGACTTGTCGCTGGGGATCACCAAGCGTGGAAGCATCCAGGCCTTCAAGCGCCTTTTTAACCAACATGTTGGTGGTGTCCAGAAACACCCTTTTAATGAAAGAAATATCCATGTGTGCAGCTCTTGCTAGAGCAGCCCCTTCCTTGTTGGTCGGCGGATTATGGACTTGGTTTTCACAACCTAAAAAGGAAAAGGAATAGAAAAAAAGGGTCATACGTGAGTACACTAAGATAGATAAACAAATAAGTGAATAATCAAAATTAGATGAGCACAGACGTGATGTATGCAAAACTACCATGTGTGGATGATGGCAAGTCAAGCGATTTAGAGACAGGGGCATATATATTTTGGTCTAAAACTGGTGCCATAGCTGAGCGATCTATGCTTGATTCGTCCATGTCAAAGTCGTCGACAGACAGATCAAAAATATCACCAAGACCATGGTCTTTCTCTCCCGAAAATACATGATCGAGCTCCTCGCTACTAACGAAAGCACCAACTGCATGATGGATTTCTGGGTTTTCCAGTACTATTGGCTCATGAACATTCTCTTCACTATCAAAATTAAGCTTTCTCATAGCTACTGGCGGCTCTTGCTCATTGATTGAGGTAAGCGTAAGCCGTTTGCACCTTTCTTCACTTGCAACTGGAATAGCCTCACGATGTTCACATGCTGGCACATCCTTAATGGGCAAAGGATTGGAGAGAGAGGAACCTGCCGTAGAGTCATTGGGTGGATTGCCTAGTTGCTGATACAAAGAAATAAAAAAAGGGAAAATGAATATTAGTATTGGTTATTACTACCAAAAGAAAAATATATGCATATACCTAGTGTCAACTTACTGGTGGAGGTTGACAGGGAGGATCAGCATGGGCATCAGACAAATAAGCATGAAGTATGGGTCTCCAACGATCCCTGATTATTGCTTCCCTGTCTTCAATGGCTGCAATGTGTTGCTTTTGACGCTCAGTAGCCACCCTTCTCACCACCAAAAGATCCCTATCGGAGAGTTTGCGAGCTTTGATATGACTTTACTGCACATATTTACTCTTTCTTCTTTGATCAAAGGGAATCCGACCAGACAAATTGCCATTGTGAATTTTTCCACCAATCAGCCCATGCCACTGAAGAATCCCCGACACAAATGTCATCTGGGAAGTAACGGAATTCTTCCTAATCCGAGCATAACAAATGAGACCAAAATGCATATCATCCCTTGTGTACAGACTAGCCAATGGAGAGAAATGTACGACTTGGTCAAAACGGAATTGTCGGGCCACTCGATCAGGATGATAAGGTTCAGCAATGCACAAGTCCGTGGTAAGAGAACCACGCCTCCAAGGAACCATCCCTCTACGGATAGAAACCAAGAAGGCCGCTTTGGGCTCAAATATGCCCTTGGAATTTGTTAAAACATACGGGTTCCAACAAATATTATGACGGTTTTGGAAGAAAGCGTGTGCCTTGTCAGGAGTGAAATGGTGTGGATCCCTGAACATGGTATTTATCATATCAGGTTTCACTGGCAAATGTCTGTAGGTAGGAAAATGTGGCATTTTTGCTTTGTTTCCAAAGACTCTCTTCAAGTACAGGCCCATCTAGCCAATAACATAATGAATTGGCCAGACTCGCTTCAAATAAGAAGGACCAATAGGGTGAGTACTAATCAGCCGAAGTGAATAGTACAGAGAACAAAAGGCGGATGGAGTTAAAGAAATTCGACGGCCTAAAGTGATCCAAGATGCCATCACCAGTACCCCCCAGGGCGAACATACGGTCCACCGCCGACAACAACGAAATGGCAAAGCCAAAGGACAATAAAAGCCGTTGTATAAATTCGTGCATCCTGGAGAGTAATCATATGGAAACAATCATCCTCAAGATTATGAAAATAATTACACCACTCTTGAAAGCCCACTTTGCCACCCATAGCAAGTTTGCGCCAGATGTCTAAGAGTTGTGATAGGAAATTAGGATATAAGAGTAATGAAGGATCTAGCTCATGACTAGTAGGAACATATTCCTTATATGGATCTCCATCTAAAGGTAACCCAGCCATTTTATGCATGTCTAAGAGTGTGACTGTGTGCTCACCACACGACAATAAAAATGTATTCGTGTTGGGATTCCACTTCTCCAATAAGGACCTCAGCAGCGGAGGGGAGACAGAATAATCGCCTAAGGAGCAATATATAGCTCCATAAATGTAGTCCACACCTTCCTCATTCCCTTTCAAATGAATAGAATATTTCTTCAAAACATGGGTCCCCCATGCGGTATATCCATGTGGATGTACAATATATTCAACCTCATGATGCTCCCAACCTAAACCTTTGGACATTATGTGAGTTCCCAGGGTTAAAGCTTCATCAAGCCTAGGTAAAGGTGCAAGCGGGTAGTAGCAGCGTGCTGAAAAGGAACGCCTTGATTTCCACCCGCGGTTATCATATTCTGGATTGCCGTGTGGTATTTCTAATTCTCTTATCACTGGATTGGCTAGTTCGCTAGTTTCTGGTTCGAACATTTGTCGCTTGGCTAGTTTGCAAAGAGACATCTTGTGGGACAAAAATGGGACTTCTTGCGCCATCTATATGCATGCAAAAAAAATTGGTATTGGTATATGAACAAGACATAAATAATTTTGCGCTGGTAAATAAGAAGGAGATAGTATTCAAGGATGCATTACATACTCAGTCAAATAAATAGCGGTATTGGAAATGTGAAACCGTAGGGAATGCCTATAAGGAATTAAAAAGACCAAAGGTTCATTTAAAAAATGTGTTAAGTGATCTCCCATAAAAAAAATTGTGTCGCTCTGCAGTTGTACCACAGACCAAGCCTCTATCAAGACTTGCCGGAACGTCAACTGCAAGAGTGTTTATTCACCTCTTTCATTAAAAAATGCATCGCTCTGAGCTTGTACGACCGACCAGGCTTATATCAAAGCTTCCCGGAACGCCAACCTCGAGAGATCGTTTTCATGCCCTGTATAAAAAAATATATAATGATAAGTGGCAGCTCTGCAGTTGTACGACGGACCAAGCCTATATCAAGACTTGCTGGAACGCCAACTGCGAGGGTGTTCATCCAGCTCTTACATAAAAAAAAGTGTCGCTCGATAGTTGTACGACGGACCAAGCCTATATCGAGACTTGCCGGAACGCCAACTGCGAGAGCGTTTATTCATCTCTTACATAACAAAAAAAATATGTCGCTACGCAGTTGTATGATGGACTAAGCCTATATCTAGACTTCCCGGAACGCCAACTACGAGAGAGTTGAAAAATGTGCAGCTCCACAATCGTACAAAAGACAAGTTTATACTCAAAACTTCCCGAAACTCCCATCACGATTAGCTAATTCTACACGAAGATAAAAAAAGGGGTGGTTGCATACATCGTGGTTAAATAAGTTGCCATGATGCTTCATATCTCGGTTGGATAAGCAAGTATTCTGACTCATGCTATTGCTACATGCATGCTTACGGATGATAGGGAAATAAGGAAAGTCTGGTACCACTGCGAAGAATGAATTTGCTGTGCAGGATCAATCCTTTGTGTTAGATCGTAACCCAATGTCCCTGCACTAAAAAAAAATTCGAATGGGTACTCATATATGTAGACGTATCTTCGCCTCACTTTTTAACTTGAAGAAACATAGGAGGATGCAATTACCAATTGATGCACTAAGAGCTGATGTGAGATCTGGTTGAGTGAGATTAGTCCCCTTGTACTCCTATGATGAAAGGGACAAAGAAATTATCACTCGAGAGGATCATTAAGAAGAGATGTTAGTAAAGGAGACAAGAGTGCGTAATCTATAGCCATACATACCTAAAGATGGAGAAGTACTGACGACAGAAAAGCAAAGGTTGACTCATGGTGATGGACTCCTAAAGAGATCGTGAAGAAAAAGTAAAGGGAAGAGAGATGGTATGACCAAAGAAGAGACCACATAAATAGGCATTCGGTTGAGCGGAATTAAACAGATTCCTAAAAAATCTAGTTTGTTACGCCGCATGACCCAAAACTAAAGGGAGGTGGCGCACGCACGATAATCCCAGCACCTGCTTATTCAAAAAGAATATATATATATATATATATATATATATATATATAGTCACAAACACATAAAAAAATCTAGGCATACGTATTTTGAGCTCCGGATCCGAAATAAAATAGTCTTCGTATCCAAACCTCGAGGTGGCATCTGTTGACATCGATTTTGACGTGAGCTGATAATTATATAAAAATATAATAAAGAATTGATTTTAACGGCTAAACTCCGTTACTATGAAAATATTATAAAATAATCATTACAGCATTAGCCAGTAACTCTTGATCAAACGTCGCATTAATTATAAAAGATCGGCGTGAGTAAAGTATAAATTTGAATCATCGACCGAATATCAATGGCGTATAGTCACGTGGGGACATCTCTTCGTATGTTTAAAAAGAGAAGTACAGGGATCTCGTAGCAGTTCAAATGAGCTTGCTCCTAAGTCATAAGAAAAGAAACTAAAAATAAGCTACATGCCTGAAATAATTAAACATCTTTCTAACTTCGGATCAATCAAGAATAATTATGGTATCAGAGCTTGATTAACCAACTGACGATAACCAGTTGGTCTACACATCAGTCAAATAAAATCATACCACCTCCACACACGTTAACTCCATGCACGCAGGTGTTAAATACCTCGATGATTAATCAAGTTCTAAAAGAAAGGAAAGCGGAGGGTCATGGTCCACGTACATCACCAATGATTAACTAACTAAGTATGGAGTTAAAGAGTGTGATATACATGCATGCATGCTGGAGATTAAGCATGATCGTGGACTGATCTACGAAGTGTCCTGCATGTTGCCATGACAGAGACGTGATCCAAAGGGAGTGTAACCACCCATTAGCAAGGTAATATCAAATAGAAATAAATAAGCAAAAGAAAAAGAGAAAGGAGAATACATTAATCTCTTCTCTAATAATCTTTTAAACTGCCTACGTGCAGCCTGGCTCCACTATGCCCACGATTCCCATAGAGTTAGACATGCTCGGGTAATCAAAGAAATTCTAGAAAAAAAAAGAAGGAAGTTGCCGTAACTCCCATCTTGAGTGGTTCATCACCTCTTCCATCCCTCTATAAATAGGTGTAAAAGCATGGAGAAAAAAAAAGGAGTTCATTCAACGTCAGAACTTTGCTCCGCTCTACTTCATTCGCACATAAACACACAACGTAAGAAGTGAAGCTTGGAGAGAAGAAGAGAACACTACCTCAGAAATGATCTCTGCTACAACACAATCACTGACAGGCACCCCGAGACCCGTCGCTGATTAGATGAATCGCTGACGGGCGTAAACGGGCCCGTCAGCGATGGTCACGCACAGGAGGAGACGTCCAACTTCTACTGACGGGCACAAAAAAGACCCGTCAGTAGAAGTGGGCACGGAATGCCAACCTGGTCTCTCCACTGACACGAAGCTTCACTGACGAGCCCTTTAGAATGTGCCCGTCAGTACTGGTTGCCATTCCGCTGACGGGTAATCTGCTGCCTGTCAGTAGAAGTCAGAAGGGAGGTCCACCCTGTCTTCTCCACTGACACATATCTTCACTGACGGGCGTTCTAGGAGTGCCCGTCAGTGATTGTTGTATTTCTACTGACGGGTTATGTAGTGCCCGTCAGTGAAAGTTTGCTCCCAGGAATGCCTCCGTGGCATGCTTATCACTGACGGGTGTAATATGTAGTGCCCGTCAGTGATAATACTGCAACTTTATAAAACACTGTTCGCCGGCAGCTGGCCGTTGAGCTCGCGCGCCTCAACACGGCCAGCTGCAGCTCCGGCGATTTTGGGCCAGCTGCTGCTCTCCTTTGTCCTCCTCCTCCCTCTCCTCCCTCTCCTCCCTCCCTCCCTCCTCATCTAGATCTAGATCTAGATCTAGATCCTCCCTCTCCTCCTCCCTCCCTCCCTCCCTCTCCTCCTCCCTCTCTCCCTCCCTCTCCTCCTCCCTCCCTCTAGATCATTAATTAATCCTCTCCCTCCCTCCCTCTCTCTCCTCCTCCCTCCCTCCCTCCCTCCCTTCTCCTCCTCCTAAATACACAATCTATATCTAGATCTAGCTCTTTTAACCCACCTCCCTCCCTCCTCTCTTCCCTCCCCTCTCTTAATTTCCTCCCTTCTCCTCCTCCCTCTCCTTACCCTATTTCGAAGGCTAGCGAGCGACTTCTCTTTGGTACGATATAATACATGAAAGAAAATAATAAATTTTGTGATTACTTTATTAATTTAGATTATAATCAATCAGTTTGTTGTTGTAGGGATCGATGGATCCAAGTTGGATGTACGGCGAAAGGGCAACACGGAGTTTCGTCAATACTCTGAATGAGTTTCTAGATGTGGCCGAGGAAGATAGGGAGAAAAAGGGTGCGAACAAGATGTGTTGTCCGTGTTCCGTATGCAAGAACACGATAATGTTCAGGGAGAGAGGCATGCTGCAGCTACACTTGTTGACTAAAGGTTTCATGGAAGGTTATACACGTTGGACAAGTCACGGTGAGGAGGAGACAGAAATTTTAGCTACTCGTGAATGTTTAGAAGAAGAGGCCAGACATGGAGACGCAGAAGAAGATGAAGACCATATTTCAGAATGTAGGGATGACTTGACGGGGGAGGCGGGGAACAATTTGGCTGAAATGTTGAGGGACAGTCACATGGCGGACCAGGTGGTCGAAGACCCCAAGGATGAAAGAGAGGTCGCAAAGTTTGCGAAACTGATGGAAGACTCGACAAAACCGCTGTATCCCACCTGCGATCCTGAGCACACGCGTCTGTCAGTCACGCTAGAACTTCTAAGGATCAAGCCAGCCCACAACTGTCCGGACGCAAGCTTCGATGAGATACTGGCTTACCTCGCGACGGTTTTTCTAAAGGAGAACGTGTTGCCTATGAGCATCGAGGAAGCCAAGAAGGTGGTCTGCCCACTTGGATTGGATGTAGAGAGACTCCATGCTTGCCGAAATGACTGCATTATTTATCGCAGGAAGTATAGAGAGCTGGACAAATGTCCGGTGTGCAACACATCTCGATATAAGCAGGGCAGAAACCAAGACGATGACGAGGAAGAAGTGACGAGTGGTGCCCCTGCAAAGGTTGTATGGTACCTTCCAGTCCTCCCCCGTCTGAAGCGTTTATTCGGTAACAAGAAGGAGGCAAAGCTGATGCGTTGGCACGAAGAGGGGAGAAGAAAGGACAGGGTGTTGAGACACCCAGCCGATGCTTTTCAGTGGAGGGCAATCGATGCCGAATACTCAGATTTTGGTAGTGATCCGAGAAATATCAGGTTCGGTATGAGTACGGACGGAATAAATCCATTCGGCAACATGAGCAGCAGACACAGCACATGGCCCGTTGTTCTTTGGATCTATAACCTCCCTCCATGGTTGTGCATGAAGCGGAAGTACATGCACCTGTCTATTCTCATTCAAGGGCCAAAACAACCTGGAATGGATCTTAACGTGTATCTACAGCTACTGAAGGACGAACTAGCTACGCTGTGGGAAGAAGGGGCTTAGGTCTGGGACGCGGACAGAGAAGAGTTCTTCACTCTGAAAGGCTTGTTGTTCACAACGGTGCAAGATTACCCCGCGTACGGGAACAACGTGTGTCAGTGCACCAAAGGATACGAGGCATGTGTTAGGTGCATGGAAGAAACGACGAGTGTTTTCTTAGAGGGCTCTAGAAAAATCGTGTTCATGGGACACCGAAGGTGGCTGACCATGAACGACCCATGGAGAGAGGACACGGAAAGGTTCGACGGAACAAAAGAAATCCGTCCGAAGCCTCGCGAGAATACCGGACAAGAAATCTATGATCTCTTGAATGAAATGGATGAAGTTGAGCTAGGGAAAGGAAAGAAACAACCGCCGGTAAAGGGCGTCTGGAAAAGGAAATCTGTTTTCTGGGAATTGCCTTACTGGCCTCACCTAGACACACGTCACAGCATTGATGTAATGCATGTTGAGAAAAATGTCTGCGACAGCTTGCTTGGTCTCTTGCTCAATATTCCGGACAAGACAAAGGATGGGCCGAAGGCACGAGCAGACATGCAACACTTGAATATAAGACCTGAGCTGTGGGCAACCAGAGAAACGACCAAGACGGGGAAGAATGGTATCAGAGTCAAGACCAGCTGTCCTGCTGCCTGCTACACTCTGAGTAAAGACGAGCTCCATAGCCTCTGCGAATGCCTCTATGGTGTCAAAGTTTCTTCGAGTTACTCCGCAAACATCCGGAAACTTGTTGACATAAAGACTCATCGACTGATTGGCATGAAGTCTCATGACTGCCACATGATGATCACACAGATACTGTCTGTCGCAATTAGGGGTATCATGGAGCCAGGTGTCCGCAAGACGATCACAGATCTTTGTAACTTCTTCAACACTATCTGTCAGAAGTCAATCACGGTGCAACGCTATCTGAAACTGAAGGCCGAGATCACTGTCATATTATGCGAACTTGAGATGTATTTCCCTCCAGCATTCTTCGATGTCATGGTACATCTCATGATCCATATCGTCCCGGAGATACTGGACCTTGGTCCCGTGTTTTTGCACAACATGTACCCGTTTGAAAGGTACAATGGGGTTATCAAGCGCTACGTTCGTAACAGAGCGCATCCGGAAGGTAGCATCATCCAAGGCTATGTTATCGAAGAGGGCGTCGAGTTCTGCACGGATTACATGCGTGATCAAAAACCTATAGGTGTTCTAGTCTCGTGTCACACAGGCAGGCTCGACGGTAAAGGGACGATTGGGCATAAAATTTACATGTGTATCAATCGGAAAGATCAGATGACTATGACAGAGCACATTTCGTGGTGCTGCAACACTTGGCTGTGGTACGGCCCTATATTCAGATCCACATGAAACAGTTGCGCGAAGCGAATCCGAAAAAGGGCACAGTTGCGCTCACGAAAGAACATAACGCAAAGTTCTCCCGGTGGCTAAAGGATTACTGGTACGAAAGGGAGCCGACAAATAGAGAAGAAGAAACCGTCCGAATGTTGTCACAAGAACCCGATAGCAAAGTCGTGACGTGGCAATCGTATGATATCAACAGATACACATTCTATACCGAGGCTCAAGACCGGCGCAGTACGTACCAGAACTACGGTGTAACACAGGAGTCTAGAACTGGTCATCATGGCAAGAAGTGTAGGTACTACGGCGTGATCGAAGAGATCTGGGAACTTGACTACACCGTGACCAAGATCCCCATGGTTTGTGTCAGATGGGCGAAAGAAGTCAGAATCAAAGATATGAACACCAGTACCATGGTGATACCTCCACCGATCCCTACGGAGTCACGACAAGTCAAATCAATCAGTCCTAAGGATGAGCCATGGGTATTAGCCAAACAGCTCGCCCAAGTGTTCTACATAACAGATCCAAAGAATAAGAAGTGTGTTGTCGTGAGGAAAGGGAAAAGGAGTATTGTCAGAGTCGATGGTGTAGTTGACGAAGAGGACTACAACCAGTTCGACGATCCGGACACAGAAAAAGAAGATGTTGATGATCGAACGAGCAAGAGGCACAAAAGTTCTCAGGATGCGTGCCCGTACATAAGACGCAGGCACGACGAAGGCCTGACGTATGCCACCAAGAAGATCAGAAGTACTATTGAGAAACGTGTCGAAGACGATGAAATCTAGGTTTCCGATCAATTCAGAACGAACCACAATATGTAATAATATCATTTTAGTGAATTGAATGGTTAATACATTATATATGTTCGGAATTTTGTGAAATAGCTAGGCACGTGTTGCATGTTCAGAGTTTTGTGTATGTTCAGAGTAATTTAGATTTAAGGAATCTCAATATGTTCGGAACTTCGTGAAATAGCTAGGTCAATATGTAATAATATCATTTTATCGAATTGAATAGTTAATATATCATATATGCTGCATCTATGCTCTAAGTCCACGCCGAAAACCCAAGAATTAGCCCATAAGTCCATTGCGCAAACCACAAAATCATCCCTTATTTTCACCCTTTAAATCTCCGCAAACATAGAAATAAGGACAAACCCTAATATACTTCTACTGCGGGTCTTATTACCGTACCCGTCAGTGCTGCCGAGAATAGAAGTACAGATTATGTACTTCCACTGACAGGCAACTTGAATCAGCCGTCAGTAGAATCCTTCCACTGACGGGTGATATATATGTGCCCGTCAGTGATGATGAGGAACCAGAAGTACAGATTACGTACTTCTACTAACGGGCTATCGGTGGTTGCCCGTCAGTAAACGTCTCCACTGACGGGTTTTATTATTGTGCCCGTCAGTGATTCTCCTGACCTCAGAACTACAGATTATGCACTTCTACTGACGGGCCCCTTGTATCGCCTATCAGTAGAAGACTTCTACTGACGGGTCTCTTGTATTGCCCGTCAGTAGTGCAATCCCCGGACTATATAAGCGGGACTTGGCAAAATTTTTCATCCATTCGCCCGCGCGTTCTATTCGAACCAGCCGCGAGCCCCCGTGCCCTACCCCGCCGCCAGGCTGCCGCGCCGCCATCCGAGCACCCCTCCGCGCCACCGCCGCCATCGTTCCGTGCCCCCGTCCGCACCGGCCCCCTCTTCTACCGCCGCCGGTGAGCTCCTCCACCGCGCAACCTCCTCCGCTGCCGGTGAACTCCTCCACCACCGCAAGCTCCTCCGCCGCCGGGCTCCTCCTCCACCACCGCAAGCTCCTCCGTAGCCGGGTCCCCTCCTCCACCGTGCAAGCTTCTCCGCCGCCGGCCCCCTCCTCCATCCCCCCCAACCGCCGGCCCCCTCCTCCATCCCCCCCAACCGCCTCCCTCCGGTGAGCCCCTCCTCCTACACTTAGGTCTTGGTTTTGCTGGTCCTGGTGGTGGCTCCTATGATAGATTAAGATTTTCTGCGTGTGATGGCTCCTGTGATTGTGATATGATAGCAAAGGCAGAGGTTCAAGGAGGGCCTGTGATGTGGCACCTCACTTTCCATAACCATTTTCAGCTCATCTTCCCTTGTTTTCTTTCTTCCCCAAAAGAATCATGTTTTCTGAGTAATCAAAATGACATACGTTGGCACGTGCGGGCTCAGATTTGAATGATCAAGCTCTTCCTCGAAGGGTAAACTCTGGAGAAATATTTACAAGAAAGAAACAGGGGGAAATGTAAAGGGGGAGCAAGGATTTGACGTTGCTCTGCTGGGTTTGTTGAATTGGAGATGGAAGTTGAAGAAATATGCTCTGTTCTTCCAATCCAAGCACCCGGATGCAAATGAAGGTAGAGCAGAGGCAAGATATAGTGGTTGAGGAAAAATTAAAGAAGTATATTTCATATTGAAAAATCATTTTATCATGGAAAGAAATTTCGGTTGTATTTAGTACAACTTGTAGATATATATACATGTATATTATCATATACGTACTCATACAATATCTATTAGAGACTAAATTTATGTAGTTTGAAAATTGATGAAGTGGTCACAAATCTTAAAAAATTTGTACTTATATTTTATGTATTGAGTATTGACACCTGAAATGATATGCTAAATGACTGGCTGCTTCTCTCCCAGAATTACTGAAGTTTTGTGTCCTCAAAAATATATGCTCGTTTTAGTGATGATGTTTGTTCTATTAGTTGGCAATGTAACAACTGCTATGCATGACAAAAGTAATACTTTGTTGTTCTATTAAACTATCTGAGTTATGAACTGTTTCTTAGCTTTTGTATGGAATCGCCTGATTGCAGTCATCTATTTTTGTCAGATTATTTATTACATTCTTACCACTAAGTCTATGAGGCCAATAGGGCACATTGTTTTTGAGCATGTAAATTATAGTTCAGTTTAGTTTTTATTTGAGTTCTCTACAGAACTATGAACTGTTTCTTCCCTGTGATCGGCATGAGGATTTGATCTTCTCTATTATGGGTTGTTTGGAAAACTAAAAGTGTTGCTTCGAACTGTCCTTTGCTGATAGGTGGGCCCTTGTTTTAGTTTCTTAATATATCAGAAAATGGACTCGTCGCCAACCCGGGAAGTAGCCCGCGTAGATGATGACAGCGCGGTGCCCCTAGACGTGGCGGCCCCTATTGACGCCCCGCTCCTAACCGATCAAACAGCCCCTGAGCCGGCCAGTGAACCTGCCGTCGAGGTGGGGAATGTACCTTCGGCACCTGAAATAGCCATGGCGCGAGATGAAGAGAGTGCATCTGGCTCGTCAGACGCTTCTCGATCAAGCGAGTCAGGGTCAGAGGAACAGGAGGCGCCGGAGCCATCGTCAGCAGCAGAGAAGCCGAAGAGACGGTACAACCCTAGAGGAGGGAACCAGCTGACGAACGAGACGTTCGTCGTCACTCGAGTCGGCGTGACAGGTGTTCCTGCAAGTCCCGAGAAGGCTGCGAAGTCGTTCAGCAACACATGCGGGTGCATCGTCCGCGAGCATGTCAGGATCACATGCGAGGACTTCAAGAAAATGACGGACGGCCAGAAAAAGGTCCTCTTCGACAAGCTCTAGGATAAGTATGCTGTCCCAGAGGCCGACAAGGAAAGAGTCCGAAGAAAAACGGACAGCATCATGTGTGCTGCGCTAAGGACATGGCGATATGAAGCAAGGAAACTGCTAGACGCCGATTTCGATACTGTAATCAAACAGAAATGGCCAAAGGTAGAACTAGAGCACTAGGAGGAGTTCGTTGCGGACATGAAGAGTGACGAATTCAAAGAGAAGAGTCGCCGGGCAAAGGAGCTGCGCGCGAAGAACAAATTCCCCCACCACCTTGGCAGCTGAGGTGTTCCTGGGAAGAGACCGATCTCGGAGAAAGAGGACGCCACGCTGATAGCGGCTGGGAAACCGGTTCCCTTCGCCGATATCGAGCAGGAACGCGCCCAGATCTGGATGAGGGCGCACACAGTTTCGGACCCAGTCACTGGGACTCCTATCATCACGGACCCTGAGCTTCAGGCGGTCTCCGAAAGATTGGTAAAATCGAAATCCGATGTCTTCTTCGAATATACTGTTGTGCTTCCAGTTCGATAACGGTCCGTACGTTGTGCCGTTTATGTTGCAGAGGCAGCTGTCCCAGCAGCCTGCTAGCTCCCAGGAATCCGTCCAGAGCCAGAGGTGGGAAGGCCATCTCTCGAAGGCTCTAGGGACGAAGGAGAAGACAGGGCGTGTCCGGGGGATCGGGAGCGGGGCTATCTGGGACGCAGTGTTTCCTCAGGACCGCGAGGCTGCCCGCCAGAGGAGGAGAGGAAGGCAAACATCTCTAATGCAGGAGATGATAAGGGCAGCCCAGGAGGCTGGCAAGTTGGCGGCCCAAGAATTTTTAGCGTCTAGAGGCTACGATGCGTCTCGGCCACCTGTCCATCCTCATGGACATCAGGGCTCCTATCCTGCTGGATGGAGCAGCTGCGCCTCAGCCTCCGACAATGCCCCCGAGTCGCCAAGTCCCGTCGAAGACATCACTGTAAGTTTCGTCGCGACCATGAATCACTTACATGAGGGCTCTAATTAATAGAATTGTGCAGATAATAATGCTCTAATTCGACACATTGTTTATTACGCAGGACCCCACAAAATGCCACCTCACAATCCCCTTGCCTGGCGTGAAGAAGACGGTTGCACACGGCCTAGTCTTCCCAACGGCGGAGGGCGCGACATGCCACAACGTTGCAATACCTCCCCACATGGCGAGGGTGCAGGTGGACCGCGTCGTCGCTGAGTTCAGTGACGTCACAGCCCCTGAAGAGGATGTCACGAAGCTGGGAGACTGCAAAGGGTACTACATCCTGTGGCCGAAGAGCTAGATAACTATCCTCGGGGTGTCATCTCCTAGTACGTCAACTATCCCCTCTCCATCAGCCGGAGCCGGCCCGTCTCCGCTCGACGTGTGCAGGACGCCGGTTTCGTTCGATGATCGGGACGACGATCTTGGCGGGCAGTAGCACACGATGATCCTTCCGTCCCAGGAGGAGGAGCAACCCAAGAAGGACTCGCCGCCCCGTGAGAAGCGCACCAAGCATCGCCATGACCCGAGCGCAGCGGAAAAGAAGATCTTATCTCCAAGCACGCTCAATGCCGCGGTGGGCGAAGCATTGACGGGAGGCAAGAGGGCCTCCTCTCCGGAGCCAGAGAGGAAAAGAAAAAGACCACACAGGCGGGGCGGCACCACTGCGAAGGAGGCAAGCAAGGACAGCAAGAAGAAGGCCTTATCCTTCTAGACATCTGCCGAAACCATCAAGAAGCCTCGACGAATAGTGTACGAGGCAGGTGAGCCCTTGCTCCCAGATGATGAGGTGCAGAGGTTGCCCACGCAGATGAAACTGCTCCATGACACGATCATGATGAGGGCACAGAATCGGGATGATTATGTGCAACACTTTAAGGTCGAGGTGCCTAAAGATTTCGGTTTCTTCCTCGACAAACAGCACGACACCTTCGACATCAATTTTGAAGATATCTTTATGTTGTTCAACCTCTTCCGGGTCGACACCATGCTCGTCAGGCTATGGGCGCTTTACCAAGCCCAAGAGACTAGGCGTCTGCCCAGCTGCTCTTTTGGAATAATCGATCCGATCATCATGAACGAGTACTATATATGAGAAGCGAAGCAGGTCCTAACAAATTTTATCACCGCATCGTTGATATACCATAAGGATAAGGACTACTTGCTCATGCCATACAACCCCCCGTAAGTTACTTACTAGCGTTCCTAGTTTGCTGTTCTTAATCACGTATCCCCGTCTGTTTATATTCCTTTGTTACCTTTTACGTAGCGACCACTGGATCCTCATCGTCATCCACAAGCCTTCCAGAATCATATACTATTTTGATTCCCAAAGAAGTGCCAAGCGGGACTTCTCAGGAATTAAGGAAGTTCTGGAAGACGCCTTTTGGGAATACAACTTGCGGGGGGGAGGAGGAGCAGAGAGCAAGAGCAAGAAGCTGACCCACAAATTCAACTTCCCTTGCAGGCAACAGCCGGAAAATAGTGTTACATGTGGGTATTACGTCTGCGCTCACATAGACGCGTTCGTCATGTCCCACAACCCGCAGTGGAACCAGGACCAGTTCAATAACTTCATACACGACCTGGCCGAGGAAAAGTACGACTGGAGGAAGGACTTTGCCCGCATCCAGAAGACCTTCGCGTACGTCATCAACAATGAAGTCATTCGGCCAAGCGGAGATTTCTACGCGGGAGTCCAATTACCCCCTTCCCGCCGCCCTGCAAGTACAAGCGAAGCGTCGTAGACGTAGATTAGTAGGGCTAGTGAGAATAAACATTGTTAAATTCAATTGTTTGTCGTTTTAATTCGTTGTAAACTTGTTTTTATATGTGTATTTACTATTTGTGATATTAATTTGGTATATGTGATTCATATTTCTGATATTAAATGTTACATATGCTTAATATTTGACATATTAATTGTTGTATATTCTTCATATTGCCTTTCCAGAATTTTTTTTAAAAAAAAGTGTGATCATACTTTCACTGACGGGCACAGAAACGTACACGTCAGTGGCAATAGCTCATCACTAACGGGCTCGAAATAAGGGCCCGTCAGTGAAAGGCACTGTCAGGATGTTTCCAGGCACCCTGCACTACATCTCTGCTGACGGGCGCGTTGAGCCCGTCAGTGAAAGTGGACATCTACTGACGGGCATTGTGCCCGTCAGTGAAAGTGGGACTTCCACTGACGCGACGTTAGTGACGGGCAAGAAACCCGTCAGCGGTGGGGTTTTAGTGCCCGTCAGTGAAGGGGTTTTCTGAGGTAGTGGAAGGTTTGACATCTTCAAGGAGGTGAGATCATAGCTTCCTTCTAGCCCTTGGTTTGGCCATGGCGGTACAAACCAAGGAGTCTTCTTCATCTTTCTTGATACTCTAGCCTTTGGTTTTGGCCATGGCGGTAGAAACCAAGGAATCGTCTTCATCTTTTCTTGATTTTTTAGTCCTTGGTTCAGCCATCGCGGTATAAACCAAGAAGCCTTGCCATTCCCATTTCTTGCGGTGTTCTTTTGTTTTTATCTCCTCCTTTGATTTGGTCCCATTAGCAATACAAATCAAGATCAAACGAGCGCTCAAGCCTCGTTGCTTGGTTCGGTCCCTACTCATGGATACCAATCAAGGGTAAATAGGTGAGAAGATTCCATGAAATTCTCCTTGGTTCGGTCCTCGAAAAGGATACAGACCAAGGTTGGGATGAATAAAGCCTTGTTCTTGGTTTGGTCCTCAAAATGGATACAAATCAAGATAGTTATAAAATAGGCACCGCGAAGGTAAAGCGCGGGAAAGTTGAACATAAAAGAAAAGTATTAAATTGCGAATACTATAACATGAGCAATGGAGAACACAGAATAATATGTAATCCACTCCTCGTTGGTTACGCTACACTCGAGTGTCACATTAGCACCACGCGGCACTAGTAGTAATAGAAACAAGGAGAGATCCAAGCTTCATTTTGGTTACACTACACACGGGCGCCACACGAGCGCTGCGTGATGTTAGTGATAATACAAATGGAGAGATGTCATATAAAAATCAAATGCCACATATAACATGCATAGGCCAAAAATCCTAAACACCATGCTTCACCAAAACCAATCTAGCTTCATTGCGGTTACGCTATACGCAGGTGTCACATTAGCACCACGATGTATTAGTACTAATATGGGTGAAGCAAAACTTAATAGAAGTGATTCATGTTATGTAATATGTCCTAAGAATCACTAAAACTATATCACAAAGCTTTACTTCGGTTACGCTACTCGCGAGCATCATATTAATGCTGCGCGGTGTTAGTAGTAATACAAGTGGAGCACAACTATATAAAACATACACTCTATATCACAAACATGTAACCTTCATGTCGGTTACACATTAGCATCATGTTGCGACATGCTAAAATATACACTCTAAAGCATAAGCATGATGCTACAAAATACCCAGGGGTAAAGCCAAATCTCCCTAAGCAGGCATTAGTCATCGACGGCGAGAAGATTTTCTTTTACATTTTTGTAATACTCATATGTTGTAGCCTGTTGTAATAGATATGTTGGAATTCTTAATCAGGGGTTTTCTCGTAAGACATGTAATTAATGGAGTTTTTATATAAATGTAAGAATTCTAGAAGTAATGGAGTTTCTTTATTTGAAGGTATGGCGGGGCGAGTTCAAGAATTCGTCACACTACGTTTCGGGTCGCTATGGTTGGATGTGCCAGTTGGTCCATTTCTTGCTTCCAACAGCGAGAGCTCAATGCGAACCACGGCTGCATCGCCAGACAAGGCAGACGAAGAACATGAAGTGGAATCTGCACTCAAGGATGAGTTCGCTCCTGTGCTATCCAAGTCAGCCAAGAGGAGAATGAGGGCGGTAGCAAACGCATCAAGAACCACTTCACATGATCAATATATGAATGTACGTGAGGCTGCCTCCTTTGATTCTATTCCTCTAGGCTTTTCAAAGGTGGTGCATGGCAACTCTGCGAGCCAAGAGGCACCGTTGAGGTTCTATCAAACAACACTTAGTGAGTGGCCTGCCTATGTAAAAAGGATGGGCCCAATGAGGATCCCGTCGCGTGAAAAGTCGCCTACTTCCGCTACATTGACTCCGTTGGCATGGGCAAGGATCTCTCCGTCTACCCCAATGTTGGGGGTAGACACATCCTCCACGCTGAAGGTGGGCTCGTCATCAACATTAAACGCGAGCTCATGCAAGGTCGCCCATGAAGTGTCAGGGCAGGCTCATACAAACCTGCCCTAAGCATATTGGGAATAGCTTGCGGGGCCACGACCATGACTCCGTCACTAGCTTCAAAGGGAAAGACGGTGTTGGTGGACCAACCTCAAGGACTATAGCCTGCAGACAAAGGCAAGGGTGTGATGGTGGAACACACTGCGTCATTATCTCGACCACGAACACAGCTCCGAGTTGATGCACCGGAGTTCATCCCTCCACTGGTCAATAAACTCAGTGGGTCATGCCCTGAGCCAAGTCATAAATGCTCGCTCCGGTGGCAAGGGGTGTATCTCGCTCCAAGCGATGTCATGGCGGGCCACGTGAATCCAACCGTCTCAATTTCGGACCCTTTGTCGTCATCATCGCCAATTGCACAACCATCACTTGAAGGCTCATTTGACCCGGCACGGCATCATCGTCGACGTCAGAGGGCTTGTCGGGCGTGGGTTGATTTCCCGGTGGCGATTGACCCTGTCATGGCGAATATTCAACGTGAGCAAGTTGGAAATGCCATTCGGAACAAGAGAAGGAAGAATCGCCCAAGGATGCGAGTGAGGAGGCATGAGGACTTTGACACCTTCATCACACGAAGCATTTGTCAAACTTTGAAGGAAATGCTCTCGGGTGTCTCCACGTCTGCAAATGATGTTGGTGGTCCCATCATGCGGCAAGCGGAAGCCCTCGCCAAATGGCCAGAGTACCAAGAGTTCGTCAAGAAAGATCCTCGGTGGCAAATCTACGTCAATCAGGCTGCTCGTGCATGTGCAAGACGGGCTGCATACAAGCAAAGGGAGATGGCAGCAAAGACTAACTCCGGGTACAGCAAGTTACAAGGAGAGAAGTCTCCGTCGTCAAAAATAGCTATTGGATTAAAACAGCATACATATTTGTAATCGACAAAATATAATGACTTTCAGAAATATAGGATCAAATATGATCAAGAAAGAGGGGGTATGCCTTCGTGGTAGTATTCTTCTTCTTCGGTTGCACCGGTCACCGGATCGGTCTCTTCACTCCCTATCGTCGTAATGTAACAAGGGCAAAGCAAAATAAATAACAATTCTAATAAAAACATATCAAAAAGTAACACGAGAGAAAGAAGCATGACGAATGTAAGATGTGGATGGAATGGAATGATAGCGCGATAGCATCATCGCGACGAAGATAGAAGTAAGGTCTAACACTAGAGAATCCTTAGTATAGGTCTTCTAAGACTAGGCCATAACCATATATACATATATATCTATACATAACATTATAATATTCAGATTACAAACATGACTACTGTAATACTAGCATAATACATTAACAATAAAACATGGGCATGCTAACTATATCCAAACATAGCAAGTATACATGGTAATGGAACATCATATAACAACTAGATCATGAGGCGTACTTAATAGAAGATAAGCATGGCATAATCACTTCATGATTAACCACAAATAAATATTTAGGTGAATCCTAAGTATTTATAATGGTTAATAACAATAACATCTATTTATAACATATAACCATAATTACACATTCATTTCTACTATATTAACAACTATGACTATAACCATAAGGCTATTTCATATTATTAGCATATACTAACTAAGCATGGATCATCTTATGTGTAATAACTGTACCAAAAGAGTACCAAATGAGTTAATAATAATATTAAATCTAAACATCATTTAAATGAAGCAATTTCTATCATTTCTAGTATAAAAATTATATAGAAAATAATGATTAACATTATTAAATCATACAAATGTATACATGTGATCTAATATCAATTCCAGAGACATTTCATGATTAAAAAGCCTTTGGAAATATATTTTAAATGATTAAAACTATTATTTCAAGTATAAAAACAAATGTAAAAGCGTTGTATAAAATTATTTAATTATGCTAAAAGGGTTCTCATCACTTAACACCATTCTTAGAACATAACATGATTTATTGGGTACTGTACATGTATTTTTAATTGCTAAAACAGATTTATAAATGAACTATTGCTAAAAAAGGATTTAAATATGCATTTTAAATTGTCCAAGTACACTTCTTGATTTTTCTAGCTCAAATCATTACAGGTAGAAGTTGTAAATTACATGTTAAATTAGTTCTAGGGTTCACTGATCCAAAGCAAAAAATTAAATATTAAAAATAAAGAGCATTTCTATTTTATTAATTAAAACTATCCTTAAAACAATTATAGTAAATCAACCACATGTCCTAAAAATATGAAAATTTACAAAGATGTTCCTTAGCATGCTAGTAACCTATGAAAAATAATTTACTTTGAAAATAATCATCGCAGAACATACTATTTCAAATTTGGTCGAATTATACCTAAATTTGGAGTGTATTCATATAGTACAAAAATTACCACGCGGATTTGAAATCCGGCTACTCTTTACTGGGGTCCTAAAAGATCCATTTTAATACTAAGATTAAGATCATGGCATGGTTTGGATGGATTTGGAAAAAGAACAGAGAACAACACATGGGTATACTATACTGTACAGAGGTTGATCGATCCAAAAATGACTGCACATATGGAGGTGAACAATGGGTGAAATTGGTTGAGGAGAATTGTTTCATGGGTTGGTAGGAGTCTACTCCAGAGAGGGATTGGAGAGAGATTTACCGCGTGTGAAGAAATCGCAGAGAGAAGGAGTTCGCTGGAGTTGAGGAAGAACTCACGGTACGGTCGATGTAGTGGACGAAACTCGCGATTGCTTGTGGTAGGAGATACACGATGGTGTGGGAAGCTCCAGCAGCAACGCCTTGGCGTGGGGTGCGTCGTGGTCGTCGGAATTGCTCGTCGGAGTGGTCGCCGGAGTTGGAGAAGAAAAAGGTGTGGTGGAGAAGTTTGAGAGAGCAAAGAAGAGAAATACATGAGAGGAGGGGGCTTTTTATAGGCATGCAGTAGAGGAGGAGAAGAGACATCAGAGGAGAGGAGAGGGTGCCGACGACGCTTAAAATCCCAGTGGAAACGGCCGGCGGTGACGCTCGCATGCGCGTTACGCGGCGGCAGCGGCTGCTCGACTGCTTGCTGCAGCGTTGAACGCATGCATGCATACGGGGCAGGCTAGCCTGCTGGCCCACTGGGCTGGCTGGCCCTTTTTTTTATTTTCGGATTAAATATTGCAGAAAAAGCAAAACAAAGCAAAACAACCTCAAAAATATTCCAAAAATTATGGAAAAAATTCTAGTAAATGAATTTCGACATGAGGAATCCGAATAAAATATTTTTAGAGTGAGATTCCAAAAGAATTTGTGAAATAAAAATCACAACTCTATTATTAGCTCTCAAATTAATTCAAAGGCTTGATTATTTGAGATAAAAATCCAATTAAAATACACATAGATAAATTACATAGTTGCACATCCTCTTTTCTTTTTAAAAAAATTTCAAGCCCGTAAAATTGAGGATGTTACAGGCCGGGAATCATACCTAACTTAATATATGATATCTCATCAAATACTGAGAAACTGGGTAACGCAGGCGCATGCTTACATCATGTGGCACCCCATTAGGCGGTCCAATACCGAACCAGCACAGCATACGAACTCCACCTAACCACCTGGTCGTATGTCTCACTGCTAGTCCAGGTAGCCAGAAATGAATATCATTCAGTAAGTCAAATCTAATTCTGAACACCTATGTAGAGCCTTAGCACTTATCTCCAGCGTCGAACCTTACCATCATTTAGAGGAGCCTGATTCCTGTGCTCACGCCCTAACCTAATTGGCTGAAGCACAATTAGTGGATCACTCGAAGGCCCAATACAAGAATTCACACCCTGCCTAGCTGGCTAATGCATCTCAGCTAGCGGGTCACTCAACTAAAAGATAGCAAAACTCACAGCAAAAGATTGATGCTAGTCCTCTACCGCTGCTCCATACACTTAAACCATACACGCACTGTGTATGGAGTGATGTGATAAACAATTTGTATATCTTTGCAGAAACTCTAAAGAGGGATTTAAATAGATACTGGTTCACATCCCTTATGTTTGGGCAGTTACCTAGATTATAAGCAAGGACCCGAAGGTCTTAAGTAGCAACGACTTAAACAGCGGAAACGGAAAGGTTCAACCCTAGATACAAACTTGTATCACTTAGACCCATCTTAACCCACACATAACCACAAGTTCGATAAAGCGGATGGTGATAACTATTTCAAACATCATCCTAAAAATACTCGCTGAGGCAACGTTCACTTGTTCCTATGCATGCAATAACAACTAACAATGAGTACAAACATACTCGGAAGTCTTAGTAGTGCTTTAACATAAAAGTAGCATGGCATCGACATAAGTAAGGACAGCCTACCATAGCATGCTAGTAATAGCTAAGTATTAACATCATGAGTTCATCAACATATCAACAAGATTCACATGAATCAAAAGTAGCCCAAGCAGCAATTACCATTATCCTTGTCCATGAGGAGCATTAACTGATCACTCGAACCAAGTTCAGATCGGAATTTCATTAATTCAAACAAGAGTTACTAGTCGTGCGATAGCCCTACCAAGTGCCCTGGGGTTCCTCACATGGGGGTTGCAAAGCCCCATGTGAGCGCAGTCCACTTGGCCACACCCTTAGTCTTCACACGACTAGCCCTCAACGGCTGATAGGTAGAGCCTTGTTGGGTCACCGTTGTGACATTCGGCTAAATCCCCACATAGAGTTTGGGTAGCCCACAGCAAGGTCACAGCTCGCCCAACTAGCCGTGCTATCTCATCTATCACTTAATTAGGGTTCAAGTTGATTAGAGCATCAATTTAATCCCTAACATGCCAAAATAACATCCCAACATTTGATAGCATAAGACAGCAAAATATAGCAAGGCATCATAACATGTTAGACCGAAAATAAGAATAAACAGCATGGCACTGTCGCAAGCTCCACTTCCCAGGGTTAGAGTATTCCTCTGGCTCTTGCTGGAATTCAGGGTAGTAAGGCTCTGCTCCCTCGTCACAGGTTTCTAATGCACTACAAAAGCGACGACGGAAACAAAAAAGAAATAAATGAGAACCCATGATGAAATGGCATGAAGTATGTATGAGATGCATTTTTGTGAATGACACTTTAAATGTTTGGATTTTTACAATTGGTTACATGTCATTTAGATATACAGATTAAAAGATATAAATTTTCTAAATAAAACTAGTTATTTTAAGTATTTGTTGTATAATTCTCTTAACTGGAATTTTTTTTATAGTAGTATTCGTGGGGTTATTTTTAGTTGATAGAGCATCTTTTGCTGATCATTCTCACAAAAATTTACAATTTTTGGACAGAAGATGGTTTATGATAATTCAAACAAGGTTTAATGCATTTCAAAAGATTCGAAATTTTCCAGCAACAGCATATGAGTGAAATTATTTTTGGTGGATAGTACATATTGTCCTGGTCATTTTGATATAAAATTTGTAATTTTTGGAGCACTAGTGAATTGACTACAATTTTTAAAAGATTTAGCCATTTAAATTGTTTTCCTGTCTTTTTCTCAGTAAAGGAAATAGAATAAAAATTTTACGCTCATGTAAACCTAACCCTAGACATTGACCAGTGGGACCCTAGATCAGGTTTTTATTTTTCTTTTTGGTTTTCTTTTAACTAGTCTTCGGACATGGGGTCCAAGGGTCATAGACCCTAGCTTTTGGGCCGGTCAGACCGATATCCCGACCGGTCAGACCGATCGTTGTGGTCAGACCAACTGGTTAGACCGGTGGACCAATGCACCCACATGTAGGCGGGGGCTCCGGCCATGCATGTTGGCAGGGGGGCTCGGGACGGCCGGGTCTTGGCGTTAAGGCCACAGGAAGAGGAAGAGGAAGGGGGGAATGCTCACCGAGATGGGAGGAGGAGGGGGCTAGTGGTGAGGTCAGAGAAGACGGCGTGGCGAGGGAGCTACCAGTGCTAGGGAAGAAGAACGGGGTCGGTGATGCCTCACGCCGAGAGGTGGTTAGGGATGCGTCCAAATGCTTGCCGAGGTGCTCACGGGATCGACCTCGTCCTTGGCAGCAATCCTGCTGGAGGGCGATGGGGAGGACTTCGGCAGCAATGGGCGGCGGAGGACCTGGGCACCGGTGACGACACGGACAACGGCAGGGCTTGGTTGTTAGGGTGTGGGGTGGAATTTCCCAAAGAGAAAGGTGGGGCAGAGAGCAAAAAGGGGAGATGGGGTGGTCTGGATGACGCATTTAAGGGGGAAGGGCGGCTCATCGGGACGACATCTGAGATTCTTTTCCAATCAAATGGAGGCTCAAACCTTATTATACAAATTTGTAAAAAATCCCTTAGGCAGTTCAACATATGCTTGAGATACTGTAAAATTTTGAAATCAAACAAGAATAGCTTTGACCAAATTTCATCAAAATTTCAAATCTTTCCCCAATTTGGGTTTGAACTATACCTAGAGGTTCTAGGCTCCAAAAAATTATGAAATTCCTACTGAAGATGTACAATATACTACAAAGCCCAGATATAAAATTTCATAGTATTTGTGGAAGAAAATCCCATAAAATGGTATAACTATAAATCTGCCATTTTTATGAACTTGGATGAATCCTCAACTAATTCAAATATACCTTGCTATTTTGAGTATGGTTTTTCTTCAAGTTTAATCCAAGATTTTTATAAATATATTAGGGGTTAGTTAGGGTTATGATTAGTTAATGGTTGCACAAGTTTTGGAAATGATGGTTTAATAATTGAGATTACTTTAGAGAAGGAGTTAGAGGATTATAGGATTTAATATGTATGTCATGCATGCTAGCAAGCGGGTTGAGATGACTTCATGCTTTAGATGCTTACCAAACATGTATTACACATTGGGATGTTATAAATAATCTAAAGTATATTCATGTAAGAGATATAGAATAATTTAAGGTTTTATATCCCTTTATGGTATTAAAGCATAAAAATATATGAATCTCAAAGTGCCACTAGATTCAAAATGTTGAATTTGATTTCAAATTTTTTTGGGAAAATAATTTATTTATTTTGGAGTCAAATCAGAGAAGATATACATATGGCATTTGTATTTGAATTATATTTGAATTTGAAATTCAAATAAATTCAAAAATTACTGATAGATAGATTTTGAATCTTGATGAATATTGGAAAAAGATTCGAGTCAATCGGAGTTCAAATTGATGAAATATGAGCTCCGATGTTTTCCCAAGAGAGAACCTGAGGGGGAGGGGGTAGGGTTTCTGCCGAGAAGAGGGGCATGATGTTGAAGGCATCTTTAGGATTTCCGCCTTCAGCAAGACAGAGACGGCCACGGTGCATAGAACAAAAGGAATATGCTCGCCGAGGGCAAAGTGTAACAGAGGAGGACTACAGGGAGAAGTACGTCTTCTAGGCGTGAAAACGCATGAAGGAAATTTTGATTTCACTTAAGTGGACATTGGGGTCATGCTGCCAGTGGCTGTCACATTTTTTTAACCGTCGGCTCAGCGCATGCTTAACCCGATTATGACTTAAATGGCTCAGGAGAGAGAAATAGAGGGGTAGACGCAGGGGAAGACACCAGTGGCAATCGGCAGCGAGGCTAACATGCAACGGCGACTGCGCGCTCGGTGTGGTCAGCATCGGAGTCGAGTAGATGAGGGTATAGGGGAATCTCCTGGCGATTAGGTGATTGGCGGTGGTGGGTTGTTCTCGGTTGTGGCGGCAGCTTGGGTAGTGACATACCGATGACAAGCGGTGGCACAGGAGGCAAGGGAAAGTGTTGAGATACCGCTCGATGCTTCTCTGTAGAAATCGGTCACCAAAGTGAGCGGTGGGTGAGTGAGGAGCATTAGAGAGTAGGGAATGGGGCTTAGCTTCCCGGGGTGCACTTAGCTAGAGGAGAATGAGGTAGGAATAGCAGAGACAATGCAAAGGAGATCCTACAGTCCTAGATGAATTTTCGAGATAGACACATGCATAGAAGATGTCTCACAAAATTTGAGAACTATTGAGGGTCTAAATCAATAGGAAAAGAGTTGGATTTTGTCGACAATTAATAAACCGCCAATCTTACAGTTGTCGTGAGCAGAAGATTTGTTGAAGGGTAGAGACCCCTGGGACTGTCATCTAGCAGCACCGGGAAACACAAACAAGGATTTTTATACAGGTTTTGGCCTCCCGTAGGATAATAAACCTACGTCATGTTGGTATATATTGAATCACGAGTAGCTTACAAAGGGGTGTGTTAGTGGCTATCCTAGATGGGATCTAAACTTAGTCGGGACCCTCTCCGAGTAGGTCTGGATGACACGACAAATCTTCTCGGGGAGGCTGGACGAAAGATCGAAGCACCGATATGGCTAGGGCTCAATCTGTGAAGGCTCCTCTAAGCTTATGTTTCTGATCTAGCTTGTGTATGGCTAGTTTCCTCTTCCTCCTTGTAAGGCTGATGAGTCCTCTTATAGAGGGTATTCTAAGTTGTGGAAGACACGGACTCATCTCTGAGTAGGACTCTATCTTCCCTTAAACGTAGGGATAGACTCCCTAGTTTAATGGATCTCCTGGATCCTTACAGGGATCTCCTTATCTCCTAGAACCCTTTGTAGGTACGTCAACTGCTCCAGTTATCCAGAGTATTGTATACGGATACTACCTCGTATACGATAGTAATATACTACTCATCATCAGGTTCAAAATTGGCCAATATCTAATTTTTTAAATCGATTAAAATTTTGAGTTGGTAGAAAGGGGTGTGAGCATATATTTAAGCTAAATAACACTAGAGACGCCTCTCATAATTCTTAGAGCATAAGTCTTAGAGCATTCGCAAATTTTTCGAAAACAGTTCAAACCGATATTTGAAATATTTTGAAAATTCTGAACCAAAGATTTATATATTATTTTATAAATTTTCAGGATTGATGTCTAGAGTATGATAGGTTTTTATGAAAATTTATGGGAGCCAAATGCCCACATAGACTAACAGACTAAGGTTTTTCCCTGATTTCCAATATCGTATAATAGCTTGTAAAGTGGGTTTGGGGATGAGCTTTGCTTATAAAGAGAGTTAGAATTAATATTCTTTGGAGTATTCCCAGCTTCGATATTTAGGAAAATCTTGAAGGAATAAACGAGCACAAGTTGGATGTGAAGTAAACAATGCACGATAGAGTTAGAGTTTTAATGTATACGGTGTGTGATCCCGTATACGCACATGTACGAGTGCTGGAAGTGTGTGTATGGCCTATAAGGTTTCACGAGGTGTAAAAAGGGAAACCCGAGGTTAGGGTGCAAACGGGAAGTAGGATTCTGCCTCTGGATCACAAAGTAGATGACAAGGAAGTGTTCGATAGCGGTGAAAAGAGGGATTAGGGTTAAGCACCTAGGAGAGATAAAAGGTGGTAGAGGTGCCCATGGAGATGTATATCCATATTCATGCACATAGTTGGATACGTCATACATAGAGGTGACCGTGTGATAGGTATACATACACATATACATATATGTATATGCATGTAGGTATTTTTAGGTATGCATATATGGACATGCAAGTAATCTGATAGGGCAAAGGATAAGCGGAGGTTGCCTTACATCAAGGGATGTAAAGTTGGATTGGTGAGGGGATAAATTCAATGGAGGTTAGAATACATGTGTCGAGAGGAGAAATAGATCACCTGGTCATTATACCAGACGGTGATAAGGTTATGAGAGAGACGACAGGTTTTAATTAGGTTGGCTTAAGATGAAATTATTAGCACAAATTTTTTTTGTAAACTCTAATTTTTCGGTTTCGAAAAAATGGGGCGTGATAGCAAGCGTCAAGCACGGCACACCTCAATCATCACAAAGGGATTCATACATTGGGAAGATCAAGTGGCGGAATTAAAAATGGCCGCCAACTCCAAGAGAAGCCAACGTGACCACTCCCGCTCGAGAAGAAGGTCCCGAGACTGTTCTCCGGGCTCTTCCTCCGGGGAGGAGAGCGAAAACTAATCTCATACCTAACGACATTGGCACCCGAGGGGATAGAGGACTTAGGCTAGCTTGCTACCACCCACGCTGAAGCAATACAACAAGAACTCCAACCCCCTCAAATTCTTGGAAGTGTACTACACGGCCATTTTTTTCCCACCCATGCTGACCCGGTTGGACTAAACATGGTCCTTCAATCAAAAGAAGAATTTCATCCGATCGTGGGAGCATCTCCAAAAAGTTTTCATTACTAATTCTCAAGGAAACTTCATGCAACCTCTATTGTGAAATGAGCTCTTCACGCTCAAACAAAAGGAAAGAGAGTCCCTGTGAAGTTTCTTCAAGCATTTCTCCAAGGTTCGCAGCCAAATCGCCAACGCCCCAAGCACAATGGTGATCAATGCTTGCATGCAAAGCCTACTTTCAGGGGAGGTGAATCGGGTGCTCAAACGAAACCCCCAATAATTGTATAGCATCTTGAAGAAATACGCACAAGAAGAAGATGACGACACTACCAAGCTCGAGCCTCTGTCACATAGCCATGGCACCCCGTCAGGTGGAAAGACCAAGAATTCTTTCAAGAAGAACTCAGAAACAAGAACCACCCATATTCGTAGGAACAGAAGATCATGGTCCTCAACAACCAAACTCGCCAAGACATATGAGCCGAAGAACACAGGCCCAAGAAGCCCAGAGACCGGCGGTGCCGCCTTCCACAAGTCTGGTGGTCACTAGAATAATGAATGCCATGACCTTATGCTCAAGAAGAAGGCACCACAACACGAGCCTCGTGCTTTGTCGGTCCATCGGCAGCATGGGGGCTCCTCCTCCTAGAGCGGTCTTCCCGGCTGCTTGTAAATTAGTCAACCCAGGTGGAAGATCTCATCCCAACAACCCATGCATCTCATCGGCATCATACTAGGGGGTTCAACCTCCAGGAGGTGCTCCAAGAGGAAACACAAGGAGTATGCAAGGGTGGTGAACGTTGTTGAGGCACTCACTCCTACTTCATAACCGCCATAGTGAGCAATTGCAAGCTCGCCAAGATCTTCGTCAATAGTGGAAGTTCGGCAATATCTTGTACCTCTGTACACTCAAGAACCTGCTAGAGCCACAAGGGTCCTATGACGATGGTTTCGCTGGAACCATCGCTCTACCCACTCACCAGTTTCATACCGGGAAAGGCCGTTCAACCACTCAGTAAACTTGAGCTACTCATGACCTTCGAGACTATGGAGAGTCACTGGACGGAGCACGTACGCTTCGACGTGGTAGACATGGAATCATCCTTCAATGCGATCATGGGAAGGACCAACCTGAACCGCTTCTGCGCGGCTGTGCACCAAAATTTCTTATGCCGCAAGATCCTCGGGCCACAAGTACCACGATGCACGGAAAGCAAGCCTTGGACCGCAAGCTGCTCCGCCCCCACGAGATGTAGCAGCCATTGAAAACATAACCACCAAAGTGTCAGCTTCCCTTCTGATGCTGAAGAACCCCCCTCCCCCCGCGCCATGGATCTGCCAGGGAGGTTCACGTCAAAGCCTCAACACGAAGGAGAATTAAAAGAAGTCCGCCTCTTCGGCGATGAAGAACTACATATAATGAAGGTAGGATGGACCTCCCAACGGAGTTTCAAGCAAGCCTCGTCGCCATCCCAAAGGAAAATTCTGACCTCTTTGATTGGTCACCCGTTGACATGGAAGGTGTTCTACATGAAGTGATGCAGCATCATATTGCCATCAAAGATGATCAAGCTCCGGTGAAGCGGAAACTCTGAAAAGATGGTGAAAACCTCCTTCTCAAAAATCACACCAAGCTTAGCAAAAACCACCTAGCACCAAGATCCCTGTGGCAAAAGCATTGAGGCGAGGTTTCTACTGGCCAACCAGGGTCCAACACGCCATCAACATGCTACGGAAGTGTGAGGTGCTAGAAGATGGCAAAATCCATCCATGCATTGATCTTGAAGCTCCAGAACACCCCAATCACATGGTTGTTTGCCCGATGGGGAATGGATCTTTTGGGACCATTCCCATCGGCCAAAGGGGCTACCCATACGGAGTGATGGCAATCAATTACTTACCAAGTGTGTCGCGAGCAGTGTAGAATTTCTTCTAGAAGAATATTATCAGCCCCTTCGGTGTCCCATGTGAGTTAACCATAGATAACATAACTCAATTTGATGCTTCCTTATTTAAAGAGTTATGTGTCTACTCCAAAATAGAACACCTTGTACAATAAATAATCACTTTAGTGCCTCTCCGCTTCGGAAGAATTTCGTAGAATTTTAATCTTAATTTTTTTCCTATAAACTGTTTGGTTCGTATGGTTATAAATACTAAAAAATTATATCGACAACTTTACATTTAATTTTAAAGTAAAATTTTCAACAAGTTTGATCTCTTAATTTTTTTCTTTATGAATCATGAGTTCAGTTTTTCTATGGTGTAATCAAACATTATTTGATGTCAATTTCATAATTTCTAATCTTATTGGATCAAAGATGACATGCCTTTACAATACTAAAATTTTCGTGTTCTTATGATTTTGGAATCCCACGAATCAAGAAAGGTCTTAAATTTCATTTCTAATATTTAATGCTCTCTCTTCCACAATTTTAAAGTACATATAAAGATCATCTTTCACCATGCAAAAGAAGGCATATTTCTCTCTCTTTCTCTCATTCTCCCTTCCAAATAACCGATTATCGTGTGTGACACGGGCTCTAAGATAAGCTAGGTCGATTTGACGATACCCTAAGCAAATCACTTATCACGTGTAAACACCGGAACAAGATCTTCTCTAGATCCAAGCTAGATTTTTCACGTGCAATACAATTCAGCCGCGTTGGTTGAGTTGGACTTTGAGTCGCAGCATGCGACAGATCGGCGACAATGGCGAGAAGGTGCGGCTGCATTACCACATCAATATCCTGTTCCATTGGGTTTTTTCAGTAACTTTTCATTAGAAAAATTGTCCTGCTCCCCCTCCGTCTAATAAAAGACCAAAACAATAAAAACCAGTTCATTTACCCTTTACACCTGCCAACCGAACCCAAACAAAAAGACCAGCTCAACCCCATCCAATCGCAGCGCCAGAGCTCCTTCCCGCACCCGCAATTGCCGCGCCACCGCTCGCTCCTTCTCTGTCCCCGCAATCGCCGCCACCCCCTGCAATCACTGCCGGCCATCCATCTCTCACACCACTGCTCCTTCCCCGCCCCCTGCAATCACCGCCGTCCCTACATCTGCGTGGTGCCTCCACTCCTTCCCCTCCATCTGCACGGCACCGCCCGCTGCCATCTTCACCGCTGCCAGACGACGATGGGAGCATCACGGGACATGGTCGGACGGAGTGTGCCTCGTCATCAGTGTATCGCCTCCTCCCCCATGTCGCGAGTGGACTGGACTGGAAATGGCGGAGGAAAACACCACGGCGGAGGCGATGCAACTGATTGACAGCGACAGCGAGTTCGCGGGTGACTCCGCGGAGCGGTTCATGGCGGTCGTGAGCGTCGCCGCCTGCAACCTCTCCTACACCGTCATCTCCATCATGGGGAATGTGCGTGCCTGCCTATCACGTTGCTTTGAGGAAGATGATAGGGAGGCAGAGGGGAGCGGACCACAACGGAATTGACGCCGTCGTCGACCTGAGCCAACCGTAGCCACGGCCACATCGGAGAAAGGAGGTGCGACAACTGCCGCACTCGCACGATCCCGGTCTCCACGACCTCAACGCGGCAACCGTCAAGACAGCCGGGACGCACAACCCATTGAGGGCTTGTTTGGTTAGCCCATCCGGGCCGGGATCCCGGCCCAATCCCTGTGGATCAGCCCGGCTGGGGAGGGTTTCTGGGATTGACCCAATTATCCATTTGGTATGGGCCGAGGTGAGGAATTTTTCGGCCCAAACCCTGTCAGTCCACCGGGGAGAAAAAACTCGCCCCCTCACTCATGGAACGAATCCACCCCGTGGCTACGTGTGACGGCGAGCGAGCAGCGGCCGAGCACGGCGACGACGGCGACTATGCGGGACGGCGACTTATCCCCGGTGAGCCTCGCACCTCTCCTCTTCCTTCTCTTCCTCCTCCTCCTCCGCCGTATCGCCGCGCTGCTCCGCCTCTGGGCCCTCGGCTCCCGCCTCCCCGGGCCCTCCGCCGCCCTTCTTGGTCGTCCCGAACGTGGTGCCGCCGGCCTTCCTGGAGGCCGTGCCGCCGGCGGAGAAGGAGGACGCGGGGCCGTCGACCAGGTTGAGGAGCGGGTCCGTCTCGACGAGAAGCTGGTCCTCCTTGAAGATGGCCCCGACGATGAAGTCGAGGATCCCCTTCTTCTTCTTGGGCGCCGCAGCCTGGGTGCCCCTCGTCGCGGCCGGCGCCACGGCCAGCTGCGCCCGGCGCAGCCTTCTCCCCGCCGCCGACGATTACGACGCTGGCGCCACGGCCGCCATGCTGCTCCCAATGTAGAAAAATTATCTTAAGATTCTCGGTTTCTCAAATAATTGAAGTTGCAGTGTACTTTGTGCTGATATGCATGATGTTATAGGGTTTTTAGTGCTGACATAATCAAAGCTTCACAGCAAATCTTTCTACATTGGGATTTTTGTGTTACAAGTAATTAGAATAACTTACCATACTTTTGTCGATTTAATTAACTAAATTTGAACATATATGGAAAATTGCACCTACCAGCTCAACTGCTCAATAAAATGATTTAAAAAGTAGTGAAGAAACAAACTAGACTTATAACTACTTGGGATGATATATCTTGTCGTTTCACAGATATCTTCCACTTTGAAATTATCAGGTTCTCTAATGGTAGACCTAAGCTTGTGCTGGTTCTGGTGTTGGCCCAACCTCATGCTAGATGAAGTGAACTCACCCCACTTTGGACATGATGTATCTGTTCCCATGAGGTGTTTATATGTAGCAGTGATGATTTTAGGATTGACAAGATGAATAGTCTGTTTGTTTTGCTGAGTGAAATAGGTTGCAGATGTATGCAAACTATGGTATAGTGAGATAAGGCAAGTTTTGGTCTTAGGATCAGAATTCTGCTATCAGGCCAAGACCATGCTTATTGCCAGCTTGCTTGTTTTGCTTCAAATGCACTAGTTATATATGCTATTGGTAAATGGGATCTATCACTTCAAATGCACTAGTTATATATGCTAGTGTGTTTTGGAACACCATATCTATATTCCAACTGCAATATTCTATTTTATTTTTCATATATGATATAGCATATTTCTTTTGATCTGTGGATGGCATATTTCTTTCCTGTTTGTCTGAATTGGTGTATATATCATAGTTGAGAAAAGATTTGCCTGATAATTTATACTTGATTGCCTTTGTTAGATTGCTACCGCTTGGACTAGAGAAGGAGAGGACGAACCTCCACCGTCGTGGGATCCTGTCGTGACACCGGATCACCTTTGAGTTCGAGAACAACGACATCATCGACAACGTCAAGACCAAGGTGAGCTGTGCCTTCCCGCTTTCTTATTTCTCCTCTTGCTATGGAATAAGTGTTAACTTTTTAACTATTTTATATTTTTCTAGTGCTAAAATGAATTTGCGAAGGATAGATCGAATTAGGAAGAGGAGGGAGGAGGAGGATGACGACATGATGCTCTTTCTCTTCCCCACATTACATCTTTTGAAAACTAGAGGACAAAGAGAAAAAAGGCCGCATCATACATCGATGCTATCCGGCAAGGATCGTGTTAGGGAAATCCTTGAAGGGCACGTTAAGGACTGCCGGGTAGCATTTAGGATGGAGCCTAAAATTTTTAAGTCTTTGGCAAATTATCTTAGATGGGAAAAATTATTACGTGATACAAGAGTGAAGGTCGAGGAGAAGCTAGCATTCTTCTTATTCATGCTATCACACAATGCATCCTTTGAGGACCTTCAATATGAGTTCAAGCATAGTGGAGAGACCTTCCATCGTCACATCAAATCTGTCTTCAAGATAATCCCTACACTCTCTCATCGATTTCTGAAACCTCCCAATCTTCAGCAACCACATTGGAAGATCGAGTCAGACCCGTGATTCTTCCCTTATTTCAAGGTGCTTACTTTGACATTTCCTTCAAAACCAATATCAACTATTTAAAATCTTTGAAATCCACTTGTAGTTTCTTTCTTTGCAGAACTGCATAGGAGCCATCGATGGCACTCATGTCCCCATAACAATATCGAAAGATAAAGCTGCACCCTTTAGGGATAGAAAGGGCACACTTAGCCAAAATGTTATGGTGCCTTGTGATTTCGACTTGAACTTCACTTTCATATCTTGTGGCTGGGAGGGATCTGCTACAGATGCTAGGGTTCTTAGGTCTGCTATGAACAGCGGTTTTCAAGTACCTCAGGGCAAGTTTTATCTCGTTAATGGTGGTTATGCCAACACTCCGTCCTTCCTTGCACCCTACCATGGTGTCCGTTATCATTTGAAGGAGTTCGAGCATGGTCGCCGTCGACCCCAAAACCACAAGGAGTTGTTTAATCACCGGCATGCAGTATTACGGAATCACATTGAAAGGGCCCTACGAGTTCTGAAGAAGCGTTTCCCTATTCTCAAAGTGAGCACGTTTCACCGAATAAGAAACCAAGTGAAGATACCAGCAGCTGCTGTAGTCTTCCATAACATTATCAGATTGCACAATGGCGACGAGCACTGGCTAGATAATCAACCAAATAACATACCTCCAGAATCTTTTGTTGATCTTCCGAGCGGTGATGTTCAATACCGTGGGAACAACGAACATGGTGACAATGAGAGAGACATAATTGCAATGAGAATGTGGGAAGATTTTCAACATGCATAGTAGATAGAGGAGTTCTATTCCATTTGACCTTTTATCATGTATTAACTAGTATATGTGAACTCTTTATTGCTTTTGTATTATGTTATTAACATTACAAAGAAATATTATCATGCTCAACAGTTATAATGTTTGGAAGGGGTTCTTCAAAGTTCTTCAACCAAGCCAAAAGGAAAGGGCCATCTCCAAAAGGTATTATGGTATGTTTTTTCTAACTTGCATGAATTTTTTTGTCTTGAGCAACTTGCCTTGTATTTGACTTTAATTGTATTTAACTTTTTTCTTCTAATAGTGGATAAATCTAGAGCCTCATGGAATCCAGTATTAGAAAAATCTCTAGTTGACTTGCTCCATGAGCATAACAATCCTTCCTTCAGAGGACAAAATGGGCGGTCAAGTGAAACATGGAATAAAATTGTGAAAGAATTCCATGAGAAGTATCCGTATGTGACTTTCACAAAGGTTCAAATACAAGAAAACGAAAAAGAGCTGAAACGAGACTATAGGATGCTCAAGGAAGCAAGAAGACAGAGTGGAGCTTCATGGAATGAACAAAGATGTATGATAGAAGCTGAACCAGCTCTTTGGAATAAAATCATCATCGTAAGATATTCTTTCAAATCTTATCTGATTCATTTATGAGCTAAATTTTGTAGCCACTCATTTTTTTTCATTCCTACACTTTGCAGTCCTTCCCTAGAGCCAAGAAGTTTCGTAGTAAATCTTTTCCACTCTTTGATGCTTTAGGTGAACTTTATGATGGTAAGATAAACTAATAGCAGCTTGTACTTTTACTGTTTGTTTGTACTTTATGCTTATCTCTATTTTATCAATTTGTTTCTTTTGCATAGGACAAACTGCTGAGGGTAGCTATAACTTCACATCATCTGCCGAGCCATCACAGTATCCTATTCTTACACAAGTGGACCTTGTTGATGACTCTACCGACACAGAGGTGTATTTTCCTGATATTCAAGAAACAATGGATCATGATGAGGAGAATCTAGGCTTCTCAAGTGAGCAACTAGATGCTAGAGTAGAGCATGAGCAAAATCAGCAAAGGAAGAATCACGCTACGACAAGGAAGAAAATAGAACAGGAGCCAAAAAAGCGCAAGCAAAATGGAGATGTTGCTAGTATGATGGAGAGGTATCTTGCATTGCGAACAAAGCAGGCCGAGGAGGAAGCTACAGCTTTAGCTAGAGAAAGAGCCGAGGAGCCAAAGACTGTGGATGATTTCTCCATCAAGAAATGTATTTCAGTGGTGAACACAATGGAAGAGTTATCAATTGATGAGAAAGCTGATGCCTTCGAGGTGTTCAAGAGTGAGCAGAATAGGGAAATTTTTCTTAGTGCAGATGAAGCTAGTCGTCTTGTGTGGTTAAGAAGGCGGATGGATCATTGTAGGCAGTAGAAAAGGTATAAAAGTTTTTGTTTTAGTTGTGCTAATTTAAATGAATCCATAATTTTTTCATTGCTTTGTGCATCATGCTAGCAATTTAGATTTTTAGAGCTTTGCACCCTTTCTATGAGTTATATGTGCTATATTTTCCTTTCTCCTCTAGTGTTTAACTCCGGTGCTAATTGCAAGGTGGGATCAGCAGGGAAACAAAATATCACCTTTTCATTCCACCACCTAGTGTCCCTCTCTTATTTCTTAGATATGAATTATATACTTAGTTGTTTGTGTTTCTGTTCTAAGAGTAAGAAGTTGTCTTTTTCAGTTTCCATTTTCCCTTCAGAAAAATGGTTGCCATCTGAACTGTTGTGCTTCACTTTTTTCTATTGTGCCATTTGAACTGCTAAACTTCATGTGTGCAGGATGATGGCGGTGATGAAATGAGGGATGAGCAGTAGCAAAAGATCCTAGTGGCTGCCATCTCTGTCTGTTAACCCTGGTGTAGTTATGATGCTTGCACAAGGACCATTTTCATATGTCCTTTATCGCTGGATCTTTACTTACCAACTAGAATCCTGCTCATGTGTTCAAGCACACTCGAACTGATCAACTTAGGTGCTTTGGCAGATGATGATTTTTGGTTATTGTTCAAATCACGTGCGTTTGGTGATGAGAAATGTTGTACATGTCTCTTGCTGTCAATTGGTAACAGTATTCAGTACTTGATCGTCAGTTGTTATGGCATGCCAGTATACTGCTGTTCTGTGAATTGTTACTAGCTACCTTACTGCGTATCAGTAGTGTACGACAGTGAAAGACTAGAATTTGTTTGATCTGGCATATAGTGCTCGCCATTGATTAATTGATTACTTGCATTGGTCTGGTGTATAGTGCCGCACGAACAGATCCGCTTACATTTTCTTTTAAAAATTACACCTTCTTTTTGCCACAGAACAGCAGTATATAGTGCGATTTCCTCGTGCAAGTTCGCAAATTTTTATTCTTGTTTAATACTAGCAAGTGAAAGAATTGGTTCCTTTGTCAAGTGCCAGCGCCAATACCGTGGTTCATCTGTGTGTTTGCTTTATAATTACCGAGTTCATTCAATCCATACTAACCAATCCATACTAAACCAAACAAACTCTAGTAGAAGGGGTTAGATGGTGCAAAGGGATTTAAGGGGATTGGGTGATGGGAGGGGGATCAACCCAATCCCCCTCTGGATTGGTTCCCCTAGGGGATTGGTTCCCTAGGAACCAAACAAGCCCTGACCCAGCTCTGAGTGCTCCTGCGTGGAGGTTGCAGTGAGGTAATCCCGCTACCTATTTATCCCTTCTCGTCCATTCAGATGCTTCTTTCTCTTCCTCGTCTGACACTCTTATTTCTTCCGGTCGCTACAAATATTGACGGTCGATGGTGTAAACAAGGTTTGGAACGGCATCATCAAGCTCCACAAGGTTAGTTCTTCCGCAAGTTGCATCTCTTATTCATGCGAAAGCAGCGAGTGTAGTTTCCGAGTCCTAAAATGTAGTATTTGCTTTTTCTCAGCAGCCTTCCCAGTTACGAAGGATTGCAAGGGTACCAGTGCTCCTAGAATTGCTCTCATTTGTTTTGTCCAGTGCTCCTGCATCATTTATCAGAGGTAAGCAATTCATTTGTTCTATCTGTTTCTTCTGTGATCAAAAGTAGAAATCCTTAAGCAATTCATTTGGTTCTATCTGCTGCTTCTGTGATCAAAAGTAGAAATCCTTGTTAGTTCATTTCACGTAAACTAGCTTCATGTTGGAACGAATTTTATGCAATTAAGTATATCCTCCCTTGGTACAGTGGTAGCCACTTTGTGAATAACAACATAATCCGTTGACCTTTCAAGTAATAAGTGCTTAAGATATTAGTGCCAGAAGACCAAAGAAAAGCATAGCTTGTTCTTTTTATTTACCTTTCACTTAATGCCAGTGAATCTAAACAAAACAAGAGGCTTGTTCCTGAGTAATATCAAACAAGAGACTCAGGCTCACCAATGAAATAACAAATCACTGTTCAGGCAGATGAAACCACATACCTGAAACTAAGTAACCTAATAAATAAACAGTAGTGACCTGAAATCAATGTTAACTAATACAGGTAAGCATAGGAGGAATAGATAAGCAGCATTATTGAGTCAGTCTGTGTAATTGACCCTTACACTGAAAACTGCAATGCTACCATCCTGTGTGCAGCACGATCCATAGAAACCTCATGAATTTTACGTCTCCCTGCTTATTAAAATTCATGAGCAGTAAGGTCTTTAATTTGTTAGATTGAGCTGTAATTTTACTACAATATATATACTATGACCCAAATTACCCAATGGACCGACCAGTTGCATCTCTATTTTCAGGATGCACAAGAACTCCTTGCATCAACACACATATTGACTGCACTTGAACTCAGGATCAATGCATTAATCATATTGAGTTCACCAGAAGACAAAACTTCAGACTAGATATAAACCACAATACAGCCACATCCAACATTCTCTTGAGAATGCCTTTTGGCCAAAGTCTGTATGCAGATGCGATCGCAACAAGCCAACTTGATCTAACACAGGGTAAGAAAATAGTAGATATATACAAACTGAGCACAACTCCTATTGCTTATTGTTCTCGGGAGCCCCCCTTGCACCCTTATTGCTTATTGTTTGTTATATTGTCATGTTAGTTATGTAAAATATTGATGCTAGAATGAAATAGAGTGAAGGTAAAGACTATATTTGCTTTTATGTCAGATCTTGCGAGTGCATTTTCTTTATATGTCACATTTGTTAAGGTTGTAAGAGATGTACCAAGTGAACCTTTCTGAAGTCCTCTCTATGTATTATGTTTGTATGTCACGTCTATGCATTCTATTATTTGTACTCAGTTAAGTAATTGACTATAAATGATGATATGTGCTAAAGTGCTAATGCATATAGAAATACTTGGTTCTGAAACAACCATCTTGTAATGCATAGGTATATTTGTTAACATCCTATATTGATGGGTTGGTATATATGCTTGGTCATGTCATTTACTTTTTTGAGATAGATTTGAAGGTTTTTTAGGTATATATGCTTGGGTTATTGCTTAGGTACTATTTTTGTTCGCACTCACTTTGAATGATGCTAACACTTTCGATGTCCTAATTTGTATGGCTTTTCACTTCTTATACAAATTCATTTTAATGATATATTATAGGCATCTCAAGATGATCTTTTGCTATTTTTGGTCTTCACAATTTAGGGTTCTGTTGCAACATATGGGCACTAGTTATTTCAATGGTACACAATGTAATGATCCTCATTAAACTTTGTATAAGTACGTATGTGTAGTGCTATGATTGTGTGTATGTCTATGAGTTGTACTAATTGTTATATATAGAAAAAAGAATGTCCCATTTGGACCGTAGATAATTACACTATTTCTTATGAGATCTTTGTACAATGACGTACAGTGATGGGAAGGTGGTGAAATGAGCATTTCAGTTTTGGATGTTTCTAGGTTCGGGCGCTAACTTGGATGTGTGGTTTACATGTGTTTCTATATATGGGTGGTAAACATGTGTTAGATCTTGCCTTGTGATGATGATATCCTATACCGTATGCGAGGCGGTACCTGTATACATGTTCCTTGGATATTCTTAGTGGGTAACATACTCGCCAGGGATTATAGAAGATAAGGGGACCTCTCATAGAGATCCTAAACACCCTTTAAACTAAGAGATCTTATCCCTACATTTAAGGAAGCTAGAGTTCAACTCAGAGATAAGTCCATGTCACCTACGACTCGAGGAACCCCCTATATAAGGACTCGAGAACTCCCCAGGGAGGGGGAGAAGAAGCACGTTACGTTCTAGATATCCCAGAGTCTCAGGAGTGGAACGAGTTCTATAGGTTCTACCAGAAGCCACAAGCAACTACAGAAGCCTCCAGCCGTCTAGATCTAGTCGGAAGAGCCCCTGACTAGTTTAGATCCAATCTAGACTAGCCACTAACCCCTTTATAAAGATACTCGTGATTCAATATATATATCAACAGAATATAGGGTTATTATCCTAATAAAGGCTCGAACTTGTATAAAAATCCTTATCCGTACATCCCGATGCTGCTAGGTGATGGCCTCAGGGTTCCTACCATTCAATAAATCTCTTTGTCTCATGACTAACATAAGATCGACGATTTACTAATTTTTGACACCTTAAAAAATTAAAAGGCCTGAGATGAGATCTGATTTGACCTATCCGTCACTGAAAGCCCACTAGACCAGAGTGCGCGCGTGATCATTTCTTTTCCACACTAGAGCTCTGAGTTGACGCAGCATCTTCCTCTGCTTCTCGTACACGCACGATCGAGCTATCCGATCTGCGTTGACGCCATGTCGCTCGTGCTCATAAAGCCCCTCTGCCTCCTGTCCGCCACCCAAGTGAAGTGATAGAGAATTAGAGATAGTGCGCGCCTCTCCCATCGGATTCGCATTTGCTTCTTCTTCCTCGTGTTAGGAAAGGTACGAGAACAGAAAAGACGGGATGATTTCTCCTATTCTTTTGAGGGCAACTAATTAGTTCCTCCAATTAAATTTTCATACATTCACATATTTTCTTACGTATTGACTAATTCTCAGTTGTCTAAAATTTTTGTAAATCTCAATCACTTAAAATTGCACATCAATAAGCCTAAAATTGCAGTTCTAAAAGTATACAATTTTAGTGAAAAGTTAATATAATTTTTAGTTTATAAAATTACACATCCTTTAGTCTAAAATTACAGTTTTAGAGATGCGCAATTTTAGTGAAAAGTTACTGCAATTTTTAGTCCGTAAAATTATACGTTATTTTAGTGGAGATGAGGATTGTTGGATTTTGATCCAAAGACTTAAAAAGTAACTAAAATTTAAGAAAATTTCAGACAACTGAGAAATAGACATTCCCATTTTCTTATCTTGCGTCTCCCAATTAATTTCTCCTCTTAATTTCTTCTCACATTTTTCCGTTGGTTTCACGTCACCACAGATTCTTTGGAGAAAAGCTGACAGTGAGCGCTCTCTCTCCTACTGGACTGGTCCTCCCTTGTTGCTTTCTTGGCGCGTTGTTTCCTTCGCCTTGACTCGCGAAGCTCTCTTGCGCGAGGTGAGTGAGCTGCGGAGGCGGCGGCGGCGGTGGCGGAGCAATGGCTCACCGGCTGCTGCACGGCACCCTTCACGCCACCATCCTGGAGGCCGACAAGCTCACCAACCCCACCCGCGCCACCGGCGGCGCCCCCGAGATCTTCCGCAAGGTCAGTTCATTCCCTACAACCTTGCTTACAACCATGAGAGTGGAGTAGAGTAGATTGCATCCTTGGAAATGAACAAAAATCACTTTCTTTGAGCTCGAAGATCGTAAATTGCTTTCCATCTGCAGAAAAAAAGAAGATGCGATTTTTATTGTGCAGTGTGCAATGCCAGATTTGAATGTGTTCGTTGGGAGTTAAGAATCTTGTCGGATTGTAGTTTGTGGAAGGGTTCGAGGAAACTATCGGGCGCGGCAAGGGCTCGACGCGGCTGTACGCGACGATCGACCTCGGCAGGGCGCGCGTTGGCCGGACGCGGGTCATCGCCGACGACCCGGTGAACCCGCGGTGGTACGAGGCGTTCCACATCTACTGCGCGCACTTCGCCGCCGACGTCGTCTTCTCCGTCAAGGCCGCCGAGCCCATCAGCGCCACGCTCATCGGCCGCGCCTACCTCCCCGTCCGGGAGCTCCTCGACGCCGCCGGCCAAGAGATCGAGCGCCGACTCGACGTCCTCGACGCGAGCAAGAAGAAGCTCCCGCACGGGCCCACGATACACGTGCGGCTCAAGTTCTGCGACGTCGCCGGCGACCGCCGCGAGTGGGGCCGGGGCGTCGGCGGCGCACGGTACCCCGGCGTGCCGTACACCTTCTTCTCGCAGCGGCCGGGGTGCAGAGTCACCCTGTACCAGGACGCGCACACCCCTGACGCGTTCGCGCCCAGGATCCCGCTCGCCGGCGGCGGGCGCTACGAGCCCGGGCGGTGCTGGGAGGACGTGTTCGACGCCATCAGCGACGCGCGCCACCTAGTCTACGTCACCGGCTGGTCGGTGTACACCGAGATCACGCTGATACGGGACGGAGCCCGGCCGCGCCCTGGCGGCAACGCCACCCTCGGCGAGCTCCTGAAGCGCAAGGCCCGCGAGGGCGTGCGCGTGCTCATGTTGGTGTGGGACGACCGCTCCTCCGTCGAGTCTCTCGGCATGACGTGGGGGTACATGCAGACGCACGACGCCGAGACGGAAGAGTACTTCCGCGGCAGCGACGTGCACTGCGTCCTCTGCCCGCGGAACCCCGACGCCGGCAGCAGCGCCGTCATGGGCTTGCAGATCGCCTACATGATCAGCCACCACCAGAAGATCATCGCCGTGGACCACGACATGCCGGCGAGGGGCAGCTCGGGCCGCCGCCGCATCGTCAGCTTCGTCGGCGGCCTCGACCTCTGCGACGGGCGCTACGACACGCAGTTCCACTCCCTGTTCAGGACGCTGGACACGACGCACCACAAGGACTTCCACCAGCCCAGCCTCGAGGGCGCGGCCATCGGCATGGGCGGGCCGAGGGAGCCATGGCACGACATCCACGCCAAGATCGAAGGTCCCGCGGCGTGGGACGTGCTCTACAACTTTGAGCAGCGGTGGAGGAAGCAAGGTGGTGGCCAGGACCTCCTCGTTGATCTGAAAGCCTTGGCGAATCTGATCATACCGCCATCGCCGGCGACGTTCCCCGATGACCAGGAGACATGGAATGTGCAGGTGTTCCGGTCCATCGACGGCGGCGCGAGCTTCGGCTTTCCGAAAACACCGGAGGACGCTTCTAGGTCTGGCCTCATCAGTGGCAAGAACAACATCATTGACAGGAGCATCCAGGACGCCTACATCCACGCGATACGCCGTGCAAAGCACTTCATCTACATCGAGAATCAGTACTTCCTCGGTAGTTCGTTCGCGTGGAAAGCCGACGGCATAAAGCCGGAAGAAATCGAGGCGTCGCATCTGATTCCCAGGGAGCTCTCGCTGAAGATTGTGAGCAAGATTGAGGCAGGTGAACGTTTCGCGGTCTACGTCGTGCTGCCAATGTGGCCGGAAGGTCACCCTGCAGGTAGATCTATGCAGGCTATACTGGATTGGCAGAGAAGGACGATAGAGATGATGTACTATGACATCGCCATTGCACTTGAGGGGAAGAGGATCGACGCGAGCCCGAAGGATTACCTCACCTTCTTTTGCCTAGGGAACAGGGAGGCGAAGAGGAGCGGCGAGTATGAACCTGCAGATCGCCCAATGGATGGCACGGACTATGAAAGGGCACAGAAGGCTCGGCGGTTCATGATCTATGTTCATTCCAAGATGATGATAGGTATGCTCATCCACATTGCAGATTCAAGAATATAGTTCAATCTAGCAGTGCGAATTCACTCTGTGGTTTCACCAAACTCCAGATGTTACATGAGAATTCTTGCACTTGTTTAACATTTAGGCCCTTACATGACATGTCATGTTTGTAATGGCCCATTTTTGGAAGCATACTTAGAAATTTTTTTACCAAAAAGGGCAGAGCTCTGCCATGCATTATAAGAAGGATAAAACAAAAGCATACTTAGAATTACATGTCATTGTCGAAATTCCAATACAGACATGTCATACCTGATAATTGTCACAATAGAACACATCTCCAGTGTTCCCGTCTTGTTATCACAAACATACCTGTCACTTGACCTGCTCAGTTTGTTTCAGTTGATATAGTTCATGTGGTTGAAGTTAAATTTGTCTTACATGTAATCTGCTCCTTTTTTTTCAGTTGACGACGAGTACATCATCGTCGGATCTGCCAACATCAACCAGCGGTCGATGGACGGGGGCAGGGACTCCGAAATCGCCATGGGCGCATACCAGACACACCACCTGAACACCAAAGACCAGGTTGCCAGAGGGCAGGTCCATGGTTTCCGGATGTCGCTGTGGTATGAGCACCTCGGCATGCTACACGACGATTTCCTAAACCCTAGGAGCCTGGAGTGCGTCCAGAGGGTGAACAAGACGGCTGACAAGTACTGGGACCTCTATGCTAGCGATGAGCTTAAGGATGACCTCCCCGGGCACCTTCTCACATACCCTATTGCTGTGTCGAACGACGGCACAGTGGCAGAGCTGCCAGGGGCGAAATGCTTCCCCGACACCCAGGCTCCGGTGCTAGGGACGAAATCCAATTACCTGCCTCCTATTCTCACCACATAGAGCTGCAAAAGTTTGCTTGTGCGAAGTTGTAATCTCGGCAATGTTAGTTGCTGCTTCTAGATATGCACTTTCAGCAGTGTAAGCTATTCTGTTACTTCTATGTGATGTTTCTGGTCTGAATTTGGTTGATTAGCTTATCCAAAGTCTGAATATTTCAGCTGCCTCCTAGTCATCTTTAATCCATAGCATACTCTGAAGATTTAGGAATGTTTTGTTGAGGATTTGGCTTGTTCATTAGCTGTGTAGTCTAGACTTCAGACTCTTTTTTTGAGGTAGTCTAGACTCCGGACTTGGATGAGTTTCAAAAAGAAAAGAAAAAAAGGGACGTCGCTTGGAAGGCTAAATTTACTAGTGGTGTCCCACATTATATCGACTATTGTTAGTTTTCACCTATTGGATTCCAGACAGCTTTTGGAAGGTTCCTGTCAGCTAACGCATGGTAAATGTGGTGCTTGCTTTATGATTTCATTTCTGCATGAACTGCATCTCCTTTTTGTAATCTTTGAATTTTAGAAGTATCCAGAGCAGATTTGTAGTCTTCAGGCTTCCTTCCAGTTTTGATGCTTCTGCCAATGTACCAATCTGGACCATGCTACTTAGTCCTGTAGAATTACTGGTACAACACTGACATTGATACGCTACATACAGTAATTACTAATAACTGCTACAGTTCGCTGAAATTTACTAAACCAATATCTTAAAATATTGTAGATAGTCAAAGTGATCCTGTACTGTAACATATATACATATAAACCCAACAACTCAAAATGACGGTTGATGAATACAGGAAAAGTAGTCGTAACCTCGATCTAAATAGAACCCGGTCACTATTTATACCATTTTATAATATAGGAGTTGATAAATAGTGTCATATTTTTACTTCTCTTATCTTCCTTTGCATTAATCACATTCCTAAAAAATCTCTAACAAAAAGTAACAAACTAATTAACTTGAATATAATAAAGACTCTCAATAAATTAACAGGACCACCACCCTAGAAAATCTCTAACAAAACGGAGGCCAGATGATGTGTGAGGTTGTCGCCGGCCGACTCACCAGAGATGAACACCTGGCATGAGACAAGTCGTCTTCTTGCTCGGTAAAATTTTTGGATCTCTTGTTGTTGGGTCTCAAGTAGATGGACGGTTCTTCAATTTGCGGTGGTTGCTCTCCAATTAGACTAAATTCTGACTATCCTCCCAAGTTGTTCTATCGATTTCACCCCTCAACAAGCTAGAATAAAATTCATCTGCCATTGGAACGATCTGCAAATACATTAAGGTAACACATTCAGATCATTGAACACATAATGTGACTACAGAAAAAGAATACAATTCACTATATGTTTCCTATGCACCCAAGAGCTATGACGCTTTGAAGTTTCAAATTTTCTTTGACATGTCAACAATATATTACAGATGTTCTACTAAAAGAATAAAAATATTTCTTAGATTGTTCTACTAATCCAGCAAATCGAGATATATAGATCACCGACAAAAAATCAACAACATATCACACTCAATTCATGCATGCCAAATCAATCTCACTGTGTTCTCGATGATTAACCCAAATTGCTAGTATCATTTGGATGAAACAATTAATACTGTTCTTATTTTCTCTCAAATCCCACACACTCTCATTTTCTCTAAAATTCCCCTTCAAAGTATTATTCCTCACTCTCAAATTTCCCATAAATCCCTCACTCAAATTCCCCTTCTCCCTCACAGCCACCCATAGCAACCCAAGCTCCCTCCCCTGACCTCCCTCCCCCGGTGGCCCCCCCTCACCCGGCGCCCCCTCCCCCAAGGTCCCCTGCCTCGAGGCCCCTCCCCGGCTCTCCAATCACCAGGCGCCCCGCCTCCCCCGAGCCCTCCTCCCCCGAGAGCCCCTCCCCTGACGTCCCTCTCCCCCAGCGGCCCCCTCGCCTGGCGCTGCCACACCCAAATCTAGAGCGGGACGGGCTGCGGTGGGTGGGACGGGCCGAGCTACGGTGGATGAGGCGGGGTGTGCTGCGGTGAGCAGCACTGGAGCAGAGGAGCAGCAATGCCGGCCGGCAGGGCGAAGAGGGGAGAAGAGGCCGGCGGAGCGGGAGGGAAACGAAGATACCAACCTCGTCGGGGGCGGCGTGGAAGGAGTAGTTGGTGCGAAAGACAGCTTCGCGAGAGGGTCGTTGCTGATGGCAGGTCTCCAAGCTCACGCCATTTTTGGCGTGGGTAGCTGCGTGTTATACAAGGCCTGCTGGAGACGCTTTTATTATACCTTTTAAATAAGAGTTGCATGTAGGAATAAAGCTTGAGACATGCAGCGAATTGAAGGCATGATTAGAGAGAGGGATAGAGAGATGACTTCTAGCTTGTTTGGAGTTGAGCCACTTTATGCATGTTGTTGTGGTACACGGTGAGAGAAAATACTAGAGCGTAAAATGGGTAAACAAGACTATATTGCTGTTTTGATCATTGTATACATCTAACAGAGCGTAAAATGGGTAAACAAGACTATATTGCTGTTTTGATCATTGTATACATCTAACAAAACGAAAATGTAGATGGAAACTATGCGCCCTGTAATTTGAAATGGAGGGAGTAGTCAATATATATAGAATTGACTTCTAGAAATGAACTAACCTGATAATTCACATGCATTCTTCTAATTAGATCCTGAGGAACAACAAGTATAGCAAATATACCCCAATTATTGATGATCAGTGGCAAGATGATGAAGTAATGTCCAATAGGGTGGAGCAAGTGGCAAGTGATCATGGGCACAAGCAAGGGTTTAAAAGGGATGGAAGAGATAAGGCGAAGGCAAAATTGGTGGTGGATGAGGCAAGAAGAAGAAGCAACAGAACTGCATCAGACCAACAATGCTATGGACAAAATTGTGGATAGAACCAAGGTTAAAAATCTTGAAGTTGTGCCCGGTAAGGATACTATTCCCACTATTTTACATACTGGTCAGAGTACCATGTATGATATTGCTAGTAAAGTAGGCGTTAGATTAGGTGAAAATAATTTGGATTGTGAGAAGTCTTTACAAGCTATTCGAAACCTTGAAGAAGCTTGACGTAATTTGTGTATAGCTAGTGCTAAGCAAGTAGATACAGTTATCCAGCTTTGACCGTGAGGCCATACATGAGTTGTTGACTGATGAGGAATCTAGGGAAGATGTTGATGATGGTATAGATGGCTGTATTAGAGGGCTGGCATCTTTGGATAGGCTTGCGAAAGGTAAGGATAGTGTCGGGAGAGCTAGAGGTAGAGCCCCTGTATATGGAAGAAGAGGAAGAGGTAGGCGTAGAGGTAGGGGAAGGGGGAATAATCAAATTTGATTAGATGGCTGAGATGTTCTAAGATGTTAGGGTTTAATTAGATGGCTGAGATGTCCTAAAGTGTTAGGGGTTTAGGGGATGCTCACAAGTTAGATTCTTGAAAGAGACAACAATAGAGCACAAATTAGAGTTCATTGGTGTTCAGGAAATTAAGAAACCCTCTTTTTCTGCTGCTTGGTTGAATAATGTTGGAGGTAATAAGAGTTTCTCTTAGTGCTTTGCGCCTGTTAAGGGTTAGTCAGGTGGTTTTTTTTGGGGTGTAAATGAAGATATTTATGAGGTGATGGAGATTGATGGGGGGCTTTTCATGCTAGAGTGCTAGTCAAACACAAGGTGTTGGGGTTTATCTAGAATCTCATAACTGTTTATGGGGCACCTCATAGTAGAGATAAGATGCATTTTCTTGTAGAATTGGTGTAAGTTTTGAGATGTAATGTGCATCCCATTGTAGTGGGGGTGATTTTAACTCAATTGGAAGGCTAGTGAAAGTAATAGGAATATGAGACATTCTAAGTGGTATTTTATCTTTAATTGTCATAATTAAGCACTAGGACCTTAAGGAACTAGAGATAGCTAGTAGATTTTTTACTTGGTCTAACAATCAAGAAAATCCTATGTTTGAGAAGTTAGATAGGATTTTTGTTAGTACGGAGTGGGAAAGAATGCATCCTTTAGTTTTTATTAGAACTCTGCCTAGGGTAGTTTCAGATCATGTTGCTTTGGTTATGGACTTTGGCCTATCTTAGCCTAAAATTGTCAAGCCTTTTAAATTTGAATTATGATGGTTTCTAACAGAAGATTTGAAGGATGTAGTCAATAGAGTTTGCTATGGTAGTTACTATGATAGAACTCTTTTAGACAAGTGGCATAATAGGGCTAGGGAGCTAAGGAGGAAACCTAAAGGGTGGAATCTGAATTATGAAAGTTTTTATTAAAAAATAGAAGAGATGTATGTTAGAGAGTATTGATAGTATTGATAAGGAAAGTGAACTTGTTGGTTTGTCAGCCGCCAAGTATGTCCTAAAGAAGAATTTAGACTCTCGGTTAGCTAGGATCCTGAAAGAAGAGATTAAGTGGTTTCACATATGAAGGATCAAAGATGTCGACTAGAGGGGGGTGAATAGGCGACTACAAATTTTAACCTTTTCTTAATTGCTTTTAGGAAAGTGCGAAATATAAGTTCTCTAAATGTGCAACTAAGTGAGTTAACCTATATGACAAAAGATGAATAGCTCAATGATGAACAAAAGGAATACAAGCAAGACCATACAATCACAATATGGATATGAAGATGAATCAACCACAAGTTAGAGACGAAGATTTAAGCCGAAGTTCACACCCTTGGGGGGATGCTAATCTCTGTTGGAGAGGCGGAGGCCCAACAAAGCACCTCACGACACAAAGTCTCGCCTTCTTCTCCTTTGAGCCTCGGCAAACCAAGCCCGAGCTCAAATAACTCGTGGTAGACCTTGAGGTGGCCTCCAAACCTTCACAAACGATCCCGGAGTACAAATCCACACCTTGGAGGCTTCCGGGAGACACCAACCGTCTAGGGATCCCCACAATCCCAAGAGTAACAAGCAAAGTGATGAACTCAAGGGGGATTCAAATGTGGCTTGGTGGGATTGTAGATCTAGGTCTCCTCTTTCTTTTCCCTCAAAGGCTTGATGGGATTTGAGCACTAGGGGAGGAGATCCTCAAGCTTTGGAGCTCAACAATGGTGGAGGAGAGAGGTATTCAAAAGCTGCAGGTTGGGTGCCCCTTGGGGAAGAAGGGGTGGGCCTTTTATAGGTCCCCCCGAAATCTGCTCGCTGGGCCTCTGTGCACACAGTCCGGAGTTCCATCCGGAACCTCCGGATCACCCGAATTCCGGGTGTCCTCCGGACAGCCTTCCGGGTGAGTCCAGAAGCTACTAGACTCATCCGGAACTCATCCGGAGTCCATTCGGAAAATAGGGTCACCCGGAGGTTCAGCCCGGAACCTCCGGACTCAACCTCCAAGAGGTCCGGACCAACCAGGATTCCCGGTGCCTCCGGGATGAATGGATTCCGGGCTGTCTTCCGGACAGCCTTTCGGGTGAGTCTAGAGGCTATTGGACTCGTCCGGAAATCCATCTGGAAGCCACCTGGATTCCGAGCCACCCGGAGGTTCGGTCCGGAACCTCCGGACCAAGCATCCGGATCACAGCAGAGAGCAAAAGCAGGGTATTCTATATGGCTTCTCACTTGCTCTCTCTTGGGGTTTTTCTCGAACATGGGATGTGGATGAAAGATCTTATAGGAAATTTGTTACCACCCTCTTGTTCATCACATTACCCCTCTTAATAGTCCGGCTTTTCTATGACTCAATCATAAGATAAAAATGCATAAATTTAAATACGTCGTCTTCTTCTCTCCTTTTTGCTTAGGGGGTCTTCGATCACCTTTGCTTATCAATCCTCGGACTAACTCCTGTTCATACACTTTGAAAACGTGGTTAGTCCCCTAATTACTTGTCATTTACACCAAAACCCACTTAGGGGCTTAGATGTCCTTTCAATCTCCCCCTTTTTGGTGGTAGATGACAACCATGATTAGATCTTACATAAAGTTTTATAAATTGAATGTTTTTGGTTTCTTAGGACATAGGGAGGGCTCCCCCTAGATTTGTGCACTAATTGAATAGTTTTGCTTTTGAATGCAAAGTGCACAAATATAGGGTTTGATGAGGCTCCCCCTATTTCATTAGAAACCGTGGGGTGTTGCAAAGTGTAAGATATGAAAAAAATAACACATTTACATACTTTGGTGAGAGTGTGTCAATAAACATAACACACACACTCACTATCACATGGTATGTGTGACAATATAAGATATGGATAACATTGCTCAACAATAAGACATGGCATGAGACATAGACATGATATCATGGATAAACCAAGGTAAAGAATATACGCTATAAGCAACCTTAGCCACAACCATGATAAACTTGAACAAACGAAAGTCTCATCCATATAAGAATTTAAACATTTGAGTAGCAAGTCACACATCCACACAATATAGAGTACGACGCAAGTACGATGGATATAATAAAGAGTTTCACAAGCCCAATAAGATTCAAAGCCAAGAACGAGGGCTTGTGATCATGTAAACTACCCATAAACCACCAACGAGAAGACCTAATAGAACTCACTTCTCCCCCTTTGACATCTAAACACCAAAAAGGAGAGAAAGAGAGCGAGGCTAACGCAGCCCAAAGAACTACTCATCATCATCCGTCTCCTCCTCCTCCTCCTCCTCCTCCTCCTCGTCATCGTCGTCGTCCTCCTCCTCATGAGCAGGGGCAGAAGATGTAGGCATGTCTTGATCTTCATCACTGTCACTCTCAAAAGGATTTTCAAAAACTTCCAAATCACTAACGTTATCCTCAGATCCATGTTCACTGTCCTCTCCATTCTTGCGCCTCTCTTCATAGATCATGTGGGAGTTCTTCTTTGCGAGCTCACTCAACTTATGCATACGGGTATGAATCGCTTTGACATACCCAAAGATTGATTTGAGCGCTCTCATAGCTTTCCTCTTCTTTTCTTTCTTCTTAGATTGGCTTGAAGAGCCTTCATGCTCAACCTCCTTTCCTTTCCTGGAGGTGGTTGTTGTGTCCCTTTTAGGTGAGTGGCAAGCAGTAGGCCTCAAGTACCCATGGAGTTGCTTCGGAGCAGTCTCAATAATGGCAGGTGATGTGGCTCCAAGAATAAAAGCCTCAATGAAAGGAGCATAGGTAGGAGACCTCTTCTCAATCACCACAAGCCTCATCTCTTGATAGAGAAAATCCATCACATCCATGCGAGTTTGCTTCTCCGGTCTTGTGTAGAGCATGAGGTTGATCAAGGATCCTCTCACAGCTGTAGAGTCTCCAACCTTTGCACCAATGGATTGCCGAAAGAGCTTGTACATCACATCATAGAATGGCAACATGTCATTGGTGAAGCCAATGGTAATTCTCCCCGGTCCATAGCAAAATCTAAGCTTATCCTTACTTGCAGGGTCTTCATTGTGGATACGGACACCACGGTTGTCTCTGTCATATCTAAAAGAGTATCCAAGAACTTGAGCAAACAGACCAAAGGGCCTCTTGTACATGTGAGGTCCGGTCATCCAAGACAGAGATCGCTCTTCATCATTGTGAAAGTGCACAGTTGCATAGAATTGGTGAATGTGTTCCGGATAAAATGGTTGATTTACCTTCATTAACCTCAGAACATCCAACTTCTCACAGGCCTTGATGATGCCTGGGAAGTATTCCTCATTGTCTTCAATGAATTCAACATCAATGGTCTTTTGAATGATCACTTGAGTCTTGTGAGCTTCAAAGATGTCATTGAATATCTTCTCTTGTTGATAGTCCCAAAACCTCTCATCTGTGACATTGCTTCTTTCTTCTTCATAAGGATTCTTCATCCTTAACTTAGCCCATTTCTGCCTTGTCATAGTTTTGATGTTCTCTTGAGGAATGGTTGGTCCTCGTGGAGCACTAGAGGATGCACCTCTTGCTTTCTTGGCCGGGGCCTTGCCCTTCTCATTTCTTCTACCACGTTGAGCGGCGGCCTCTGTTCTAGGATTGGTCCTTGAACCCTCGAGCCTTGATTGAGCCACTTTCTTCCCCCTTAACTTTTCACGGGTAGTGTCACGGTCCCCACTGGAAGGATTGCTGCTACCTGTGAACAAGATAGGTACGTATAGAATAGGATAAGTGCAAAAGCCACAAGGATGGATGCCAAAGAAATTACATTTTATGGACATTATGGTCTTTTCTGTGTTCATCCGGAGGTTCAGTCCGGAGCCTCCAGGCTCAACCTCTGGGCTTCTCAGATTCCGGACCTTTTTCGGGTCAGTTTTCGGGCGGGTCCAGTGGGTACTTGTAACACCCCGAATTCCCAAAACTCGAAAATTAGGGCTTTCAAAAACTTTTTGGTTAAATAACGCTAACCGACGTGCATCGAAATAAAAATTAATGTCAAGTTGTTCTAACCCTGGAGTTAATCAAAGTCGAAACCATTCGCCCTCGCATCCCCGCCACGACAGCCTGAAGCAGCCAATTTGCCCTGTCGCGTCAGCCACAGCAGCCGATGCCGCTGCCACGCTCTTGCCCCGACAGCCGTTTCTGCCCGTTTCCTCTGCCGCGGCAAGACCTCCGCTACCGCCGATGCTACCCTTTCCTGTCGTAGCAAGCCGCTCCTGCCGCGACACCGATTCCCCGCCACGGCATCTCTCAGCATCTACCGACGCTGCCATGCCCTTGCCACGGCAACCCCTTCCCTGCCGCAGCAATGCCATGCCGTCGTTCTTTCCTGCCGCGACAGCCAACTCCTACCGCGGCAAGTCTTTCGCTACCGCGGCAACACCGCGGCAACGTTTCTCTGCTACACCTTCACACATATACACGAGCATATCAGTGTTCTCCCTCAAACCCTAACCCACCGCGACTTTATATGTCTATTCCATTTCCGTCGCAACCCTATATGTGCTAGAACCATCAAGTGTATATGTACACATACACTCCGATCTCTATTTCGAAATAAAGGTGAAATCCACACCCCTAGCTCTTTATCCTCCCTTGGCCCTCGGTATCCGCCTTGACCATGATCTCAAAGCACCGAAAACCCGCACACACGCACTCCGGCCATATAGACCCTAATTCGGTAAATACCATAAATTGTCGCACGCCCCGTATTCATCGGAGCACCTGCGGAACTTCACCACCGATAAATCCTAGGTCGAGATGGATGACCTACCGGGAGTTCTGTATACCCTCCATTCCTTGCCGCACCCCGGAACCCTAATTCCACGGCCGGTTTTCCCCTCCTTCTTATTTAACCCCTTATTCTTTAGAAACCCTAGTCGGAAATCTACCATTCCTCGGTCTCTCGGAAAATGATCGTGAAACCACTTAACAGCAAACCTGACTCAATAATAGCATAAAATAATGGGATCCAATTCAAGAATATTTGTATACAAAATAAATACCATTAAGATTAAAATTAGCCTCTAGCTGCAACTCATTAAATTTAGTTCCCAAAATTTCCGATAAATTACTGCGACGATCTTTATAATCCCAAGAGTCCAATTATACAAAAACTAGGGCACGCTTAGTTCAACAACCCGAAATGAACATTATCGAGCACCTTCGTCAAAAAATACCGCGGCGCATGAAATCTCGTATAACTCCCCAATCGACCTGTCAAAAACTTAGTAAAGTATTTTTACCATCCTTCCGACTTATCTAACTCTTTTATTTTCCCTGGCAGCTCATGTCTCTTTCCCCTCAGTTAGATTTCTAATCGTGTCTGGCAGTGGCATGCAATTCCTGAGAGGGAATCAGATTCGCGTCGGTGCCAAACTTTCCTATCTCCCTTAGACATATTTTCTTCCACACCAGTGGCAAGGATTGATGTCTTGGCCCGGTCATTTCTTCCAGGGTACGCTCAAACCCTCGCGTGCACCTTTCAACTCCCTCCAGTGCCAAGCCACCGTACCATTTGCATTGACCTCTGTTTCCCCAGTGCATTTCCAGCGCCCATCCTCTTTTTCCTCAAGCTCTTCCACCCCTGGTCCCTCCCTGCTGTCTTCTCCACAGGCCGCCTGCCAAGCTGCGCCAAGCCACCTCACATCCTTCCTACAGCAAGTGGCGCCCAACTCCGACGATGCCACAGTGCCGGCTGCCTAACTCCAGGAATCCTTCCCCTAAAATATTCTTCTCCACGCCACCAGCGCTCGTCACCCGTCTCTTCCTCCTCCCTATAGCCACGGCGGCGCCTGTCCACTCCGATGCGCATCCCCGGCTAGACGTCATGTCGATCTCCGACATCAGCACACCGCCCTCCGGTTGTCCCGTGCTGCACGCCGCTTGGGGACCCGACCCTGCACCACAGCCCGTCACCGCCATCTTTCCTCACCCCTGTGGCCACAGCAATCTCCAGTGCTCCAGTTCCGTCCCATCACCGGCAATGGCGTCGCCAGCTAGCCTTGTCGCCAAGCTATAAACGGGGGACCCCGAGCTCCCCATTTTCTTTGCACCTGGTATTCTTCACTCGCCCGAGCCCTTCTCCTCATCTAAGCCCCAATCTCCTCTGGAGTCCGCCTCCGCCGCGTCGGGCGTAGCCAAAACCCGAGCAATCCCAGCTCCCGAAGCTTCCCCTCTCTCCCCGGACCACCACCGGAGCTCAACCAACCGTCCCCACCGCAATTGCTCCCCTGTTCCAAACAAGTCCAGATCGCCGCTCCCGAGCTCGACGCAGCTGCGCCCAGCCCAATCCGTCACCTAAGCTTGCCTAGAGCTGCCGCCTCAACCCTCTGAGCTGCCACCAATTTCCACTGCTGAGCAGCCGAGCCCCGACAACCCTAACCTCTCCGCCGCCGCCCCGACCAGTCGTACCCGCCGCCGCCAACCGTTGTCTAAGCGCCCAAGCAACCGAGCAAGCGGGTAAGAAAAGGGACTCGGTAAGCCAATGCCGCCCCGCCTGGGCCGTGCGGCCCATTTATCTAACCGCCTGGTTAGCTGCTAAGGGAAGACGCCCCTGGTATTTCCGTGTTCGCTGGCCAGAGAGTGCAGAGCGCGAATCCTTTAGGGAAAGCGTAAAATGCTCCTGCAGAAAGCGTATTTCGCTCAATCCCAGCCATTCCAGTAAACCAAAACCAGTTTAAAAGCTAGGTTTAGCCGGGATAGCCCTGTTTGGATCGGTCCAGTAGGTTGTGGATCAGTTCCCGAAGTTATTCTTCTGGTTCTGTGATATCTAGAGTAAGCACAAGCTTTTAGTTAAAGCACATTTTGAATAGCTCAAGCATTTTCAAAGAAAATTAATATGGATTCAAATAAGGGATAGTTTAAAATATTCGTTCTATTTATAGATTGCATACACACCATATACGAGTATTTCTTTCAGGTTAATAAAATATCAAAGACCCTGTACACCATATTACTAGAAAATCTTAGCAACCATGAAACCATATAGGTAAGTGAACTTAATCATGTAACCCTAATAGCCGTTTTCTCTTCTCTAATTTTATGCGTCGTCATTTCATACGACACCTTCGCATATACCCATTCGTCAGAATTGTTCTTTGCCTCCGTAGACCTAAACCCCGAAACCTAGAGTCAAACCATTTAACTTAACCCAGGTATATGCACCTCCACCCCTAACCGCCGCCCGACGAGTTCCTATTTGAAACCCTAGTTAGACCCTTTTCCGATCGTTCCGAAAGCCCTATTAGGTCATCGAGTGTTTATCTCGTTCGTTGTTTGGCTTTATTGAAATGTTGGATGGTTTCTTATTTGTTGTTTTCAAACCGACGCGTAGTTGACGGAGAGACGTACGTGCGCCAGGAGGAACCGGCATCACCCTCGCGTGCAGAACAGGAACAGGATCTGCCAGGCAAGCATTCCCACTTTGATCATGTTGAATCCCATATTTGTGAAATTATAATTATGTTGTTTACGAACTCTGCATGCTATGTGATTATTAACGATATTTTATGTAGGAGTAGTTATCCCCATTAGTCGCACGATGAGTAGGACTGATTATCCGACCCTTGTAAACCTAGGCATAATAGTCGGTCGTCCCGCGACCGACAAAAGTATTAAGGCTATAGGCTGTAGCCGCGCTTAGACCTGCTGTAGTCAAAAACAAGTTTTTCCGAAACTTATAGCATCCCATTCGGGATATGGGAATAAAACCCTCGAATAACGTGTGTTATTCAGGGTGGTGTTTGAAAGAATGTTTGTCTAAACCCTGAACGAAAAATTGGAGATGGTTTGGATTCGGGCGAGAGTGCTAAGGGCAGCCTGGGGCTGTAGAGGAATTGATGATGGCACGATCGTCCGGGACGATCGTGGGTTGAGGAATGGAGTCTCGCTCGAATCAGTTAAGGACCGAGCCTAAGTGCCGCTAAACCGGTTCCTCACCGTACGTCCACATGTCCTTTATGGGAAGGACTTGGCTTAGTACCCCGGCAAGTATTAGGGTTTAGACCCGTGGGAAGTTAGGAGTTAGTGCTAGGTGTTTAAAGTCCTAGAGATCCACCTACGCCGGGCGGGAGGTGTTGATGCGTCACAAAGGTGGGGAGTCCCATTTTTGGTCCGGGACGCAAAAGTGGGTCAACCACCTAGCGGGTCCAACTCTGGTATGGAAGCGGGCGAAGGTCTCGTTGTAACAACCCTGTTAATATACGTCGCGAAGTATTCCCAGGGTGACTTACATCTTGTGGGTAAAGCCGTACAACCTCTGCAGAGTGTTAAAAACTATTCGAATAGCCGCGTCCTCGGTCATGGACATGAACTGGCAAGGCCACACACTGGTTAGACTAAGTTTTGATTGCGAAAGTCGGGAAAAGGGATTAAGGACGTGGGCATGATGTGTCCACAGAGGGCAATTTACGCTACGCGGTTGGTAGCAAGGAATTGCCGGAGGAGAAGGCTAGCCGTGCTATCCGGGATACCACGGGCTGAGCCAGGGGCACTCGCTGAACTATCCGGGATAGTGTCAGTGGAGCGTTAAGTCGAGAAGCTAGTACTACTGCCCGGGGCAGTAGGGACTGAGCTGTCTCGATGACTGAGAGGATGAGGTAGCTGGGTCTACCTCGGGAGAAGATTTTGTTGTTGTTGTTCTGATTTACCAGAATTTACAAACTGCTTTGGAATCTACTATTCCTGTATTTTAACTGAGAACTTACATTTCCGCACAATCAGCAACTTAGGTTAGAGCTATTCCTTGATTAACCCCTGCATGAAATATTGTCGTATAATCTCTCCTGTGGGAATAGCTTGTGAGTACATTCAATGTACTCACCTGGCTTGTTGATTTGGCCAGACGAAGGAGACGTCAGATCCGAAGAAGAAATCACGATCGCTAACACTAGGGCGTAACCCCAGTCAGTTGCCTGTCGAGTATGACATTCTGATGGGTCGCAACTCCGCTGGTTTTCCGCTGCAAGATTATAGCCGTTGGGCTTAAGGTATCAGATTATCGACCTTATCGGTCTACTTAATTATTTTCGCATGTATGACAATGATATACAGGCTAACTCGTGTGTATCGGCTACTGATCCAGGGACCGGTACAGTAATCACGAGGGAGTTCCCGGTCTTAAAACCGGGGGCGCCACAGTACTGGACTCATCCGGAGCCTCACCCGGAATAGTGTCCGGATTCCGGACGGTCCGGAGGTTCTGTCCGGAGCCTCCGGATGGAACCTCCGGGCTGTACAGAAATAGCTGGATGAACACAATCACGACCTAACTTCCACAAATCACAACGATAGGAAGGGGTATGGCTATGAGAGGATGTGGAATAGCCATATGACATGTTTCTACACTAGAAACAACAACTAAATAACCAAATCTCACATATATTGGAGCAATGGTGATGAGATCTAGAGGAGAGAGAATGCAAAGGAGTTTTACCCAAATCCATCGATGCTCTTGCCCTAACTTGGTGAGGAGCACCTTCTATGAGGGAGGATGGTGGGTAGAAGTCCAAATCCCTCCAACTCGGCGAAGAAAACCTCCAAATCCGCGGTGGGGAACCACCAAGATGGAGAACTTGAAGCTTTTTGAAGAACTTGAAGAACCCGGAGTTAGATCCGGATTCTGGGCGACCAAAATGCCTTCCGGAGGTTCAAGTGGGGCCTCCGAAGGTGATGGAGATGGGAAGCGGCGCTAGGTTTAGGGTTTTGGGTCGGGGGGAAATGGTATGAAGTTAGATCTATTTCCCCCGACTCGGCCTTAAATAGACGGAACACGCACCGTCCGGAGGTTCGATCCGGAATCTCCGGGTGGAACCTCCGGGCTGTCCGGATTTCGGGACATTTCTGGGATGATTTCCGGGCGCGTCCAGAGGCTACTGGACTCGTCCTGAGCCTCATCCGGAAATCAGTCCGGATTCCGAGCCGTCCGGAGGTTCAATCCGGAGCCTCCGGATGGAACATCCGGGATGGGAGAAAATTCTTCCCAGCTCCCCTAAGGATCAAAAATGACTTGTGCAAGGATAGAGGAGATGGCATAAGATGAGCATAGACAGCACTAGGAATGTCCTTAGGTATTCTAGGCACATCCAATAGGTAAAATACAACACCAATAGCTTTATTGGACATGATTCGAATCAATATAAATGCCAATACATAGAATAAAGAATAATGAGCATAAGAGACATTGGAGAGGTATTTCTATCATGTGTTTGAACATGTTGATCTAGGACCACGGGTTCTATTGAAAGAAATGGGTCCTAAGTATCAAGCTCATCTTAGCATATCAATCACACAAGTAATCATTATACAAGATTTTCACTATTGGCATCTTTTACGGATGTGATAGCCCATGACTTGAGCTACCCTCCCTCTAATTCCATGCACACATCTAGATGGCAAGATACAATGTAAAGCATATGTGTGTATGCAAGAGCTCAAGTCAAGTTCCGAGAATCAATGATATTAAGCTCATTCCTCAACTCGTAAAACCTAGCTTCATCTAGGGGCTTGGTGAAGATGTCCGCTAGTTGTTTATCCGTTCTCACATGAGATATCTCTATTTCGCCTCGAGCAACATGATCCCTAATGAAGTGATGACGGATATCTATGTGTTTGGTTCCAGAGTGTTGGACGGGGTTGTTGGCTATTTTGATTGTGCTTTCATTATCACACAAAAGAGGCACTTTACCAACAATTATACCATAATCTTTCAAAGTTTGCCTCATCCACAACAATTGAGCACAACAACTACCGGCTGCAATATATTCGGCTTTGGTGGTGGATAGGGAAATGAAATTTTGTTTCTTGGATGTCCAACTAACTAACGATCTACCAAGGAGTTGGCATGTTCAGGAAGTGGACTTTCTATCAACCTTATCACCGGCATAATCCGAATCCGAGAAACCAACAAGATCAAAGGTTGAGCCCTTAGGATATCAAAGCCCTAAGTTTGGGGTATAAACAAGATATCTAATGATTCTCTTTACCGCCACCAAGTGGCACTCTTTTAGAGCGGTTTGAAATCTTGCACACATATACACACTCAACATAATATCCGGCCTAGATGCACAAAGGTAAAGTAGGGATCCAATCATGGAGCGATATACCTTTTGATCTACCGGTTTACCTTCTTGGTTGAGGTCGAGGTGCCCATTGGTAGGCATTGGCGTCTTGCATCCCTTGGCCTTGTCCATCTCGAACTTCTTGATGATGTCGGTGGTGTACTTAGTTTGGGAGATGAAGGTTCCCTCCTTGAGTTGCTTGACTTGAAATCCAAGGAAGAACTTCAACTCCCCCATCATTGATATCTCAAACTTGCTAGTCATTAGTTCACCAAATTCATCGCTAAATGCTTTGTTAGTGGAACCAAAGATAATGTCATAAATATATATTTGGCATACGAACAAGTCACCTTTAACCCTCTTTGTGAAAAGAGTGGTATCAATTTTCCCAATCACAAAATCATTCATAACTAGAAAATCCTTAAGGCATTCATACCAAGCTCGAAGAGCTTGCTTTAATCCATAGAGGGCCTTATGGAGTTTATAGACATGGTTGATGTGATTAGGGTCCTCAAAACTCGGTGGTTGTGCAACGTACACCAATTCATTAATTGGACCATTAAGGAAAGCACTTTTAACATCCATTTGATATAATTTGAAGTTATGATGATTAGCATATGCAAGTAAAATATGAATGGCCTCTAATCTAGCAACGAGGGCATAGGTTTCACCGAAATCCAAACCTTCGACTTGGGTGAAGCCTTGTGCCACCAACCTTGCCTTGTTCCTTATGACTTGGCCATTTTCATCTTGCTTGTTCTTGAATATCCACTTTGTCCTGATGACATTGTGATTCTTGTCCTTCGGTCTCTCCACTAGAGACCACACCTTGTTGCGGGTGAAGTTATTGAGTTCTTCTTGCATTGCCAACACCCACTCCGGATCTTCCAATGCTTCTCCTACCTTAAGGGGTTCAAAAGAAGAAACAAACAGTGATGTTCACAAAAGTTTGCTAATCATCTACGAGTGGTTACCCCTTTAGATATGCTTCCTAGAATGTTGTCAACGTCGAGTCCATTCATGTTGCATGGGATCCGTTGTTGACGTGGAGCTTGATCTTGACCTCGATCTTGCTCACTTGATTGATGATCTTGAGGTTGTTCTTGGTCATTGAGTTGATCTTGTGTGGAGGTGGGAGGTTCAACTTGCCTTGAACTTGATTCTTCTCCTTCCTTCTCTTTAGATTGTTCGATTGGCAAGATCTCACCAATCTCCATGGTCTTGATGGCTTGAGAAGGATCTTTTTCACCTATCACACTTGAATCAACTCGCTCTACTTGAGAGCCGTTATTTTCATCAAACTCCACATCACTAGATTCTTCAACACATCCGGTGGATTTGTTGTAGACTCTATATGAGTGAGAGTTTAATCCATATCCAAAAAATATGCCTTCTATAGACTTAGGAGCAAATTTAGCTAATCTATCTCTCTTATTAAGCATGAAACACTTACAACTGAATACTCAAAAGTATTTGACATTAGGCTTCTTTCCGGTGAGTAGCTCATACGGTGTCTTGTCCAAGATCTTGCAGAGGAAGAGCCGGTTAGATGCATGACACGCGGTGTTGATGGCTTCGGCCCAAAAGTTGTACGGAGACTTGTACTCATCCAACATGGTCCTCGCCATTTCCACCAATGTCCGGTTCTTCCTTTCTGCCACACCATTTTGTTGAGGGTTATATGGAGTAGATAGCTCATGCTTGATCCTCTCTTCATCCAAATATTCATCAAGCTTGGTGTTCTTGAACTCGGTTCCATTGTCGCTTCTAATTGCCAAGATCTTCTCATCAAGTTGTCGTTGAGCACGCTTGACAAATGACTTGAAGGTATCTTGAGTTTCATCCTTGGATCGAAGAAAATACACCCAAGTAAAACGAGAAAAGTCATCGACAATAACGAAACCATAATTACTTCCACCAATGCTATCGTAGGATGGAGGTCCAAAGAGATCCATGTGGAGGAGCTCCAAAGGCCTCGTAGTTGTGATGATACTCTTGGTGGGATGCTTCTTTCCAACAATTTTTCCGGCAATACATGAGCTACAAGCCCTATCTTTATCAAAGGCAATATCGGTTAGTCCAACAATGTGCTCGCCCTTTAGAAGATTTTTTAAATTTCTCATACCGACGTGGGCTAATCTACGATGCCATAGCCACCCCACGTCAGTCTTGGCCATTAGACATGCTTCAAGCTTGGTGTTCTCTTTTGAGAAATCAACAACACAAAGCCTGCCTTCCACATGTCCAACAAAGACCACTTTGAGATTATCTCTTCTAAAGATCGTCACCTTAGATAAGGAAAATAAACAATCATAACCGACACTACACAATTGCCAAATGGAAAGTAGATTGTAATTGAGGGATTGGACAAGCATAACATTCTCAATAGACAAATCATTAGTGATTGCTACTTTGCCCAACACAAGTACCTTTCCCTTGTTGTTGTCACCAAAGACGATGTTTGATGTAGATGATATGTCTTCCACGAATTGCCCAAACATCCCCTTCTCTCCGGTCATATGATTTGTGCAACCGCTATCGATTACCCATGCACTGCCACCGGATTTGTAGTCCTACAAGAGAACTATGCCTTGATTTTAGGTACCCATTTGTAGATGGGTCCTTTGATGTTAGTAACAAAGGTCTTAGAAACCCAAATAGACTTAAGCTTAGAAACATTACGAATTTTGGCACTTACAAATTTAGCAAATACATGTCCATCCTTGCCCTTACGTAGCATATAGGATGGATCAAAAGTGCCTACAATATCATTGTGAGTGACATAGCTCCTAGTAGCTTTGCCATTCACAATGTCATCACCAACATTTCACTTGTGCCCTCCACGCACAAATTTGGTCTTGGGATAATGATGTGGGAGCCACGCTTTGCCCTTGTCATTGAACTTGGGAGTAAACCCAAGTCCTTCTCTAGGAACCCTCTCTCTTTGCTTGCTCATTAACTCCTTGAGAGTGTTCTCACCTTGAATACATGTGACTAAACCTCTCTCAAGTTGAGCTTTCAACTTCTTGTTCTCCTCAATGAGTGATGTTTTATCAAATGAAGAGTTAGTAGCACAAGCATTAATATTAATAATAGTAGGAGTGCTAGGGGTGTCTAGGAGCTTCTTGTGAGTAGCTTGAAGTTCCTCATATAACTCGGTAAGTTTGATGAGTCTACCATTGACTAGCTTGTAGCCATTGTCAAGATACTCAAAATCCTTAGCGAGTTTAGCATGAGCAACTTCAATCTCTTCTTTCGAAGCCTTGAAGCCATTAGCCACCTCTAGAGCTTTCTCAAGGCCAATTTTAGTTTTAGAGAGATCCAAGTTAAGATTTTCATTTTTAGCTTGCTCTTTGTGGAGTTTATGCTCGAGAAGTTTGACACTCTCCTTTTCCTTAATGATAAGGGTTTCCACCCTCTCAATATACTCATTACATTCCACAAGGGAATTCATGAGAAAGCAGAATCTATCAAGTGCCTCACCACGAAGAGAAGTCATAAATTTTATGGTTGCAATTTCATCCTCCTGATCATCACTATCACTATCACTATCTCCTTCTACATTAACATCACACAATATGTTTGGGGACATAGGAGATAGAGGTGTAAAGCAAGAGGGATTGGATGACGGTAGTACCTTTGACTCTCTAGCCATGAGGCATCTATGGTCGGTCTTGATTTCGTTGGAGTAGTCGAACTTGAAGAGTGAGGTGGGCTTGGAGAGAGAGACAATGGCTATCCCAGCAACGCCCACGTCCTCTCCTTCTTTTTCGGCATCGGAGTTGTCGGAGGTGTACTCTTGACCAATGAAGATCTTTGCTTCTCTCTTCTTGTATGGTTTCCCATCTTTGAAGAAAGGCTTCTTCTTGTACATCTTCTCCTCCTTGTCCTTGCCTTCTTTCTTGTCCCGCTTCTCCTTTGGACAATCCGCAATGAAGTGGTTCGAACTATCACAATTGTAGCAAAGTCTCTTAGGCATGCTTGACTTGCCCCTAGAGAACTTGCTTCCTTTCTTGCCCATAGATCCCTTGTACTTTCTAACCAAGAGAGACATTTCTTCTTCAAAGTCATTTGGTGATGGACTCTCTTGGCTAGCTTCTTCTTCTTCACTAGAATCTTGAGTTTGAACTTGCTTAGCCTTTAATGCTAGGTTGGCCTTCTTTGACCCTCGTGCAATAGCAAGTGTCTTCTCGGCGGTCTTGACCATGTTCTCATGTGTGTCAAAGAGTGAGAGAACGTCATTGGGAGTGAGGTTGAGATAATCTGCCCTTTGTTGAATGTTGAAGACCATTGATGGTTGGTAAGGGAGGATGGCCCCAAGGAACTTGCTCACGACGTACGCATCATCGGCCCATGCACACCCATAACCTTTCAAGGACACCACAATGGAGTTGAGTCTTCGAAATAGAGTTTGAGGTGTGTCATTCTCTTCCATCACGAACAAATTAGCTTCATTTTTGACCATCTCATAGTTTGATCTTCGGATGCTTGTGTTGCCCTCATGCATTATCTTGAGTTCATCCCATACTTCCTTGGCGGTCTTGCATAGGATGATGGAGTTGAAGAGCTCGGTTGTCAATGCTCTTTGAAGCATGTTGAGAGCGGTGGCATTTAGTTGAGCATCCCTCTCTTCATCGACGGTGAGGTTGTCGCGGTCCGTTGGCTTGAATCCATGCACCACAATATTCCACAATTGATTAGAGGCACTGCGAAGATGAGATTCTATAGAAACTTTCCAATAGGGATACTGAGTGCCATCTAAAATAGGTGCGGGGCCAGGATTGTGAATATGCACATGAGGTATATGTTGAGAAGGATAGGAATAAGGCACCGCGTTGAATCCACTTGGATTTCTGGTGTTAAAGTGCTCCCCCGAGTCTTTATCCACCTCAACATTAGAGGATTTAGAGCCCTCGGTGGAGATGGCCTTAATAGCATCGGCTAACTCCTTTTTCATGATGGCCGTGAGCTCCTCACGAAGCTTGGCCATCATTTGGTTCACTTCCGCCTCACTATAGGTCGTCATCTTTACTCTTTAGGTTGTAAAACCCGAACAAAGAGTCCTTGGCTCTAATACCAATTGAAGGATCAAAGATGTCGACTAGAGGGGGTGAATAGGCGACTATAAATTTTAACTTTTTCTTAATTGCTTTTAGGAAAGTGCGGAATATAAGTTCTCTAAATGTGCAACTAAGTGAGTCAACCTATATGACAAAAGATGAATAGCTCAATGATGAACACAAGGAATACAAGCAAGACCACACAATCACAATATGGATATGAAGATGAATCAACCACAAGTTAGAGACGAAGATTTAACCCAAAGTTCACACCCTTGGGAGGATGCTAATCTCCATTGGAGAGGCGGAGGCCCAACAAAGCACCTCACGACAAAAAGTCTCGCCTTCTTCTCCTTTGAACCTCGGCAAACCAAGCTCGAGCTCAAATAACTCGTGGTAGATCTTGAGGTGGCCTCCAAACCTTCACAAACGATCCCGGAGTACAAATCCACACGTTGGAGGCTTCCGGGAGACACCAACCGTCTAGGGATCCCCACAATCCCAAGAGTAACAAGCAAAGTGATGAACTCAAGGGGGATTCAAATTTGGCTTGGTGGGATTGTAGATCTAGGTCTCCTCTTTCTTTTCCCTCAAAGGCTTGATGGGATTTGAGCACTAGGGGAGGAGATCCTCAAGCTTTGGAGCTCAACAATGGTGGAGGAGAGAGGTATTCAAAAGCTGCAGGTTGGGTGCCCCTTGGGGAAGAAGGGGTGGGCCTTTTCTAGGTCCCCTCGAAATCTGCTCGCTGGGCCTCTACGCACACAGTCCGGAGTTCCATCAGGAACCTCCGGACTCAACCTCCGGATCACCCGGATTTCGGGTGTCCTCCGGATAGCCTTCCGGGTGAGTCCAGAAGCTACTGGACTCATCCGGAACTCATCCGGAGTCCATCCGGAAAATAGGGTCACCCGGAGGTTTAGCCTGGAACCTCCAGACTCAACCTCTGAGATGTCCGGACCAACTGGGATTCCCGGTGCCTCCGGGATGAATGGATTCCGGGCTGTCTTCCGGACAGCCTTTCGGGTGAGTCTAGAGGCTACTGGACTCGTCCGGAAATCCATCTGGAAGCCACCCGGATTCCGAGCGACCCGGAGGTTCGGTCCGGAACCTCCGGACCAAGCATCTGGATCACAGCAGAGAGCAAAAGCAGGTATTCTATATGGCTTCTCACTTGCTCTCTCTTGGGGTTTTTCTCGAACATGAGATGTGGATGAAAGATCTTATAGGAAATTTTTTACCACCCTCTTGTTCATCACATTACCCCTCTTAATAGTCTGGCTTTCCTATGACTCAATCATAAGATAAAAATGCATAAATTTAAATACGCCGTCTTCTTCTCTCCTTTTTACTTAGGGGGTCTCCGACCACCTTTGCTTATCAATCTTCGATCTAACTCCTGTTCATACACTTTGAAAATATGGTTAGTCCCCTAATCACTTGTCATTTACACCAAAACCCACTTAGGGGCTTAGATGTCCTTTCAACATATATAAAGAAATAGAGCTTTTAGAGGGGTATTCTCTTACTTCATATTTTATGACTAAAACTAGTGGTAGGAAAGGAAAGAATAAAATAATTTCTTTCAATCATGAGGAAGGAGTGGTGCAGGGGACAGAGATATTTTGCTATCTGCAACTAGCTTTTATAAGAATCTTTTTGGTCCTGTAGTTTCTGATGTGACTATTTCTTTACATTTCATGTTCCTAGTGTCTTGTGTGATCTAGATAGAGAGATGTTAGTGACTGATTTTACCATGGAATAGATGAAGGATGTTGTGTTGATAATGAAACATAACTAGTCCTGATGATCTACCGATAGAATTGTATCAGCACATTGGCCTATTATCTATAATGATCTTGTTTGTCTGTTTAATGAGTTTTATCATTGTAGGTTAGACATCTCCAGATTGAATTATGGTGTGCTTACCTTGTTGCCTAAATGTTAGGTGGCATATAAAATACAAATGTATAGGATGATTTGTTTGCTTAATGTGTTGTTCAAAATTTTCACTAAAGTGTTAAATAATAGGACTATTTGATAGCTGATAAAGTTGTCTCCTTTGTCCAAACTGCTTTTATTAGGAATAAATATATTCTTGATATCGATGGTGTAGTGCTTTGACATGAGACTTTGCATGTTATTAGTAGAGATAGGTAGATGTTGTCCTTTTTAAAATAGATTTTCAGAATATTTATGGTAAAATCAATTGGGCTTTTCTTGGAGAAGTTTTAGTCATGAAGGGCTTCCCACCAAATTTTATTGAGTGGATTATGAGTACTATGAGGAATGGTAAAGTAGTAGTGATGGTGAATGACCAAGTTGGACCATATTTTAATACTGGTAAAGGCCTTAGGCAGGGGATCCCCTTTCACCTTTACTTTTCAATATAGTTGTAGATGCTTGGCAATCCTTATCCAAAGAACTCAAGAATGTGGCTTGATCAGGGGTTTGCTACCTAATTTAGTTAATGAGGGTTTAGCTATGTTACAATATGTAGATGATACTATTTTTCTATTTGAGGATGATTTAGAGAGTACTAGAAACTTGAAGTTTATTTTATGTCTTTTAAAACACCTTATCGGGCTTATGATAGATTTTTCACATGAGTGAAACCTTTTGCTTTGTAAAAGCTAAAGAGAGGAACCAGGAGTATTCTTCTATCTTCACTTGTTTGGAAGGCACTTTACCTTGAAGTACTTATGTGTGCCGTTACATATTGAGAAGTATGAAACTTTGATTGGAAGAAAGCTGAGGATGACATAGAGAACAAACTTAGTACTTAGCACGGTAAAATTATATCTTACGGGAGAGACTTGTTCTTCTTAGGTCATGCTTGAGTAATGTCCCTTTCTACATCTTGCCTCTTTATGATTTGCCTAAGGGTCCTTGCAAGCGTATGGATTGTTTAAGAAAAAGGTTGTTGTGGCAAGAAGAAAATTGTGTTATAAAGTATCATTTAGTAAATTTTGGGAGCTGTATGTCAACCTAGAGATCAGGAGGGTTTGGGTGTAGTTGATTTGGAAGTAATGAACATATGTCTTTTGAGTAAGTGGGTGTGAAAATTAGAGAATGAGGATGGGCTATGGCATAAGCTGCTTAGGAGGAAGTACTTGAAGAACATAACTTTGTCTCAAGCTAGATCTAGAGCTAATCAATCTTACTTTTGGCATGGTTTGATGAAGTTAAGGATATTTTTTTAGTTTATGTAGGAAAATAGTTAGTAATGGGTGCAGAACTATATTTTGGGAGGAGTTATGGGAAGGAGATTGTATGCTTAGTGAGAAATTTACAAGATTATATAATCGTATTTTTAGCAAGGATATAATAGTGGCTAGTGTTCAATGAAGATTACGGGTGCATTCGTTTTAGAAGGTTCTTTGGGGGAGTCGACTGCCTTGTGGTACCAACTCCAAGATTTGTGTCCTGACTGTGTGCTCTGTAATGAACAGGATAAATGTAAATGGGTTTTAGACAAAAATGATAAGTTCTCAGTTCATGCAATGCATCTGGCATAAAGGCTAGTCAGGTCAAGTAGCTATATAGAAAATTCTGATATGTGAAAGTTCTTAAGGTAAAAGTGTTTTTATGGTTAGCTTTTCGAAACGTTCTAACAAAGGATAAGAAGTGAGGTTGGGAGGGTAGTTCAACTTGTATGTTTTGTAGCTCCGAGGAGTTAATAGATCATTTATTCTTTCGTTGTTCTCTTGCTAGGTATGACTGGAATATAGTTAGTGTAACTTGTAATTTGGATGTAATGCCACAATCCTTTGAGAAACTATACCTTTGGGTATGGAGGTTTCCTGCTAAAAGCAGGCTATTGGTAGCCACAGGGATGGCTCTTGTGATTGCTTTAGTTTGATCTATTTGGAAATGAGGAATAATGCTTGTTTTAAGAATGGGTTTTCTAATGATCTAAATGTTGTGATTTTCTAAGTTTCCCACTGGATGCTATCTTCGGCTGGACTTCAGAAATTAGATTTGCGAAAACACTAGTGTAGAGGGTCTCGGCTGCTGAAGTCTTTGGCAAAGCGAAGGGGTGGGACCGATGACGTTGTGCATTGAAACCTGAGAATTGCTGAGTGATGTGTTATGATAGTTATGTGATTTATGAAGCTGGTGTGTTCTATGTCTACGGTTGTTTTTCTTTTTGATGATAAGTGGAATTGTTTAGCGAATAGAGTCTGTGGCAAGAGACGGGATAGTCTTATTTTTTCTTCATTATGATCTGAACCTTGTATATTACGTGGCAATGAAACTAGGAGCTAGGCTCCTTAATTCGGAAAAGAAAAGTGTATAGTAAATATGCTCGTATTTAAAGGGTCATGCTTTCATCACTTCGACGTACCGAGAGAAAATACAGGACACACCATTGACCGTGACGGGGAAGCTTTGTTGATAGGAGAGTCGGGCTGGCCGCGACCGTGTCTGCCTCCACCTGGAGCCGTCTCCTAATGTGAGGACCTCTCAGGTCTGAAGGTCACGGCTGTTCACGAGGCAGCCGATGAGGCAAGCCACCTTGTAGGCGCCGGACAGGGCAGTGCGTCCGAATCCGAAACCGAAGAAAATCGTGCGCTCCCCTACCCGATTTCGTGGAGGTCAGGAGCACCTCGCCGGTGGCCGGGTCGATCACGCGGGCACCTGAATAACCGATGCTGACGCAGACGTGCAAAACGTTCGAAAGCCACCTAAGCCCTTGATCATCCTCACAATGCTGCCGTCCATGTCCATCAGCCGCAAGTCACGGCCTTCGAGGCGAAGGCCAACGAGGAGCGGCTCGGCGCGGGACTTGTGCGCGGCAACGAATGACGGGCTGGAGACGAGGGTCCACTGCCCCTGGACACGCACCGGAACCAGCAGACGGAGTTCACCGCTATCCTGGAGAGGATGCGAAAGATGACATGTTTGGTAGCGATACAGCGGTGGTGCCCCGGGTGGTGTGCCGCAGCATAGTCCGGTGGAGATGGCGCAACGCCGAGCTTGTTTGGTTGGAGGGAATTAGAGCAAGGGAATAGGAGTTAAGGGGACTTGGGACTAAATGTCATCTATTTGGTTGGGGGGAATGGAAGTTTAAAGAGAAAGGGGAAAGGGAATTGGTGAATAAAATTCTCATTAATTTCTTTCCTGGTTAGGACCTGGTAATTCATGGGAGGGAGAGGGAATTGATATTAATCTCTACTTACCGCTAAACGGGGGATTGGGAGTAAATAGCTATTTCTCTTGCCTCATCCCTACGTCTACTCTCACCTCTAAACTCCCATTCCCCATCCATCCGGTTGCCAAACACGTTGTTATGGTAATTTACTTCGGAAAAGATATGCACAGAAAGATGTGTCACTAATAGTAACAACTTTAACATATTTTCGTATTAAAGTTTAGCTTTCTAAATACCATGTGCGTTGTTACGGACTTCATCAATATATTCATGTTTAGACTAATAATTATCCCTTTTAACGTGTGCATTTTTACAAATGTATTAAATTTAATTCAATATTTACTTTCAAGGGAAAAAAATATTTCTTCAGTTTGCTAAGAGTTGTACAAGAGGTTATTCAGTTTGTTGATAAAATGAAGGAATAAAATATTAGAATGTGAGAAACTCCATATATGCTAAAAGAAAGAAAGTCCATTAAGTTTGTCAAGAGTTGTATGAAAAGTTGTTTGTTTTGTTAAGAAAATAAAGCAAAGAAACAAACTCCATGAAAAAAGATGGGATAAGGAGTTCCACAAGTTGGCGTGCTTCTTCTTGTGAGATCACTAACGCCCACTTTGGTAAAGATATAATAGTAAAGAAATGGAGATGGCTAAAGTACAAAAACAACTGTAACCTAAGTATTATTTGATATTTAACAATTAAACGTGTAATAGGATTATGATCATAAGGCTTGTCAATGTGCTATACTGCTTCCTTGAACAATTTTTAGGTTTCATAGGGAGTAAAAGGATAGGACTAGGGATCGGATGTTCAATCTTGATATTAGATTTAACGTCTGTGAAAATATTTCTGCTATGTGGTGAAAATATTTTGTTAAAATATATGTAATAAACTTTTTGAATCAGTGCAACATAATATTCTCACGTAACTAATTTTGTGTGGTGAAATTTTTTTCCTTGCAATGGAAATATTTTTTGTTTAATAAAAATTCGTTCTATAAGAAATAAAAGTCAAATAGATTAACGACACCGAGAAACAGAGAAAGGATGCACCTATGGCAACCCCTAAATCTTGTCCGAGACAAAACGCTCCAAGTGCAAATAGCAAAAGCTGATCCCGCTAGCAAGCTAATCCCGTGTGTTAACGGCGTTCGTGCTTGTGTCGGCGAGGGAAAATTAGACTTGCAGTACAGTCCGTGGTCTATGTTTAAGGAAGCATTTCGTTTCTTGTGAAATGGAACCGGAGATATCTCCCTATGAAACCTAAAGTTGTTCAAGCAAGCAGTTTAGGAGCAACTTTCTGCTGTAAGGTATCACCCTCACTCACTCAGAAGCATCACATAACTACGTTAGGTGGCAGGGGCTATCGGGATCGTGTACGGTTGTACGCCTCGACCCGGATGCTCTTGTCAGAATCAGCCAAATGCCGTGTGTTCGCGCATTGCCGTTTGAACCATGCACAGGGAGCCATTGAGTTCCGCTATGCAGATTCTCCTGGCAATATTCAGGCACATAGCTGAACATTTTGACCACACTGTGTGATCTGTGATCTTCTGGAGATTACATGTAGCATTTCCCGAAGTTATAACTCATGTTCAAAATGGAGTATTCTTGTCACCTCCAGCTCAGCTGCTGCTTGTTCTATTAAATTCTGTGTTCGTCTGGTCTTTGGTGGAAACTTTGGAGGAAATGGTGCTCTCTGATTTCAGTGACCTGCTTTCGACCAGTTGATGCTTTCACCTTTTCTTGCTTTGCCATTTCTCCTGTTCTTTTCCTTTCTTGTGCATCAAGCCTGTCGCTGTCCATCTTATTTCCCACATCTGTTTGTGTCATTTTTCTCTTTTTTTCTGAGACTCTTTATCCATCCATTTTCAGTACAAACATTTTAAGCCAGGCACATACATCATTGAGATGCTAGGGTAAATATTCACGGGGCAAATTGCCCAGAAACAACAAACGGCCTCTTGGAAAAACTTCAAAAAACAAAAATGGAAAGACCATTTAAGGTGGAGAATGCTGTCACTTCTCGGTCTCACAATGTTGTTTTTTCAATTTATACATCTTCGTAATTTTTTTAACTAATCATTTGCTTTTGAAGGATATCTTTGCCGTGTTAGTGAGCAAGCTTTTCTAACGCTCAAGTAAAGATGAAGTGGATCAGTGAATTGACAAAATATCAATTTAAACAACAAGTTATTAGGAGAAACATAAAAGATAAATTCCAGTGAATTATGCTTTATTTTTTAATTTCCTTTTTAATGTAATTGTCTCATTTGTTTCTCAAGGTATGAATTGAATTTAGATTTAATTTTTATGTTAATGTCGTCAAACTTTTTTAGAAGCTTCTTATGATCATTTATACCATTTTCCAAAGAGGAGAAGCATTAGTGACACTTTAATCTAGGCTGACACATGATACGATATTTGGACCCACATTGCACCTAGATACGACTAGAAGGCCTCTCGCTGGTGTGACACCACATGCCCATGTAGCACTTCATTTTTTTGCTTTCGTTTGTTTAGTCTTTTTTTTTGCTTTTTTTTGTTGCATGTTTTGGTATTTCTGCGAGCACTATTTGTGTCCGTGCTTGTATGTGCACGAATGTGTTTTACGTGATAATTGGTTTCATATCATGCATTGAGATTACATATATTTTACATAGGCGACGCTACATGCATTTTTAGGAGGCTTTTCTTATAGCATGGTAGAGGATAGCTAGCTAGAGTATTATGTTATTTTACATAGAGTACGAGATTGTCTAGTCTGTGTTACATGATTTGATATGTTTGCAAAGGACTAGGAGGAGTCTAAGTAGGTCATGGTTGCACTTCGGAGTACGGTGTTGTTCAGGTGTGTTCATCGTTGGACTTCTTATGGCAACGTTGTCTCTTTCACGGCCGATTGGATGAGCTCATCCATTGCAAGCCCGAGCTACTAGATACGCGTCTCTGGTGGCATTGGGCCGATGTAGGCTATGTGTGCTTGGTCTGGATTTGTTGCTCCAAGGCGATAAACTTGCAGCGGTAAGATGTCGGAGAATTGATTGCATATGTTTGCGATAGCATGCAAACAGTCTTGTGCGCTACCTTTCTTGGGAGAAGGCTTGTCTTTGTGCCATCTTGAATTGTCATTCCTTCGTGTGTCCCTAATGTTGGATAAAGTGGAGACTTTGCTTGAGAGTGGAGATTGCTGCATAGTTGCAGTCGTCTGAAAGAAACTTAGTTGGAACAAACTGGGTGAAGTGATTGTTTGAACTGTTTCATGAATCAAGTGTACGGTGTCAAAAGTGGCAAAGAATCATCAAGCTTGTTAAAGTGGAAATCAGGAACAAAATAATTCCCAGAGATATGCCTAGCGATATACCCTCAAAATTAGATTTATCCCAATCTAGATGATTGTGCGACTAATTTGCCCAACTAAGCTTCACAGTTTTTCAGTAAGCTCACAGCTCACATTAGGAGTAATCTTTTTGTATTAAAAAAAGATCAAAATTTCTAGGAAATCAGAGAATATTTTTCTTGTAAGCAAACCTGAAATACTATAACTAATCATTTGTCACATTTTTCATAAACTTTGCTTATAGGTTCTAAACCAGAATTCTGTTGCATAGCTCATGGTTTTAAGGCAATTTGAGTGTTATCTTAATTTTGACACTTCAATGCGTAAAATGTCATGCTATAATTACACATTTTGAGTTAACTCAAACTTTTGGGAATTTTTTTAACTCTTTAGTTTAACAACATTTTGTTGCTACATTTGCCTTGCTAGGCTCACGGTTTGAGTGAAATTATCCGCATGGTAAAAAAAACTCAAATTTTCATGGTAATCTACAAAAGTCGCAGACACAATTGGTTTGTTGATATTTTTCATGAAACATTGCATTAACATTTAAGGAACCTATTTGCCTAGTTGTGTATCTGTATTAAAAAAAGGAATCATTTTGCCTAGGCACGATATAATCTAAGTGTATAGAAGAATAAGGAGCTGAGCGGTTTATAACATACATGAATGGTGATGCGAGTAGTGTTTGTTTTCTTTTGTATACTTTTCGTGAAGCTAGTATTCACTATTTCTCACTGGGTTCTATCTAGGCTTTGGTTTCGTCGTTATCATCATGTGCTTGTCGATACTTATTAGGTACTGAAATGGATAGAAAAAAATAGAAATATGAAAAGTAAATGTAAATAATAAATCAAAATATTTTGTATCACAGTTGTGAATAAAGTTCTTTATCTTTAGTATTATTCTCATTAGACTAAAGTTGCCTAAGTTGTGCTTATGTGAAGCAAAACTTCTTCAAAATGACTCATTCCTACAAAAGATAAGCACCGATGTATCCTACAATTTGTATTCACTTCAAGGCAAGGTCAAGCTATCACTTTCTCTTTAAGAGTATTGCAACATAATAAAGATACTGCTTTCTCTCTAAGAAATTTAAATACAATCAGAAACCACTTTTCTATTGCAAGTAAAACGATTGCAAGCAGAGATAATGAAAAATCAAATAAGCAGTCCATCATAGCAAGTAAAGCATACTAAACTCCAATGCTGAGACATGAAAATATTTTTGTAATATACAGCCATTGCTTCAACACTCAAAATTCTAAGTTACGTGTTACGAGATAGAGATAGTATGCAGAAAATAAAGTCATCGAGCCACTATCAGATAAACAAATGAAGTTTGCTTCTAGGATTACATTACCAATTATACAGCTCATGTTTTGCTACTATGTCCAATTGATTGTGCTCCAAGAAAAGTGCCAACCTACATAACAAATGAGCCAGTAACTCAGCGTACAATTCCCAAAAAGCACATCGATATCTAATGGAAATTTTATTGCCATCCACTACATCAAAAAGAATAGCCAGATATTCCACCTGCAAATTACTCTTTTGAACAGGCTAGCACCAGAAAGAAAATGAGGAAGCCAAACATATGGAACCACCCCCAAGCTCTCTAAAGTAGTTAGCGAAACCAATCAATCAAAAGAGAAAATGAATGCTCTGAACCAAAGCAACCATGTAGGTTCAATTCAAATGGCTGAGTTCATTATGAATACAATAATAATCTAAGGGACATGTAGAACATAATCATCAATTTGTCGCTCGTCTAAAAAAACTGAAAGCGTACATTGCTCTTTGAAATGGCCCCTATGCAGGTAGATTTTTACTTGATTGATTTCTTCTTCTAGAACATGCTTAGTTGAAGTTTACGCCAAAGAACAACATACATTGAACAAAGATTCAAGGGAATAGATTCTCAAAGGTTGTTTATTCGTTTGGAGTAAGAGTATGATAAGACACTATATGGTAATCAAATTAGCTTCTCATTGATAATGACAGCAAGCTTTCCTTGGATGAGTTAGAATTGTCCTAAAAAGAACTGGAGAAATTAATCCACTCTACAACACGTCTATGCAACGTAGGATAGAAATATGAAATCCCTTGTGTACAACTAAACTAAGGGATTTGGGAAAAGGCAGAGGAATTTTCTTTCACTCTACGAGGGGCACCTCTACGGTCCTACTGTATTCCTTTTATTTGGAAAAACATCAACCATTTGAATTAAAACTTTCTAGGACACTGGTTGTGTCTTTCTGGAAATAGAAGAGGCAAATTGGACTAACAAAAATCTCCTGCTACTACCTTTTACACCAACAAGCTAACTGTGCTCCCTAAATACGTGCAACGTCAAGCTAGCACTGCATTTCCTCCATTACTCGGGGAAAAAGATCACGAAAGAAACATACCTGAAGATCATGTTAATATAACCTACTTCCAATACCTCACCACTTTATCCCAATATATTCTAAAAAAGCAAATACATAATTCAATCAAGCAACCCGGTGGATGGTTTAGCTTAAATGTGATACCAGTAAGCAATCTGTATGCTGAACCAATCGAAGATTAGGCTAGCGATAATCTTGTGCACATTCTTCACTATCATCATATTCTTCATCTTCGTTTTGTTTGCTTTTAGCTCATATGAGAGAAGTACGTAATGTACCTTTTGGCTATATGAACATGAACCCTTCTGTTGCAAAATTCAGGCAAAACTTCTTGACTTGGATTTTTTTTCTAACTCCTAGAGTGGAAAATAGAGATAAATTGGTAATACCAAAATAAATTGACTTGTACCCTGAATCTATTATATGTATTCGTCAAGAATAACTGCTTCATCATACCTCTTGTAGCAACTGTTTTATGAGACACTCCATCGGGCGTACGGATAGCATCGTAGTAATCACGTCAACAAAGAATTGCTGAAGATGATAAACCAACGTCAATTTTGAGTCGAAAATTATATAAGCCCCTACCTTTCATCATACCTGTTGCAGCAACTGTTAGATGAGGCACTCCATCGGGAGTATGAATGGCATCCTAGTAATCAAGTTAGCAGAGAATTGCTAAAGATGATAAACCATTGTCAATTGTCAGTCAGAAATTATATGAGCTCGTAGCCAGTACTATCACTATGCTATTAACTTTGGAAAAAAATGCATTACATCTCTGACTTTTCACCTGTTTGTGTAAAGTACCATTAAGAAATGTGTGATCACACCAACAATCTGTCCAGCAACTGAAAACTATTTTCTTCTATATACATCTGTTTTAACAATTGGCACCAAACTGGGATTGAGATAAGGTAATCTAGATTATTGAACAGCAAACTTGGTAGTTAGGTTTACATCAAAAGCATATACTATGGAGACGTTTTATCTTCCTATTGTGTATTAATTATAATTTTTCATATTTTTGAAGGAAAAAATTCTTTCAAATGGTAAGATTGAATGATGGTGCTACTTAGTTGAAATACTTACAGTTTTCTGTTTCTAAAACTCAAACAAAATTGTGTGTAGCTTGCAGAAAGGTACCATCTAGACACAAATAGGGGCAACACTGATGCAAAAAGCACGTCTCAGGAAATAAGAGACACATATGAGGCAAGTAAGTAACCACAATATGTTTAGCCTTTGATGTTTTAATTATTATGCCTAATTTAATGGTGTCATATGTTGGTAATCTCTAGACGTTGCGGGATCCTTCAAAAAGACAACAATATGATATGGTAATAAGTTGCTAATCTCCACTTGTACATGCATTAATTCATAAAATTGACAACCATGGTTGCATGCATGAAACATCATGCAATGTCAGAGTCCTCCCCGGCCGCACCCTCCCTGATGTCACCGGCCTAGGAATGGAGGCAGATGAGGCCCTTCATGGACCCATACCCATTATTAACGCCCCACACAAAGGAAGGAGAGAGGAAAAGGGAGGGAGAGGGAGAAAGCCACAATTCACCTAAGAAGCTTGAGCTACGGTCCAACGAGGTTGAGATACGACCGTCCACTGTGATTGAAGATGCTGATGGAGGACCATAGCAAGCTCAATGGTGCACCCTTGCATCCAGCCGCATCTCCTCACCGCCAGCTTGGAGGGCATGACGAGCTCCCCATGACAACACGAGCTTGACCACGCACTACGAGCTCGGAATCACCTAGATTCAGCTATGGTAAGGATGATGACGCTTGGAACCAACTTGCATGAGGGTGGTAACACCTAGATTCAAAAGCACAGAAGGCAGCAGCGGTGCCCCATAGTTGGCCTCGGCAAGGAAACCGGCGCCCCGATCTAGCCTACGCGAGGGTGCTGTCCCACGGACCCGACTTGCACCAGGGTGGCAGCACATGAATTCGGCCCGCTGAGGCCCCCGGTGCACCTAACGAAGATGCCGGAGCCATGACACCTCGTCAGAGCACATGAGGCAGATGGGGAGAAGGCAATTTGGGGGAGAGCGGGCACGGGAGCGAGGCAAGGAGATGGCAACGGCCATATCTAGTGAGGCGAGGGCAAGCGGCGGCCGAGGTGTGGCTCTGAAAGAGAGAGAGGGGGGGCACTAGAACCAAATAGAGGCAAAGAGAACAAAGCAACCAGGACCATGGGTACCAAGAAAAGACCACCGGGTAAACCAACATAGGCAGAGGAGGTAAGAAACCGGTAATGAACGAAAAAGAAAAAGAGGCTGAACATAATACACCCACGGGAATGAAATAGAGAGCCAACAAAAGCACGGACACGCACATGGTAGGCAAATAGGAAGCAACCAATGTTCAAATCACTGTGAGCCCGAGAATCCCACGTAGTTTGTTATAGTAGGGTATTCTTGTACCACTCACCATGTCATCACCTTTGCAGGCTTGACATGTGTGAAATACGCATGAGGTGGTTGGTCAGGCTGCCCCACATGCTAGAAAAAATATCTCGTGGATCACACCATCCATCCATCAGGATCAGTTTCAAAATCTCTATCATTGGCTCAATCAACCCCCGTCCCTGCCTGAATCAACACTGATAACATGACAAGTAACCCCACAAAAAATAAAGAAAATAACACGAGTAGTAGCATTGGACAATGAGAATTCAAACCGTGGTATTACCGCCGTCCCCACCCCTCCCCCTTTCTCCTGCTTTCCACTTCCCATTGCTCTCCGTTCTTTAGCCCTATCAACGCTTCGGTCCTCTACCTTCCTCTGTACATCCACGGTTGCTTACAGTAGATGTTGTCTTACAGGCTCTAGGCAAGATGCCATTGAATAACTCACAACCGTGTTCGCGCTCCACTCCTAGGTACCTTCTTCAAGCTTCAACTCTGATCCATGGTCAATGTGAGGCTGCTGTCACACCCCGAATTTCCAAAACCCGAAAATTAGGGCCAACAAAAACTTTTTACTAAATAATGAGAACTAAAGTGCACCCGATTAAAACCCTAATTCAAATCATACCAAACCCTAAAGGGGAGACAAGCCGAAACATTCCACTTCTATTCCATTCCCTTAAACTCCACTGACCGAAGCTCTCCCGGCAAATGCTCTACCCCTCGACTCCATGCATGGCTGCTTGCCTTGCATTCCTGCCGCAAATATACCCTCGGTACTCTTCTTCCCTCTTTATCTTGCTGGTGCAGCCAGATCATCATCTGCCGCTAAGTGCCCCGGTGCTTTGAAAAAAAAATGGAAGCATATACACATCTGGAATCTTCTCCGGATGACTTGAAATCCTATCACCAGCCTTGTTATGACCTATCGCGAGTATGTGCAAAAATGTACTGCTTTTCGAGATATGCACATACGCCAAACCCTAATTCGTTCTTTCCGAGCTGCAGATCAGAATCATGACTTACAGTTCGGTTCTGCCATGCATATATATGGGTATATCGGCAATACTTTCCTGCACCCTAACTGCCATGAAATAATAGGTCTATCCTGACGTCGTTGCCACCACATATACGCAGAAAACCCTAAGTGTATGTATACACATACGCTCTGAGCGCTGCTAAAATCTCCTATCTGCGTATAACCTTAAATCCCCAAGTGCATGTGAGCACACGCACCCTGAAAATCCCAGCATATAATTGCATGTGTCCGTTTGGACCTCCACCACCTTTTCTCTCTCTCCTAGAAAAATGCATATACCAAACCCTACGCCATTCATTCCGAACTGCGGGTCAAAACCCTAAATCGTTATTCAACTTCGTTGCGATCCCACACATATATATGCGCATATATCAGAGGCAATATTCAGCACCCCAACTCTCCGTATCTGCACATGTCTACTCCCTCCGCATACAAACCCTATATATGCTAAAATAATCGAGTGTATGTGGACATATACACCTCAAACCCTAATTTATTTTGCTCGGTAAAACCCTGATGAAAGGGATCTCAGGAGTCGACTAGAGGGGGGGTGAATAGGTCGGCTCTAGAAATTAAAATGCCTAATGGGTTTCTCTTCTGAAGATAGGTCAATCCTAGAGAAAATATATGCAACTGATGCAGGTAACTGAGACTCAGCAAGATATATCAGATAACCACCAGACACTCAGATAGCAAACTCAGCTGATGTAGAACAAGTTATATTCAGAGCTAACTGAGTCTCAGGTGTGAGAGTCAGGTGAGTGCATCAGATGACGTGAACAGGAAAGGTACTAGCTTTATCAGGAGCTAACTGAGTCTCAGGTGAGGAAACTCAGTTAGTGTGCAACAAATAATGGTGCTCTAGTGATCTAAGCATACATAGATATCAGAATAAGTAAGAGCAGATCACAAGACAGAAAGTAAAGCACCCAATGATTTGTTTTACCGAAGTTCCTACTTCTTGCGAAGCAGTACGTCTCCGTTGAGGAAGCTGTTCTCACAGCCGGCACCAAAACGTGCTCTTTCCTCGAGTACCTTTCTTGTGTGGAATCCTTTTATCTTGCTGCTGCAAGACAGGCAGACCCGAATCGCCCTCACAGACTCTTGGTGGCAGCCACACAAGACTTGGCTTGCTCACCAACTCCAAGAGCACTCCCACTCTTGGAGGAACCAGTACCTCGAAGATTACACCTGAAGGACTAAGTAACTCACTCTCACGATGGATGCACGCAGGCAACACTCACTTGGAGACCTAGAGCTCTTTCTTTCTCAACAGGTTGCTTTCGGGTTAGAGGCAAAGGTTGGGTAAAGGTTCGAGGTTGAAAACCTCCCCAGGTTCCCTATTTATAGGGTCCCTGGCAGCTAGCCGTTACCCTCATGCCACGTCAGACAAAGAGCCACCAGACCTAACCTATCTGAGACTCAGCTAACGTGCACCTCTGGTAACCTACTAGCCACGGCTGAGCTACCCACCTGAGTCTCAGATGCCAAACTCAGGTGGACTCGGTTGCCTCAGGCAGCACCTGAGCACAACTCTGGCCGGCTCACTACAAGCCTCCAACTGACCAGAGAGCAATGGCCTCGCCACAGTCCCTGACCAGCTCGCTTAGACCCTTGGCACTGGTTCCAAGCTTCTTCACCG